>JAGFNQ010000636.1:398076-841969 GCA_024364735.1 Boesenbergia rotunda
ATCGTATAGGAGACATCGGACGTATTGCATAACAAAGAAGGCACAGTCCACGCTGAAAATAACAAATAGTATTTCAGATTTCAATAAGTTGGGTAATAAAATACTTTGATCATTTTAAAATTTTCAAACTCTTCCTCACTTACTGACCTAATGTTCTTGTTGGGGACATTTTTGTCTAACGGGAAGGCCATTTGTCCAAGGGATGATGACTTTGTAGATATGGATGAATAGCCGTAAGTTCCTCGCGAGTATATTGTTTAAGTTCTTTTACCTGTCAAATATATCATGAATTTCAATGACATTTTTTATCAAATGATGAACATATATATGAATAAAGGTAGGTAGCTCACCGCTGAGTTAAAATTATGCTTATATTTACGGCCACTAGCAAGAGAATTTAAATGAATGAAAGTCATTGCTTCTGTATCCACCGCCAACAAGTGAAAGTGTGTATTATCACTGCACAAAGGTATTAAAATATATCATCATATCCGTCTTCATCACTTGTTGCATGGAAAACTTTCTTGACGATCTTATTGATGCCTAAATAGTTGCAAAATCAAAATTATTAATAACCACATCATAATACTAGGTCTTCTACAATCTATTAATTCTTACTAATTTACATCACTTACTGTGAAGAAGGTTGAACAATATATTGACTTGTGGTATGGCCTACCAGATGTGGATGCTCCCCTAAATAACATTTTACAAAAGGCATCAATGACCTCGCCTTTTGTAAAAACCTCTCCATTGAGGATTTGTAAGAATGAATGCAATTTCAAAGCAAAGGGTGCATCCTCCCAGATAAATTCATTATCCAACCTGTCAAGTTAATTGATAAGATTATATATTAAGCCCCAAATATATTAACTAAACTATGTTTCATAACTTACATTAGGTTCTCCAATTTATTTATCACGTAGGCCACTTCTTTATCTTGATTTTTCTTCTTCGACTTCATAAAATGCTTCTTCACAAACTACATCGATACAATTTACACCAAACTAATTAATGACCAAATTCAATAAATTTGACGTAATTAATATGAAAATAAGTCACATACATCAATGCCTTGAAGCCTCATTTTGTATAGTTCGAAGGTCCTTCTTTTCTCCTCCTCTATATCTTCTTCAGACATGACTTCCATTACAGTAATGGTTTCTCTTGCTTCATCCATATCCTCCTCACTAAGTTTCCTTTTTCCCTTGTCCATGACATTTGATATTTGTTCCTTTCTCCGCTTCCCCTTATGTAATAGTTGGTGCCATACTGGACTCTCAATTGGAGTATCCCTGTAATCATACCGAGTTCGGTCACGTCCTCTCCTTGTTCTACAAGATACTGGATCAGAAAGAGGACTGACTACAGGATAGCTTTCTTGAGCCTCCATGCCCTTTTTTTTCAATAATTGAAAGTAATTCCTTAACCCTTTCATTCAAACATATATTCTCCTCTGTTAGCTCCTTGATTAGGGTGTCTTTAAGAATGCATTCACCACATGGCCTTACATCTTCTGTGTCATGTCCTTGTGATGTCGCTATTGGCTGTGGAATGTCATCCCCAATCTCAAGGTTCTCAAACAATGTGTTTTCATGTAGGTTAGGAATTATTTCAACAATCACCTGTCAATTACCAAGTACACAAATTTTACTGCTTCTATATCAAACTAACATAGATAAACTAACATAGATCACAGTTTACAATAATTACCTCTTCGGAGCTGATTTGGTTGACAAGGTCCCTTACCCTACTAATATGCGAAGGAATATTCCTCCACTTATTTATTCGGGGTCCTTCAACATTGTATGGTTTTTGAATGGGTACATGCTCCAAAAACCATGCCTACACAAAGTTTTCCAGCCAATTACATTAATAACAGCAAAATATTATAAAATATATATAATTTAGGTAAATTCTACTCACTGCCAAAAGCCCAGCAAATCCCTTTACATAAGGGAGGTTTGTGGTCCTCTGGTTTCCTTGACTTGATGAAAATAATTCCCCAATCTTAGGTAATTGGGGAGACAAAAATTTATGGATAGCTTCCACCCAGTTGAATCTACCAAGATTGTCATAATCATCTACTATATCTACAAGCCCTAGAGGGACCTTATATGTACTAGACGAAAATAAAACACAAACAAATATATACAAAATATAAAATTTACAAACTAATAACACATCATCCTCTGATTCAACACTTTTAGAATAATGTTTAAGTAAGTCCTCAATTCTTGTTCTAGTAGGTTGTTTTTCTTTTGAGAAGTAAGTACGATAGAGGTCACCCGATGCTTCAGTTGAATTAATAGGGATCGAAACTCCACGGTCCACTATACCCAGTACCAAAGCAACATCTCGTCTGGTGAACGCAACCGGTACACCTGAAACAATTAAAATCTTTAGTTATCATCAACAATATAGGATTCAATTTATTTCTCGTTGGGCCTGAAATGATTCATTTCAGGCCCACGTTGGGCCTGAAATGAATTTACTTCAGGCCCACGTTGGGCCTGAAATGAATTCATTTCAGGCCCACGTTGGGCCTGAAATGAATTTTTCAGGCCTACCTAGGGCCTGAAGTAAATTCACTTCAGGCCCTCGGTAGGCCTGAAATTATTTCATTTCAGGCCTACCGACCTGAAGTGAATTTCACCTTAAATTCACTCATTTAAATTGATCAAATATCAATCATTTAAGGTCAACTATATCCAAGTTTTATCTTACTATAGATACTGTTTATAATTCATAATTAAAACTATTACCTGAGAATTTAAAAACTTGCGAGGTTGAATCCCAACTTTCAAATATATTTACCAAAATTCCCCGGATATGCTGCAATTCTTGAATGTCCAAGAAAATACTGAAGGGCGACTCTTTGATCTTCGCAATGTGTTGATCTTTTAAAATTTCAAATGCTTCAACAAAATGTTTAAAATGGCCTAAAACACTGCACCAATGTAATTTTTTCCCAAACTCATCTGAACCCTACAGTTTTTATACATTACAAATTTATTCAGCAAAAATAAGTATAAACAATATCACAAGCAGTGTTTATTCAGCAAAAATAAGTTTAAACAATATTACAAGCAGTGTTTATTCAGCAAAATTAAGTATAAACAATATCACATACCTTGGTGATTAATGCCAATGAAGAAGACGATGAGGAACCACCCACAGACCTTTTACCTGCCATTATTATGCAAATCAAACCTGCAGAAACCCTAAATCCTACTTTGATAGTGCCGAGCAGTATCAACTTCAACGTTAACACTTCAAGCAGCCTCAGGATCACACACTATCACTTTCCTGTATAGGAGCCTAGGTTTTGGTTGGGCGGAGGGAATCGAGGGAGTAGCAAACGACTAAAGCACAACTAGGGCACGCACAATGTCCTCCTTCAACAATACCATTTACGTTTTCGCGGTGAGAGATAGAATGACCTTGCCATCCGAACCACATATTTTTATTTTACTGCAAAAGTGGTTCGGATGTCTCGAAAATGGTAATGGAAAAGGTGTATTGTGGCGCCAAGGGTAGAATAGGAAGTTCACTTAAAGGGCTGCGCCCTTTGGTAAAATAGAAACCATGGGACGCCCTTTGGTAATTTCGTATTGTTACGTACGCCCTTTGGTAAATTGCCCTTTTTTTAAAAAACAAAAGTATCCATGTTTGATTTTCTTCCTCAACAAAACATGCTCGATTTTTATTGTCGGGAAACATTCTATATGTGACATTTATTGTCAAATCATATCATGTTCAAAGTTAGTATAATTATTATTTTACAATGATACAATATGTAAAAAAATCATATTCATTATCATGATTTACATATCACTTATAAAAAAGTATATATAAATATACATGGATTCATTACATTGTGCGTTGCCCCGTGCATGATATACAACGCGATTTA
This sequence comes from Boesenbergia rotunda, assembly GCA_024364735.1. Classification (NCBI taxonomy): domain Eukaryota; kingdom Viridiplantae; phylum Streptophyta; class Magnoliopsida; order Zingiberales; family Zingiberaceae; genus Boesenbergia; species Boesenbergia rotunda. Next base: position 401,993 of record JAGFNQ010000636.1, read on the forward strand.
ATCAAAATTACTCTACACTATTAATCAAAACTAATACAACTTAAAGAATGCTTAACCAAAATTACTCCTTAAACCATGAAACTTTATAACTAAAAATAAGAGTATTTTTTAATTAAAATTAAGATGAAGTACTCTTTTACTATTTTTTTAATATAAGTTATATTTTAATGATAAGAAAACTAAGAGGTGTTCTTTTGAATTTTATCACATATATAAAATTTTATAAAATTTTGTGATCCTTACGAAATATAATTTAGTAGAACATGTCAACATGATGGCCAAGTGAAAAAGAATGAAAGATTTTACATACGAAAATAATGGCGACGTTAACATGATGTGATGTTTGATTTGGCATGTTACCGACACTAGTTTTAAAATTCAATTATTCAAACAAAAATAAAAATTATAATCATAATAAAATAAAACATGTCGTTGTACTCTGACTTGTATAATAAAATGACAAAATCACTATAAAACATTGAGGGTATCTTGTCATATAAATAAAGTAAATATTAAATTTAATTTTGATGGAAAATATTAAAAATAAAATATTTTAGATTTAATAAAATAAAAATAAAATATATGATATCTAAAATTAATAATACAGATGTAATAAGACATCTATTAAAATAGAAAAGGATGAATTATTAATTGAGTTTTAAGTATTTTAAATTGTTTTTATAAAAGTGTAGGGGAATGTAAGACCATCTCCAACCGAGTACTATCCCACCAAATATGGTGTTAAAATGACACTATTTTTCTCCAACCGATCACCATATCCCTACACTAAATTTGGTGTTGCAACAGTGCATCACCAAATTTGGTGTTGCACTGTTGCAACACCAAATTTGGTGATAATATTTTTAATTATTTTTATATTTAAAAAATTTATTATAATATATAATCATTAATTCTAATATATATTAGTAAATGTTATAATACTAAATATTATAAATAAAAATTAATTTATAATAAATATTTTTTCCATAAGTATTTAATAATATTAATTATTTATTATAAATATAAATTAAAAAATATAATAACCTATTTTAATTTTATAGTGTGAATGGGTTAAAGTTGAAATAGTGTTTGGAGTTGAAATAGTATTTGGTGTGATATATAGTGTGAATGGGTTGGAGTTGAAATATTGTTTGGTGTTGAAATTGTACCATTTTGGTGTGAAAATGACACTAAATTTGGTGTTGATGGTTGGAGATGGTCTAAGAAATATCTCATATAGAATAAAAGTGAGATGGTTGAAACGAAGAAGAGTGTTCTTTATAAATCTAAAGTATCTTTAAATTTGAAGAGAAATCTTATAAAATGGTGACTAACTGGATGTTGGACTATGATTCTAAGAAATGTAAGAGTTACATGTTGAGGATATTAAAATAGATGTTGAAAATATACAAGGATGGATATTTTTAAAAAAAAGTCGGGATGGTATATATTGAAAAAAAAACTCTCATAAAAATATTTAAGATGATACATCTATGTATTTATAATTAATAAATATTCAAATTAGATGATATAAAATTACAACAAGTATGAGAAAGATTTAAAAAACTTAGTTAGCATGGTAATATAAAATTAAAAAAATATTTGATATAAATAATGATATAATAAGAATAAAATCTAATAATAATTTATATAATACTCTAATTTAATTTAATTGATAAGATTTAATCGCTGCTGTATTAAAACCACATGAATAAACTTTTCTTTTACAAGAGCGACATCCACTAACATAGAATTAATGCCGCCAGGAAAAAAAAGTCTCGGGTTTGATCCGAAATAAATAAACACCAATCCAGTCTTCATTTAATGCCTGAAATTTAAACAATTCAAAGATCACGTAGTTTATGCCACTAGCCCGTAGGGCAAGGAAAAAGAAATCCAACTTGCACATCTTTGTGTTTATCACTTTCCACCCTGTCGACGTTATCTACACCAACGTGGAATTTAACTCCCCAAATATTCCACTTCCACTAACAATGAGATCGATACAGATATGAAATCTGTATTCATTCATTGCGACAAGTAAAGCCGCATTCACTTTTGCCTCCCATTATTCCTGCTCTCCGACAAACTTATCCACACCATCATCTTGTCACACAGCTATTCATTTTAAAAGTTTTTTTACAATCCCTCCTTAAATTATGTAAAAAAATAATAATAAATTAACAGAAGAATATTTTTTCCAGAATAAATTTTTATTAAAATTTAATTTCTATTTTCTTATCATCAATGTATAATCTGTTAATCGACTCACATTTATTAAAGAATTGAGAACAACAGAATTTGTGGTTTAACTAATACTGCGATATGTATAGTATACAATTGATGCTTGTTCTTGTCGTGTGGTTGCCCGGCAGCCTTGAGCTTGCAGCCAAAAGTGTTCTTGAGAGGAGAATACTTGGAGGAGTTTACTAGTTTCAAGTTCCAAGAGTTTGAATTGGGAAATGATTAGTCTTGTTTCATGATCCACTCAATACTTTTTGAGAATAGAATAGTTGAGTTTATTCTTTGGTTGTGAGTACTCGAGGGAGTTTATTTTGTAGGGTAGTGAATAAAAAAGAGCACCAATTAATTCACCTTCAGAAAAATAATAATCATAATAATAATAGATTTTCTTCCATCAAAATATTAAAAAAAGAAGAAGAAAATATGTCTCAAAATATAAGCAAGGTAGGTGTGTCTGTATTTCCCATGTGTTAATCATAGTATTCGGACTAATGGCTCCGTAATTTACCTCATCCGTATTGGTGGGAGCATTGGGGATCCGAATAGTCTTTTACTATCTTCTCTGCTTCCTATGAAATCTTCGGAGTAAATTAAAATTCCTGACTACAAAATTAGATAGTAATAATTTTTTTTAGAAAATCATAAAAATATATAAAAATCAAAAAACAATTATAAGAGTTATATAACATAAATGTCTATAAAATGGTAGGCATGAATCTAAAATTTAAAAAACATCCTCTTAATAAAGGTACCTCATCTTCGAAACAAAATCGGTTCCGATCTTGTCATATAAGAATGATCACACAAGTTGTTGCTAAATAGTGAATCTTCGTCGGTTGTCCTTTGCCTTCGGAAAACTCTAAATAAACTTCTCGCCATGTAGATGGTCGGTCAGATGCCCAACCATTCTCAAATTTTATCCCAAAATTGTCTTGTGATGGGGCAACTGAAGAAAATATGATCATTTGACTCCATAGTTTGCTGGCATAGGGAGCACTGCTTGTGAGGTCAAATGCCAATTTGCCCGCTGTTCGTAATCGCCGGTGAGCAAGCATCCAATAGCAAAATTGGTGCTTGAGCAGCAGGCCGACTTTCCAGACAATTAGCACCTAAGAAACAGCTACTGTCCGTGGCTGGAAAAATTGGTAGGTATTAGCTATGTCATTCTTCCCTGTTATAAACCATTCCAAAAGCTTCATATTAGCACCCCATAGTCTCCTTATCGCTGCATAATGTGGCCACAAATGTAGACCAACTTTTTGATCAAAGGGAAGGTCACTAAAAATCTACACCTCTAAGGTAACGATGGTGCACCCAACGAACCCCAACCGAATCCTTCTTAGTTTGGATGTTCTATAATATCTCACATAACAAATCGATGTTCTATGCATCAAGTCCCGAATGTCATTACCTCCTTCATCTTTGGATAAGCAAATAGTTTCCCATGAGATTGACGGATGCTTGGTGGACTAAATAAAATACTGACAAATTCCATAGAACTTGTCAATCACCCTACTTGAAATGAGGAGAATAGATAACCAATAGCATTCAACTTTGTAGCACTGATCGCACTAGCTCCAAGCACCCTACATAAGATAAAGTATACTTCGGCCAAGAGAATCTTTTTAGTCATCGCATCAAGAAGAGATCCGTAATTTGCAATCCAAAAACACCGAAGTATCTAAAGGGGAATATACTCTCTTGAAAATCTATAATTTATAGAACCTCACTCTTTGTTCATTCACAAACATCCACCATATACATGACAATAATTTTACGCCAAAGCTCCATTTGGATATATCTTCTTGAACGTAATCATCCCTCTCATATGGCTTCTTTACTCAACATTCCCAAATAGTGCATTAGATCATAAATGCGAACTCCCATGGACTGATGTGATTGATATTTACCTGTGATATTGCCCCCTAATGAAGGAGGTACTAATTCAGGTACATTTCATTATACATTTGGTTTGCCCATGGTTGTAAAGATAACAAGACTATCTGCATGACGAGAAATATGGAAAGTCATTACAGTACAAGGCTGATGGATTGAACGATGACAATAAAATTTTATAATTTATCCATAATAAAATGGATAGGGATAAAAATGTAGCATTCTGACAATAATTGATCAATTTACAAAAACTAATTTTCTTGCCGATATTCCCTTCGTTATTTTCTACGTCTTGGCCCAGACCAAGGAGCAACAGCAACTCCAAATAATGATCGAATTGGTTGACAAAAGATTGTCTGTGAGAGCACCAAAAGTCTCAGTTTGCGTGGAACTTCGCTCTAACAAACTTATAGCCGGGAACATGGTTTACTGCAAAGAGAATTATGAAATATTACCATTAAAGAAATCATTTGAACCACTATAGCATTCATCACGTAATGTGCGATTTACCATCTCCCCATGAGGCCATTGTAAGTGGTGATGAGATGATCTTTTCAGCGAGGGAACTAATATCTTCTAGAGTGAGTTCGTCCAAGGCTTTTAGGAAATACTCTACCGGTTTCCTGCAGCATCACCGAAACCAAACTGATTGTTGGCGCTAAGTAGAGCAAAATCAATAAATGAGAAACATATGAAGTAATTTCCGATATCATCATCTAAAGTTGCTCAAAGAGTTGAGAAATAAAACAACATTAGAGCCATGCTATGCTACCATCATTAAACCGAAGTATTTTCCAATGTATTTCCAGAATTTAGGTCCTAGCTGTAATATCCTACTTGAACTTAGACAGTATCTTGCATATCAGAACATTGGCCAAACAACCATGGTTCAAAGATGAAACGAGTTTGATATCTGATACAGTGAAAAACTAGTGGATAAACCAAGAATAGATTTAGATGCTCAACTAGGAACCAAGTTGGCTGCCTGCGTCTTTGCTTTAATTTCAAGCACAGCCCATGAACACCTAACAGGGGCAAAGTAATATGGAAGGAACATTATCTCTTGAAAGTGTTTCTTGAGCTGGATAGTCTGGATTATAGACAACTAAAGAGTAAAACCCATAAACAACTGAATGACGATAGCAAGGGAACCCAATAGTTCTTATTTAATCTTTACTGATGGTATCAACTGGTAACTTTCTTGGACCCAGAGCATAAACATTTTGCAATTAACAGATCACTTCAATTAGAGTAAGTTACAAAGTGTAAGCCACTACTAAATTTTGATAAACAACTTAAAGATGAATGATTCACAATTTTATTATGCATTCAGGAAAGCATTTTGGCAGGCATAGCTAGTTGTTGACAGGCCATTTTCAATTGTTTCCCGTCATTTGTGTGTTTCATCCATCTACTCTTGCATTTGATTTCAGCTTTCAGAAAACTAACATAAGAATCTACCTTTCACCATATGTGAGAATCTGTCTTCCAATATCTTCCGTTGCCACCATCTGCCAAATGTGTAACTAAGCATTACTGATGTAATGAATGACGCCAAATAAGAAATAGGGAATATGAAGGATTAGTACGCGTGATTCTAGGTTCATGAGGACGGCTGACTTGGTAGACTCCTTAGCACGATTAAGCTGCACCTGGTCAACTGTCAAAGAAAAAAAAAATAAAACATTTCATTCACATACACTAGCAATCATTCAGTGAGTTAAGATTAATACTCAACCTTGACCAGGAGTTGCAACTGCAAGCAGCTCTCGGGCTGCCACATCAACAGCTTTAGTAATGAACTCTGGCCCCTGACCAAGAGAAGTAATGCAGGTAGTTGGTGAGTGCATATGTTCAACATAATGAAACAAAATGGAAGGGTAGAACTTTCATTTGAAGTTTACATTCTGAAGCAGAAATTTCTCACAATGAATACACGTAGAGATAAATTAATTTGAAAATTACTCGCAGATATATCATGAGAAAAAGGTTAACCTTCTACCACCAACAAAAGATAAAAAGAACTGCAAGGCCAAAGCTAGAGATACATAAAACTACGCAATTAAATGGTTAGAAAGCACGTAAATAGCAAAAAGGAATCAGTGTAATGACATCCTAAACAAGTAGGCAGGCAACCATTTCAAGAAGCTGGTCACCTCCAAAAGAGAAGCATTTGCAAATTTTATTTTGTCAATATTTTAAAACATGCAGCGCAGCAAGATGTAAATTTTCTACAAACACTGTGGCACATTAATACGAAACCACCCCCATTTAACCAACTACAGAGTATAAACACATTATAGATAGATTTTCAAACAGCTTGATCCAGAATCTTTGAAAATAGTTGTCCCCATCTCCCCCATCACATGACTAACAGTATGGCATAGTAGGAGCATTGCCATAACCAGCTGGTCCACCATAAACCATTTCTCAGGTTTTGCATCGCGATATACTATTGAAATTACTAATGTTGGACCGACAATTGGGGATAGACATGGTGATAATTTGGGAAGTATTAATTACATTGTTGTTAACTTCATTTTATCTTGCGCAGCATACATGTTGAAGTATAAAACAACAAACTCTCTTAGTACCACTATACCAACTCAGCAATTCTGAGATCCAAAACGAATACCTCTTAATTTTCAATTCACCACTGAACCATTTAAACCTTTAGTACACAGCTTAACCTTTTTCATACACAGCTTAACTACTAAACCATTTAACCTTTTCATACAACCTGAATTACAGATATTGGAAAAAACCAGATATTCAATGTGATATGAAGAACTATATCTACAAAACAGAAAAATCAGCATTCACATGGTACTTGTTTACCAAACTTAACAAAAAGATGGAACACTTAGATCTATATCAAGGAGGATGAGCATACACTGCTAGCGTAGATTCCAAAGATGCCAGTATGATTGTAGATGCTGTTGAAAGCTGAAAACGAATCCAACTGTTGGAACTGACTTAAGGCATTGAGATCTGCATATTAAGTATAAGCACATGAATTTTCAGATCTAAACTCCAACAAATAAAACATGTGAATGAGCCTTTAAAGTATTCAATTGCTAATGCTATCAACAAATTTGACTTCAAAATCATTAATCTTCGTCACAGAAAAACAAATACTGATTAGTACTAAAGGCAATCAAAATGTTGGTGACGTACATAACCGAGAATGCATGCCTTTACCAGGTCCACCGGCAGAGAACGATCCACCACCTCCCATAAGCACCTGCAACATTCATTATCATTGTTCATTATGAATCACGCGGTGAGCAAAAAAAAAAAAAAAATCCCATGAGCAGCATATCCTTTCAAGACACACTGTGAGTCTAATTTGACACTTCAACCTGAAGAACAGTTGCTGCCATTGCTTCCTTCTCTTGATGCCAACCTCCAGGAATTTCAAATGCAAGTGCAATATGAGAGTTCTGTTTCCAGTGAGAAAAGATCACTGACATGTAAGATGAAATCCAAAGATAGGGCTCAAGTATTCACTAACCGGCGAATCAGATTGACATCTATACTCTCCTCCAACATAGACAGATTTTGGCTCTTGTGGACGAGGCACTTTTGGAAGATCAGATAAAAGTGGTTCAGCCAGTGATACCAATTCCTCGTGTTCCACACCTGAGGCTGCAAGAACTATCCTAGGAGCAGTATAGTTCTCCTGTAATTATTATACTGACAGTCAAATCAACAATCTACAATTTGAGAAAGTAAATGGAGTGGCAAAGGGAAATCCATCTTACAGAAACAAACCCCTCCAATATGGTTCCATTTAAATGGCTTATTGCAGACTCTGGAGCAATTAAAGGATTTGCCAAGGCACCAGAATATCCTGCTGAATGAACAGCCTCCAAAAGCAAACCCTGAGGATTGCTAGAGAGCTCTCCCAGCTCTGTCTTCAATTTCTTAAGCTGGGATAGTGAAATGAAAATTTACTAGTAAACTTCCAACAGTAAAGCAAGAATGCTTGAGCATACCTCTTCGTTAACTTCCCAATCAAGGAAAACAGCATTCCTGACACTATCTATAAGCACCTCAACCATTTGAGGCGTGTACAATTTCAGAGCATCATAAGTGTAACCCATCTGTTCACGAGAAGCTGATGCTTTAGCACTTCCGCCTATGGCCTCTATTTCACGTACCATTCGTAGCTGACTCCTATTTCTTGTGGTTTTGAATGACATTCTTTCTAAAAGATGCGTAGCACCAAATGACAATGGAGTCTCATATATTGAGCCACAGTCAACATACAGTCCTATGGAGGCAACTGGGCTCTGAACAAACATATTCAATTATGACAATATTTGGATACATAAAACAAAGAACAAGTAGAAATTACAGGAATAATTAATGTAAAACATACAGGTGTTGTTTCAGAGGCAATTTTGGCACCATTAGGAAGGGTTGTGATCTTTGTCTTGCCCAGCTCAACAAAATCAGGTAGAGGTGGAGGAATTGTAAGACCTGGAAGTGGAAAATCAAGAGGAACCTGACCAGAATTTCCCCCAGTTAACCAGCTAGAGATACCTCCAGAGGGCCTTTCTGCAACACTCGTGGTTGCATATTTAAGAGTGCCAAAAATCCTGGCACCATCTGATTGGTGCTGCACAGAGAATAACTACTTAAAATAGTGTCATCAGACATATAGCACTTTCATGTTAAAAGGCACCCATAAATAACTGTTTTCCTCTTTAGTTGACAGTGTTATTAGCAACAAACAGTTTTAACAAATAAATGAAGGTCATCCAACTCAGATAAAAAAGAAATGCAGTAGGCAGTTCTTTAATTTGGAAACTAACACAAAAGCAACTGATGAAATGAAATTATACAGATCCAAGTTTACTTTGAAAGGGGGAGTTTAGTTTTGACAAAAACAGATCTTGAAATAATATAAGGAAAAAAAAATGTTGTATGTATTCATCAGTCAGATATCCAAGTCAAAAAACAAAAAACTATCCTGTTGTTACAACCACAGGCCCAGGAAGTTCAAGAATGGAAGTCATGCTTTGGAAGATCAAATGGAAAAGTTACTTTAAATCTTTATTAAAAAAAAAAAGAATGTTTTCATATCAAGGTTCACTTTGAAGTGGGGAATCTAGGTTTGACCAAAAAAAAAAAAAAGGGATTTTGAAATAGTACAAAACTATTGAATGTATCCATCCATAAATCAATCAAATGTCATTTTAAAAATGGGAAAAACCACCTTGCAATTAAAGTAAGTCAGAGAATGTAAGACAGTCTGAAAATTCAAATGGATCTTTAATATACAAGAAAAGAATGTTTACAAACAAGATGAACATATAGTCATAGTTACTATCTATAGATAGTATTAAGTTTTTGCATCACTTATTATTTCAGGAAACAATTAAGTTCAATAAACAAATGAGAAAAGACTTGTGTTATTTAAAAGACAATATAGATGATGAAGTCAAGATTCACTAACAACATGATTATCATCATCAACAACCCCAAAACCACCTCCCCCAATTTTAGGTTAGTTATCGAGTCACGAAAACATCTTGCAATGCAGGGTAAGACCACATACAATAAACCTTTCTCCGGGATCCCGCATTTGAAGGTTGGCAAGGTATGAATTGATTCTAGGAGTCAAACTTAAAAAGTTCAAATCAGTTTGTGAAACCATGCTTCAAGATATCTTACAACATAAGTTTTTCAATCCTAAACCCTCTTTTTAATGATTGTAATCCAAAGTTGATTGCAATATTTAGTTGTGATTGATTTGATAGTACAGCAATTGTATCATAATCTTTCTTAAATTGAGGTGGTGGCCCAATTATTAGGTAATAAATTGTGAGTAAACTTGGTCACTACGGGGAGCATTGTGGTCACAAAGAGTTTCTAAAATAATTAAATATTATGTTGCAAAGATTGTTTCCTTTGTTTATTTAAAGAAACTAGCAAGCAAGGAGAAAGTTCATCAATTTCAATGTGCACAAACTGTAAACTCAGGTAAGATATCACAAGATTGCTACAGAGTGACCATATATCTCCAATAGAGGCCTCTTTTTCCCCTTGCATGCCCCATATTTGTCTATGTTGATCAATTAATGTGCTGGTTCAAACCCAGGATTAACCATGATTATATAAATATAACCTTGATTCTTTGCTTTCTGATTCTTTCAAAGTACTGAATGATAAACTGCAGGCATAATTGTGTCCACTACTACAACCTTGATCAATTATCTTTTTAGGATAATCTTTGCCTGTATCTGTTCCCATAGTTCATTGATATTGCAAAGCCACGAAATATAGATCTAAAAACCAACTAGATCTCTTTGACTGTTCTAACACCCATGAGAAAGATATGCCAACTATCGAAGAGTTCCTCTACGGAGAAAAAAATAAAGTTATTCATTGTAATGCATTCCCAGCATAATTCTACCCATCTACTATAACAATTGTCTACATTAGCATGAAACTAACATTCAATGTAATTTGCAGCTTCCAACATAGAGTTTCCTTTCTTAAACAATCCATGTCAATTGCAGAGCGTTGTATACCTTAATGTGTATAAATGATCTCTAATATTACAACTTTAGCCTCATTTTTTTATGAAATATTTCTTACTCCAAACCTATGACAGTTTGTTGGTGACAAAAACAAAATCAAATTTGTCGATGTTTGTTCCTACTTGGAGGCATTGAAAGGCAAGAATGAATTCGCAAAGGATAAAATGCATTATCAGACATTGCCTACATATCTTCAATAAACCTCCTGAAATTAACAGTTTTTCCTGTTAAGAGTAGGAGAAAGGTTACTTCTTGGAATATAAGTGTTACAGCTCTAACTAAATTCTGAAGATAGTTGCATCCCATCAGCCATCACCAAGTCCGTTCAACCAAATAACACTTAGAAGAACACAATTTTTAAAAAGATTGTTTAATAAAATACACCTGTAATCATCTTAACTAAGAGAGTAGGAGCACGGAGTTTTCATTAAAAAAAACTGAAAGGCAATAGAAGAAATCCAAATTCTACGAGGCGAAAGTGGCGGAGCGATCGAGAGGACCAACTAAACCTTGAGAGACTTGAGACGAGATCCGACAGCTCGGTACATGGCGGGCAACAACCAAACCCTAGATCGGAGCGGCGAAGGGATTCAAATTTCTTAGGCGAAGCGGAGGGCAGGATACGATCCAAGTGAGGCGGCTGATGGCTCGTGTGTTTGGTCGGACTGGACTATTTTAAAAAGAACGAGTAGTAACAGCTGCACATTCGAGTCGGGTCGGATCGCCCGAATATAGCATGGACCTCTGTGTTGATCTGGAGTCTGGACCCACTTAATTTTTATAATGTTTAAAATAAAGAAAATTATAGAAATATCTAAAAAAAGATTGTAATTTATTAAAATTTTAGATATCTTGTAATTTTTTAAAAAATAATAATAATTTTTAATTTACCTTTTAATTGTTAAATATCTGACACTAGCATCTGACGCCTAACTCAGCCCACGGGCCAAGCTGTCCCCATCTGGAGTTGGCCCATACCAAGAAGATTGAACATCTTACCCTTTTGTTTTTACTTCGAGATTTTTTTATTAATAAAATTTTCAAATGAGAGAATATATATAAAATCTTTTCTTAGTTCATGTAAAATATGTTAGGATCGATGTGTAGCTATCAAGTAGCCCAGCTGTCTTTTATGCAGAATATAACCTCTCATATAAAAATTCCCGAACTGCTACTAAGGGAAAACACACGGGGAATTGGGAACAAGGTGGAAGACAATCTTTCTCCGCTTGGACAAATTTCGCCCCGACCGGTCGAGTATTCGACACGCGTAGGTCGTGCACGCACATGAGTCTACTTAGTTCAATACAAATCCGGCCCTAGATTTGTACCCCTGCGCACCCACGAGAGAGTCTCTCCCAATGCATTTATTGATAACTAACATCCTTGTGAAATAATATAAACCAACAATTATACCTTGAGACTCCCAATATGGGACTAAAGTCTAATAAACAATAGAGCATCTTTATTCTCCACCTCCCTTTCCATTTACTTGAAACTTCTAATGTGAGACTAAAATCTCATTCACAATGGAACTTCATTCCTCCCCACCTCCCTTCCCATTCACAATATATTCAACACAAAGTTTAGGAGTCTCAACTCCACCCCGTACAACCACACCCTCGTGCAACCCTAATCAAACTAACCTCACCTGATTAGCTGCATGAAACTCTAAAGTTGGTTCCGATAATTTTTGAATTTTCTTCTTTACCTGGTATTAATTTTGCCATATCTAACAAAAAGAGAAAAACGTGATTTTAGAATATAAAATTGAAAACAAAAAATCGAAGTGAGGGGGAAATTGAAAAAAAAAATTTTAGCGATGAAATTTTAATTCTATCACTAAATGATAACGGCAGTAAAAAAAATTTGATGACCAAATATTTTCGTCGTTAATCGGTCACTAAGTGTGAATAACAATCGAAATTTCAATTGCTAATAGGTGTTTTTACTACCATGTATTTCAATTTTTTTAATTATTATTTTTAAATATACACATTATTCATTCGTATACTTATGTATTCATATTTTTTATTTGAATTTAAAGTATTTAAATTAATTATTTATAATTTTTTAATAATCTATATATTCTAATATATTTTTTAGTTTTTACTAAACATAATCAATAAAAAATAGTTTTAAATATTTGACTAGTGAAAAAAATAAAGAAAATATATTAATTTAAAGCTCAGGTAAATTATATTAGTTGAGGGGTCTATTTTTTCAAATTCCCCTGTGATCTAAAAGTATCTGGTCGCTTGAAGAGCACATCAAGCATCCCAAACATGTGAAAAAAAGCATATAACAGCCACTGGATGGTGGGACATCAAGCCACCGAAAAGATCTAGTGGAAAATGAGAAAATCTTTTTCTTATATCATGCCCAAACCAAATATAAAACTACTACTTTATGTTTTATAAAAGGTTATTTTTAAAAAATATTTATAAAGATTTGTATAAAAATTCCAAATTAATATTTTCCCATTTGTTTATAATGTGAATTTGTGCTATTTTAGTTTGAAATTTGAATTCAAATGTTAATGCTGATTTAATTATTGTAGGATTGTCAAATATGGCTCCTGGAATTCAAATGTTAATGCTGACTTAATTATTCAAGATTATATATATATATATATATATATATATATATATATATATATATATATATATATATATATATATTATTGCATAATATGACTCGTGGTATTTTTTTGTTGGCATGTTTTTCTCGATGATTAAATTTTAAATTTTATTTATTGAGAATCCCACCTAGATTCTATCATGGTTCGGAATCGCCGATTTGACGGTTCATGGGAGGTCGACCCTTAACCTTAACCGCCTAAGCCGGTTACGGTTCACGATTCAGAACTGCCGGTTCACGATTCGATTCACGGTCCACCACGGTTCAAGATTATTATATTAAAAAAATTAAAAATTAAATTAAAAAAATAAATTTAGGAACTTTAGGTAAAAAAAAAAAACTTGCGCGTGTTTCCTGTAAAAAATCCTATAAATTAGTCCCACATCGTTAGCCCTGCGTGTGCTTCCTGTAAAAAATCCTATAAATTATTTTTCGCTTTTCTTAGACCCATCACCCAGCTGCGTGGTGAGCGTGCTGAGCGCAAAGCCAATTATTCTTTCGCCAATTATAGCAGTATAAGATAATTTTTGAAGGGGCTTTTGCGTAAAGGTCCTCGAGGAATTCTAAATTAAACTTATATTACTAAAATGTATGGACTTTACTATCAATCAGTTTTTATATTAATAAATTTTTTTGGATTTTATTTAATTAATTGTTGAGGTGGTTCTTTTGTCTCTCAAACGATTGCTTGACACGCGGACTCCAAGTGAATCGCCGGTTAACCGCTGGTTCGTCGGTTTTTGCGGTGCGAACCGTAACCGGTCCGGCAGGATGCCGGTTTCGGTTCGGCCCGGCGAATTGGGTCAACGAGTCACCCGGCCCGTTGACCCGGGCCGGGTCCGGGCTGGATCCGGCCCGGGTCGGGTCTGATCCCACCGCTTTCCTCGATGAAGATCAATATAATGCTGTGGCATAATAAAATAATTTTGATAGTGTCTACTTTGTTTTATGGTCTAATATTATAATATTGTATGTATAATATAAGGGGCAAAAATTAAAAGTGCTTTTTAAGACGTTTCATTTTAAACTTTTTTGTTAAAAGGATGTATCTCGCTATTCAGTATATATAATTATTCGACTACTTTTCGATTGATCGAAGATAAATTTTTATAAAATTCAATCCATTGTTTTAGTTTTGATTATTATTTAATTTATTATTTTATAATATATATAATTATCTAACTGTTTTTTAATTTTATTTATATTATTATTTCTCATCTAAATTTAGAGTGTATTATAACATTTATAATTTCGTAATTGTTATATATATTACTATTTCTAATTATTATAATGTATTACTTAATTTGTTAAAAAGATTTATATTATAATAATTACGTACAATTTCGTAATTACAATCAAATAAAATCAATCATATTCATCTTATTATTCATATTATATAAACTACGAAACAATACATTTTCTAACAAATTGAATATAGTCTCGATGAAGATGATAAAGATGATTCATTTATTCTCAATATTTTTTTATTAATCTGTATTAAAATTAATATGAGGAAGATAAATTATAAAAATTAGTAACTTATGACTATATCTATATCCAGGAGGATAAGTACACTGTGTCAGATCTGTTTTCTTCGATATAATGTTGTGACGTAATAAAATAATTTTGATAATGTCTAATTTCTATGTGCTAATATTATAATATTGTGTGCATAATATAACGAATTAATGGGCAAAAGTTAAAGGCTTTGTTTTTTTTTCTTGTAAAATGTCTCATTTTAATTTTTTATTAAGCTCATTTCTTTGGACTCTTCTACTACTTGAGCTTGTATAAGAGATTTTCATAAAACGCTAACATCTTACTCCATAATTCGTACACATTTTTATATTCACCTACACGGCTAATCATATCGTTAGGCAAAATATTAAGTAAAATTGAAATTACCTTATCATTTGCCTTCGATTGTGTTAATTTGTTGCTCCTCATTCCAATATCGTGGTCGGAGCTTTTTCCCATGTTTATTTTTCAAGACTTCAAATGGTTATTCTAGCGCGATCATGAGATCTCAATCCATGCCGAATCAAGTCTTTGTCTGTATCCTCCAATACTCGAAACTCTCGCGATCGTAGAGAAGTAGAACATTGATATCGTCTCCTAATCTTTCTTCGATCGTCATTTCTTCTAGCTTTTTGCTCTCCCGATGGTTAGTCCGTAGACGAGCGACCCCGACTCTGATACCACTTATTGGGACCGATGACACGGCTAGAGGGGCGGTGAATAGCCGATCACCCACTTGATTCGCGCGCGGTTTCTTCCTATAAGTGTTAGCACATGCAAGCGGAAACTTAAACTATTAATTGAAACCAATGCTAACACAAACCGTTTACTTGATTCGGAGATAAAGCTCTTACTCCACGATTGTCCGTAAGGTGGACGATCCTGATCCGTTGGTGGATGACTCCCCGGAAGACCTCCGGCTAGCTCGCATCACTCCTTGTGGGTGAAAAAACCTCGCCACAAACTCCCGACAACACCTTAGCACTTGAAGACTACTAATAAGTTTTACCCAAGCTTATTTCGTCAATGTTTGCCCAACTAAACCGAGCTCTCTTAAATAGAGCTCACAGCTGAAACAGTCGTTACCAGTTGACTGGTGCCAAGACCAGTCGACTGGTCCACCTTGGATTCAAACGTTACAACCCAATGTTCGAATTCCAGCCGACACCAGTCGACTGCACATAAGATCAGTCGACTGATCTTTCTGTGTTCTACGTCAGTCGACTGATCCAAGCACCAGTTGATTGCTCAAACCCTAAACCTAGGGTGTCCTTTCCTGAGTATAATTCTCTCACACTCAGACCCTCACGACTCAGCTGACTCTTCTTTTGCAGCTTCGACATGTTGCCTTCAAGTCTTCTTCGACTTTGGCTCTCGTCCCTCGAATGCATACGAATCCGCAACTCATCCTCATGTCATCTTTCGCATATGCCTCGAAGTGCGCTTCCCTCGGCTCATCATTCCTGTTTTGTCCACGGTCCCTCGGATGCATACAAGCCCACGGCTCGTCTCCTCATGTCATCCTTCACCGGACCCGAAGCCGTCCAGCTAAGTCTATGTATATTCTGCAAACCTGTAAACTCACATACACATATCAAATTCAAGGGTGAACCTAACTTAAACTCTTTATCCAAACATTAAAATACATGGTCACTCCGGACCATAGGTTGCTTCACAATCTAATATTTCCATTTCATGTTTGTCACCTTAAGAAATCCATATATAGTCTTCAGCAAGCTCCTCGTGCATGGTTTCATCGATTATCCAAATGGTTATAAACTCAAGATTTTTCTAGATCAAAGACTGACTCATTTCTATTTTACAGACATAATGATGGATCTATGATATTTTTTGTTATTTATATTGATGACATTCAATTAACTGACAATGATCAAAAGGGCATCACAAATCTATTAAGTCTTCTCAATTAAGAATTTCCTATTTGTGATTTAGGAAATGTTCATTTTTTTTCTTTTCTTGATATTGAACTTATTTTATATGATGAAGGTTATATTCTCTCTCAAAGCAAATATATTACTGTGCTTCTTCAATGAGCTAAAATGGATGGAGCATAATCTGGTCTCTACACCAATTGCTACAGATAATGTCTTTATAACTTCTTCCTCTTTGGTGATGTCTGATCCCCAAGTTTATCGAAGCATTGTTGGAACTTTACAGTATGTTACTATCACACGCTCTGATATTACGTTTGCAGTAAATCGTGCTTGTCAGTTCATGCATGCTCCCACTGATCAAAATTGGGAAGATGTGAAAAGAATACTTCGCTATCTCGAAGACACTATTCTACATGGTTTTCTTTTATATTGTCACTCATCTTGAGATTTACATGTCTATAGCGACTCGGATTGGGCGAGTTCTCCCGAAGATTGACGCTCTACTAGCGGATATACAATATTTCTTGGACGGAATCTTATCTTTTGGAATTCGAAAAAACAACCTACATTATTTCATTCAAGCACTGAGGCTGAATATAAAGCTATATCAATGTAACGTCAGAAATTATTTGGCTTCAATCCCTTCTTTCTGAGCTTCATCTTGCATCAAATATTACACTGAAAATTTGCTGTGACAATATTGGAGCAACATATCTTATAGCAAATCTAGTATTTCATATTCGTACAGACACATGTTAAAATTGATTTTCATTTTATTCGAAAACGTATGACAGCTAAATAGTTATCCGTCTCTTATATTTCTGCAGAAGATTAAATCGTTGATATCTTTACTAAGCTATTATTCAGGCAACGTTTTACCGAGCTGGTAAGTAAACTCAATGTCAGAGATCTCCGGTTGAATTTGTTAGGTGGTAAAAGAGATTCATCAGGGAAATAAACCCGATCAATATTTATTTATAAGACATAATAATTTTCTTATTAATATTTCTTTTGACTTTGTCAGGGGATCCAACTTCGCCCTCTTCGGTGTCCATCCCCGCCTTCCGCCACCTCGTCTGATGCCGGAATGGGGGAAGGATCTGGAGCCTACGCTTCTCTCTGTGAGGGTGTATCCTCTTTGGAGTAGATCAGCCCGCCACGCTCGAGCTCTCACCAGTGGTGGCTGGGAGGGTTTCCTCGTCTACCTCGACATCCTCTTCGTCTTTGTCTTCGTTGGCTTTTTCGATTCCCAGTAGCAATATGTTTCGGTACAAGGTTGACGTGCCCCAGCGATCCCTAGCGGTACAGTTTGAGGATGGGGTTTTAGGGTTTTCGCATTTCCACCCTAGGGCACCGAGGAAAGTGCCAAGATCACCTTACAAGGTGAGTACTTTTGCTTATATTTGTCTTTGAACTTAATTATACTGGTTTTAGGGAAAAACATTGGACTTCGATAAATTTGATTGGTGAGAAAATTTGAATCTTTTCTTGTCCTGGTTCTCAAATTTGAAGCTGGCATGGATACCGGAGCACACAGTGAGGAATCCAAATGTTCTGTAGATGGGCCTGGAGAACAGGTTGATGCCCAGGTATGTCGACCTGGACATTGTCATGCACAAGGGATTGATCAAGCCTTGCTTCATAGGGAATCATTTCCTGGTTTCATACAAGAAGTTCTTGATGCATTTTGTGACCAAGTATCAAGATAATGCTCTAGAAATAGTTGAGGCTATCAAAGGAGTGAAATAGGGTAGATGATAACAATGTATTCTTAACCAACTCGCTAACAAGCAAACTCTGTTGTAAGACAAGCCAATTATAAGCAAGCAAGGTTTTCCTTTTACACCATCCTTTAAGATGATCTGAATTGCTCAGTTGTTACATGCATCTTTGCTAGATTTTGTCGTGTTAACTTAAACTCTGTTTATGGCATGTTACTTGTTGCTTAGGGTATGATTGAACGAATACTATTAGGCTTTTGAAAAGTGATTTTTGATTAAAGGAATTATAGTGTCATAGAGATACTTGGCATGTTTATATCCATAGCTGGAGCAGATTGGGCAATTGTTCCTTGATCACAAGCTCAAGTTATGACATGTTTCCGATAAAAAGAAGAGTTTACGTGGAAGTTCCAAGGGTTCTGAAGAGGAAGAATCAACATTTCTGGTTCTACTAATCTATTTCATTGCTCCTCATGCCCTTTCCTATAAATTATTACTATTGTTTTGCTACCAATTTGTCTTGTTAAATTTCTTGGTACATTTATTCCGATCTTATTCCTTTTCTTGTCTTCTTGGTATATATTTTATTAGATTCCTTGCATGCCTGCTACTTTTCATACTACTTGCTTTTACCAAAAGATGACAAGCAAGTTGAAACAAATGATGAGTTATGTTGAATGGATTTCATATTGGAAACTAAATGTCACCATTGATCTTGTTGATGATTTCATAAGGTAACACTCTCTATCAAAAGGCAACTGATCATTGTTGTAAAAATCGATCTAGACGACGACTAGCCGCTAGGCGGTAGTCCTCCGTCCAACTACCGCTTAGCGATTTTTATAACCTTGCAACTGATTGACAAATATGTGCTTACATCATATTATGGACATATACTTTTTTTTTCAATTTAAAAAATACGATCCATTAGAAGTTGGACCACATATGGTCCAGCCTGAGCCGAGATGGTAAGATTGTTACATATGATCTAGCCTCTACGGGCATAGGGATTGGTAGATTATCACTAGAGGTCTTGGGTTCGAGCCACAAGACAGGTGGGACGTAAATCTCTGCATCCTGTATAAAAAATTTCTCTCTCCTAACCTCTTGTCTTCTCAGTCACCGTGATTTACTTTCTCCGTATTGATCCTGAGACGGGCTGGTGGAGACGCTGGAGGTGAACATTTCGACTTTTGTCACATATGGTCCAGCCATATTGCTTTCGCTCCCTCAATCGTATGACTAAGATTAAGCGACTAGTCACTCCTATGCTACTGATGAGAGGGATTTGCAAAGCCATATTGCCTTTGCCAGCGATTGATGAGAGGGATTTGCAAAGGTTTGTCGAAACCCTCATTAAATGTGGTTGGTTGTCATGCGCAACATGTGGAGGAAATAAACATGGAAAAGGATAATTGATTGGCGGGACATCAAACAACCGACAAAACCATTGCAAATCAAGCCCACAATTATTTTGTTTCTATTTTGTTAATTAATAAATTATTTAACGTAAAAACAGTGGACCTTAATAATGAGTTAAATAGATGTAGGATTTACTCAGACCTTTCACTATACATCTTGGTCTCTTTTTTAGCCTTTATAAGCTAGAGAAAGAAGTGAAATCGCTCCTGCCATTGATTGAAGCCTCCGATACAATGCCGACCTTCCCATCCCTTGCTCTCCTCCTCATCTACCTCTTCGTCTTCGCCTCTGCCGACGTCTTCCAGCACTCCCTCATCCGGATGGTCCCCCGAGGCTTCACCCTCAGCCGTTCCGCAGGCGTTGGAGTAGCAGCCGCCGATGACTACTCGTGTGACAGCTGGAGGCTCTCTGTGGAAACTAACAACGCAGGGCCTTGGCGGTCGATCCCAGCGACGTGCATTCCGTACCTGAAGAAGTACTTCAGCGGGGATTGGTACTTGTCGGATTCTGAGGCTGTCGCCGGAGAGTCGCTGTACTTCGCCGCTACTGTTACGCTCGAGGGCGATGGGAAAGACATATGGATCTTTGACATCGATGAGACGCTTCTTTCCAATCTTCCGTATTATGCGGTCCATGGATACGGGTAATCCTTTTTCCCATGCATTATATTCTACTCAAATGATGCTCCTTAATTATTGAATAGGCACTATTATATTTCCTCTGTTGAGATAAGTATATATATAGGTATGAAACTAAATTGACTTTGGCCAAGATCTTTATAATGGAGATTATAGGGTTGTCAATTGCCTCTGAGCCAACGATCCATCAAAATGCTTGCAATGTTCTTCTACTCAAATGATTCTCTTTGATGAATATGGCCGTCGATGTTCATATTATCCTCTAGATGTGCCATTTTCTTGTGTGTATATGATGGATGTCCATTGTTTGACTAAATTTGACTATCCAAAACTAAGAATATCCAAAATAATATCAAATATTTCTCTTAAATATTTGTAGTACCACATTCACATTATCAATCAAATGTCTCAATACTTAAATATTCCAAATCTCACAATCAAATATCCCACGAACTAAATATTGATGGGCTCACCTATAAACTATCTCACTCTTAAATATCTCAAATTACACAATTAAATATCTCATAAATCAAATATATCATAAATATCGTATACTTAATATTTATTTATATATTTTAATAATTATTAAATATAGTTAATTTAATAATTATATTTTATTTAAAATATCCTCCCTGAAGTCTCACCCACACGCCTACATCAGTTCTCTCTTTTCTATTTTTTTTTTAAATATATTACAAAAACAAAGAGAGAGAAAAAATCACTAGACATATAAGTCTCTCTGCTCGATGATTTCAAATCCCTTGTAAATATCCCCTTCCAATGGAGGATATTTGAGGTGAGGGGATATTTGAAGAAATATATCCTCCAAATATCCCTCATTGTGATTGCCCTAATATACTCCGTATGGTTCTTACCCGATTCGTGGGTTGCAGGCAGTTGGTTCATAAATTTGACTATTCGAAACTAATATTAATGCAATTTATATTCCGGTCCATACCATTTGTGGGCTACATAGCTAGTTAGTTCATAAATTGCTATCTATCGTTGGTCACTCGATAGGCCGAAGGCCTCCATGATTTATCTCACTTTATGTATTGTGGGTCCGACAATGGAGGAGCATCGAAGATGATCATCTTTTGCTCTAATAAATTGCTATCTATCGCCCCCAAGATATAGTATATGATAATAAAATGTAGGACAAATTCTTATGTAATAAGGATTCGAAATTTATGCAAAGCACTTCAAATGAACTGCTCGTGATGTTGGGCCGCCAAGACCGATTTGTGTTTTCTGAATTTATCCTAATGGCTAGTAGAAATTTTTTATAAGGTTGGGTGAGTTACTTTTAAGATTAATCAGTTTGAAAAATTAAATAACTAGATTAATAAAAATATATAAAAAATTGCTATCTATGATCTCGAAAGAGTTAGTTAGTTTGAGAGTCAATTTGGATCTTGTAGTTATATAATGCATGTCTTGCATTATTATAGAGACAGACAACTCCATATATTTCATGTCAATTTAACTAAACTTTTGATATACAGAAATATCACTTCATATATATACTTTAGCAGAAACCTCAGTGGCAAGCTTAAGCCTCATTGGACATAAATGTTATGTAATGAGCGGAATTATACATATACAAAACTCTGCTCAACAAGGGCGGATCTAAGATTTTAAGTTGGGGGAACCACATGGATAAAAAGAAAAATAATTTAAATTTAGTCATCCAAAAAATTCCAACTTGAAATTTGTGTTAAACAAAAATTACTACTTATTATTGAATCAATTATACATATTCATTTTTAAAAGGATCAAATAATATATATATATATATACACACACTAAGAATATAAAAAAATTTCCATATAAAAATAATATTATTAAAAATTTTGGAAGGGCCTCCGGTCCTATGGTAGATCTACCTTGATATGACCGGTAACGCCTATGATTCATATCTTTGTCAAACGTGTTTGGCTTCTTTGTAGTCGTAAAAGTCTCCGTTGCATTTTGACTTGGATATTTATGTTGGTATATTTTTTTATCATTTCATAGATCTGAAAGTTTCAATGAGACTTCATTTGATGAATGGGTGGAACTGGGTAAGGCTCCGGCTTTACCGGCAAGTCTAAAGTTATATGGAAAGCTTCTTGAGCTTGGATTTCAGATAATTCTACTGACCGGTCGAGGTGAGAGCCAAAGAAACGTGACCGAGAAGAATCTGCTTTCTGTTGGCTACCGTTCATGGGATCAGCTTATTTTAAGGTAAAATATATATAAAAAAAACTTTTTAATAATTTCTTTTTAAAAATAGAGCAATCGATAAAAAAAATAAAGGTTGTTATTTAATTTTTCTCTTTATCTCAAGTTTCACGAGCTTATGGTGGCGAATCAATGGTACAGGCAATCTGATGACAATGGAAAGAAAGCAGTCGTCTACAAGTCAGAAAGGCGAGCAGCATTGGAAGCAGAAGGATTCAGGATTCATGGGAGCTCAGGGGATCAATGGAGTGATCTGTTGGGGTGGTCAACCTCAACGCGCTCCTTCAAACTCCCTAACCCCATGTACTACATTGCATGATGTACAACAAACTACAACGCCAAAGATTCTTCTTTGAGCATTGCTGATTGGCCTCTTATATCTATTTGTGTTTCTTTGTACTCTGTATTTGTATTGTACGTATTCCACGTTGCTAGCACCCAACTATATATGCAATAAAGGCGATGGCTTTGGATGGAAAACGCATTTATACTTGGCCTTTCGATCTTTTAGGATCGGTGCGAGCTAAAAAACAAGGAGGGGTAAATAACTTCCATAGCAGCATTGAGTTGATTGCATAATGAAAATTTAAATAAATCGGTAACATAACACAAATAAGATCAATTTTAGTTGGTTGATTATCTCCCAAGACGACTAAATCCAAAGCCTAATCTTAACGACTGTCATTATTATTTTTCTCCTTGTCGAATACCTTCCAGAATCGAAAAAACACCTTGTAACCTTTTTTTTAACAACAAATACAAGCAATACAAACTTATAAATACAAATGAATAATAACACAACTTTACAAACGAATCTTTTACTTTGGATGCTTTCTCATTGCTTTGGATTGCCTTTTAATGTTGGGAAATGTAATACTACTTTGTCTTCAAATCTTTGAGAATCGCCTTCGAAAATCTCCTCGAAATCCTTCCTTTATAGCCTTTAGGTCAGGGCTTATTTTCATCTATTAGTCGACTGATCTTACCCATCAATCAATTGCTAGCTCCATTATAGATTCGAACAATGATTCCATCCACCTCGACATTAATCGTCTATCCATTACCATGAGTTGACAGAATAGGCAATAGTTGAATCTTGCAGTCAAGTTCTAAATATTCTGTTGCCTTTAATAACGATATCAGTCGACTGATATCTCTATCAGTTGACTAATCATAATTAGTCGAGTTGAACAATCAATTTTCTCCTCTGTTTGCTATAGCATGATTAACAGTTGACTTATTGAACTTATCAGTCGAGTATTACTATAACAATTACTGCTCATGGGTACTATAGCAATTAATGTTCATACAGATTACTATAGCAAACCTTATTTTCGGGGTTTAATATCCATTAGTCGATTTGTACACCCAATCAATCAATTGATTCTCTTATTTCAACTTTATGAAAACTGAATTCTCATCTTACTTAGTATCTTATTGATCTCAACCTACTAGAATTTCCTTTGCCTTGCATCCGATCAATCATGATTTATTGGGACTTTATCATTGCCTAGCATTACGGTCAATCTTGACTTGCTAGGACTTCATGCCTCAAGCCAACTCTATGTTGGACTTCCAATCGCTAAGTGTCCGGTCATCCGTGACCCATTTGAATTTTTAGTCTCATGTCAGCTCCATGTTGGACTTTTGATTGCTAAGTGTTCGGTCACCTATGATCCATTTTGACTTTCCACTTGCTAACTCTATGTTGGACTTCCGATCACCAATGTCCAATCAATCCACTAGGATTTTTCATATTGTATCGAGTATCCGGTCAATCTTGATCTACTTGACTCTTCGCTCATCCAACTTTATATATTGATCGATTGTAAAATGTTTGATCAACTTTGACCTACTTAACATCTCACTCGACCAACTAACATATTAATCAAATATCGAAACCCAACTCGAGTCAACTGATTGAGTTTGGTCAATTTGGACAATTTTGACTAAAGGTTGATTGAACCAACACGACCATCCACATAGATTATCATCTCGGACTGCTATCGGCTTGGTTGGCAGATCTTTGTCAAGTAGTGAAGACCACGATATCTGTTGGTGCAGTTTGCACTAATAATCAAACTCAGGTTTTGATGTATGACAGAAGGTTTAAATTAAATATTATGTGCTCTAATCAATGTACCAAGTGTGTAGGCTAAAGTCTAGTTAGGTCTGGATGACCTGATAACTAGTAGGAAGACCAGATGGGTTGATATCCAACAAAAAGTTTAGTTGGGTTTGTAGGACCTGACAACTGACTGAAGTCCAGATGAGACATCTAGCAAGAAAATCTGGTGGGTTAAGGATTAGTTAAGTAAGTCTGTAAATGGTATACTGGATGTAAGCAGTGGATAAGAGAGGTCCAGTGAGGATGAGTCCTAGTGGAATTATAGGTGTTAGCCAACTTAGGTTATCTCGGAAGTCTATGTTGAGACTAAGACAAGATCATGATCTTAGAAAGACAAGATCTAACTAACTCATTATATTCGTTAACATCTGACTCTGTTTTGCAAGTTACATTTGGTTTTTGGATTAATGTATTTTGCAGGATTAAAATGCATAAATCAATCTCGGATGAACTATACTCAAGGTGCCTCAGAGTTGACTAGAGGCTCCTCAGTTGAGATTGGAGGTGCCTCAATTAAGACTGGAGGTGCCTTGGATGACTGAAGGCGCCTACCCGTAGATAATCGTCGCAGATGATTTTTTAGCTAATGGAGACACGTTAGATTGGACTGGAGGTGCCTTAGATGAGGTTGAAGATGCATTCAAGAAGATAAAATGTGATCGTTTTGCATTTGATTAGATCTGAGAATGGAGGTGCCCTGGTTGAGGATGGAGATGTCCTCAACACTCTTTATAAGCATTGCTCGACCAACTTTGAAGGAACAACTCTTACGCTAACCTCCTCGACTATTTTGCTACAATGTTCTCGTGTTGTTGTCGTACTACTACTCTACTACGTAGCGGTCAGACTGACATCAACACCCGAGTGTATACCTTTCAACATCCGTGTGTTGGGTAACGATTTTAAGTTCTTTAATTTAGTGCATAAAGGAAGTGTAGGTTGTTACATTTCCTTCTTCTACATTGTATTCGATTACTATATCGGAAATTTACCGATAGAGAATTTTAGTAGTGTACCCATCAGAAAGGACTATGGGGTTTGGGTTTTGGAGTAAGAGTCATCGAAGACTCAAAACCAAATAAAATTGACTGTGTCTTATTTTTGTCTCAATTTGTTCTTAGTTTATTTTTTTCGCTCCACACTTGATTTTTGAAAAGTTGAAAAGGAAAGATTTCAAAATACACGTGATTCACCCGCCCCCTCTCATGTGTATCAATCCTACAATATCAACTTCATACGTTTGTCGCCATTTTGTCGTCCATGGCAGGTCCATTAATTGTCACCTGGTTGTGTCCAGTGGTGGTTACTATCAATCACCACTATGTTGGTTGATGTGATACAGAATGGATGGAGGAAATGAATTGTCATTCCAGAAGGATTTAATTTTTGCAGGAATATTCTAACATGACGTGAAGATGTTTTTGATTGATGATATTCTCATACCATTCAATGATATAAGGGGATGTTTTTAATCAGAGATGTACCTAACCAGGGATGTTTCTATATCATGTATTGAGGTGAGAGAATGTTCTGTTCTCTTTTTTATAAAGGTAAATTGTATTAAAGTTGATCAAAAATTTACATAAGGAACACTCAAAAATCTAAAGACATACATTTGGACCTTTCTAAACATCCTCTCAATATTTGACACATACCCTTCATTTTGACATCGATTTCGAATTTGCCAAATCAAATAGATTATACAAAATACACCCAAGTGAAGGGATTTATTGAGCATGCTGCCTCCATGATATGATTGTTGGAATGTCTCCAACAAGGTTGTCGTTGTCCCAAAGTTGTGCCCAATGTGTAGCCAACTTTGAGCCCTATCCCATAGAGATTTAATGACAAAACACATGAAGGGTGGTTCGTCGTCTCGTTCATTTGATGGAACAATGGACAAGTTTTGCAGTCTTTCTTTTTTTGGAGTCCTTTTTCTAGATATTCCACAAGGGCTTGGACATCAATGCAGAATTCCATGTCTTGAAATCACATAGTTTGTATCCCCCTTTGTATTTTACCAAGCACATGGTGGCCCAAGAGATAGCGGATGCTTGGTGGACTATACAAAGGAGCAACAAATAGTATATATTATGTCTATCATTGCACAAGGGATTAGTAAGAAGGAAAGCCAAAAACATTCGATACCTTGGAGCACTATCTTCACCAATTCGAGTCTGCCGACATATGATAAAGTTTTCATGGGCCATGAAGCAAGTTTCCGCATGATAGCCTCCATTAAAGGACCATAATTGTAAATCCTCAACTTCTCAACCACAAGGGGAATGCCCAAGAATCGAAACGAAAAAGAATCTCTCGACAACTTATGATTTCTAACAGTCTATTGGTGTTGGGAGCACCAGATAATCGAACATAATTTTGATGTTGGCAAAGACTCAAAGTTAAGATTCATTGTGGTCTAATATGTTGAATTGAGTATGCATGAAAGTCCTATTTGACCTAGCCACTAAGTCCAGATTTGGATGATTGGGCATTAAGTCTTGACCATGTTGGTTAGACAACGAAAACTTGGTTTGGAGGACTAGGCACTAAGACCTAGTCGACGATTGAGTACTAAGTCCTGGTCGTGTGGACTGGCAAAGAAGTCCTGGTTATGTGGCTTGAGCACTATGACTTGGGCGAGGGTTGGGCATGAAGTCCTAGACTGGAGGATCGGGCAGAAGTCTTGGCTGATCGAGGATGACGGATAGGAGTCGAGACGGGTTAAGGATCGGACGTCGAGAGTTCCGAAGTCGAGACCAGATACTGAGTAAAAGTCCAACTATGGGTTGGCAAAAGATAAACTCTCCAAAGAAAAGTAGGTGAGGATGCATTCCCCATCAAGGAAACAGTAGGCATCAGTCCAACCTGGGATTTTGATCGAAACCTAAAGTCAGGACCGGGCAACTCCAGCTATCTAATACATTCATATATACTTGTATTGTCACGCCCCCAGAGGCACATGCTTCCTCGAAAATCGGGCAACATCTCCCCTGTACGGCGGACAATATGAGGCAAATATACATACACTATCCATAAATTCAAGCTCAGCCACAAGCGGCTGGCATCACAATAACAAATAAAAGACACACCACGCAGTTTATATCAATATAATAGATAACGGGTGGCTCAGCCACCATAAACATAAAAGAACTATAATCCAAAAAAAAACACAAAAAGTCTCTGATAATGAGAAAACCCGATAATGAATAAAATGTAACTACAAGTACTGAAAACGAGCAACTAAACTGAATACCGAAAATGCTAATTCAACTCGACACTGGGGACTGGCAACTGGATCCTCTCCTAGCTCCAAGAAATACTTCTACATGCTATCTGAAACAACAGAAAAGAAAGCAGGGGTGGTGAGTCCGGACGGACTCTGCGGGTATATGAGTAGACAAATAGCATGGCATAAATAAGATAACGAAGTAGAGAATCAAAAGGTACAGTCCATAAGAAATATCAGATTTACCTAATCATGCATAACCAATATAATACGACATGGTATAAAATCCGAATAACGACTAAGCAGGTATAGAACAACTCAACAACAATAATATCAAGATGTACATGCATGTCAAACATATGCAACAATCATAGCTCATATAAGTGCATCAAACACAAGCAAATGCACAAAAGAAAAACGTATGCACATGATGCAATGACATGTGTCACCCCTGACGCCAGTCAAGCCGTCAACACATCCCATCTGTGTGACTGAGTGGGTAGGGCTGTGACAACTGTACCACTCCAACAACAACAATAACCAACAACAACAATAATACCACATAAGGCGTGGTTGAGTGGACAGGATGCTGGGGAGTCTACACTCCAGACCCCGGTACATCGGGGGAGCTATCAACAGCTACAATATCCCTCAAAAAAAACAACGGTGAGGGTGAGCCACCAACGACTCATCCCTCTAAAACAACGGTGAGGGTGTCACTGTCTGGCATGACAGGACAAACACTCGCACTCTAACCACTACCATGACAACATGTGGTTGAGTGAATCGAGCAACAATATGACTAACGACGGCTTAACCAAATGTAAGCCAACAGTCGTTAGTATGCAACGTGCAAGTATGGTGCATGATATACGATGCACAAACAACCGAAGAACCCACGATGCAATAAAATCCAACGAGTGAAACATGCATCGATACAACCAACCAGAAACCGAAATCCAACGATTATGCATCTACACTACTAGGTAGGGTATTTCTTTATAAAATGCCAAATAAACCTTATGGTGTTTAATGAACTTCTAAGTGCTCGCGTACAAGCGGCACTTTACAGAACAGAAAATCAATAGAGGACTGTACGGATACAAACTTGGAATACTCGAAGATCAACGAAGAATAAGTCTCAACGGCGATGTTTAAATAACGACAAAGAACAAGCTCAAGCAACCTATAAGACATAACTAGCCATGCTTTAAGGTAAAAGAACTACTCGAGTACAAAGGAGAAATACCCGCCTTATAATTGTAGAAGTCCGTAAACGAGAACCTTCCACGATCAACCGAACGAGTCTGATTCAAGGTCCTGTATCAATGGATACTATGTTTAACTATTTACAATAGTAATAATTAACTAAACAAGGTTAAGCTTAATTGTTGTAATCACTTAATTATGCTAAAGCAAACGACTAATTATAAATTGCCCCTATTTATTGAGGTTGGATTTAACTTGGATTTAGCCTAACCCTAATCTCAACCAAATTCACCATTACCAACCTAATTGGCCCTTTAGCTTTCAGTAAGCTCAACCAAAAATCAAAAATTAACAGAACATATCAGTTCCATCCAACACCTACTTATACACATTACTCCAATATCAATGAAAAATCATCCTAAGGGAAACCATGGCAACAAACAGAACCCATAATCATATGCGAGAACAGAATAAACCCAAGATCATCTCCAATTCAAAACGTTCCAATCTCCACCTACTGCCAAATTTCTGCTCCTGGCAAATCCCACACAATGCACCACAGAAACACTAATACTCATCCCTAACATCTAGTAATTCAGAGAAACGCATCATTTACCTGATGAGTGGTCGGCGCAAGCAATCAAGGACGGCGAGGAATAGAGGTAGTCTGATAGTGGCGCCTGTAACCCACGATCGGATGGTAAAATCAAAGGCTGTCGGAGAAGAAGGAAAAGAGCAACGGAACGGCAACACACCAAAAAGTGGCACCTTTACTCGTGGCCGGAGAGGATCTGGCGGCGTCGACCACCTTTGCTCGTGGCCGGAGAAGAAGAAGGAGAAGGAGGGAAGGACGGCGAGTGGCGTCGGCTAGGGCTGCGGCATCGCCGTCGGCTTACTCGGGAATGGACGGGGTTTCGTGCAGGGGAAGTCGGCGCAGAGAGGGGTTCGGCGAAGAGAACGGAAAAGATGAGGGAAGTTAGGGCACGGCTAAAGGATTTAGGGTTTTTTTTAAAACTGTTTTGGCCTTTTGCAATTTAACCCTCCAAGTCCGGATAATTACAACTAAGCCCTTATATTTCAAATTTTTCCATTTAACCCCCTCCTAAAACTCGGTATTTAACATGTATTTTCCCGTGCTAACATTATAGGTGTAGAAAAGTTAAGCTGGAGGCTGGAAGAAAGGCTCTAGGGGTCTGGAAGGAGTCCAGGAGCTCAGGAGCCAGGCGCTTGCAAGAACACAGGTGCCTAGAAGTAATCCAGGCGCCCGTAAGAATATAGGCGCCTGGAGCTCTGGCATCCGAAAGTAACCCAGGCGCCCAAGATCTGTTGAGCACATCTAGGCGCGACTGAGTTGACGTGCATGGATTGGTCGATCCATGTCATGACACAGGCGTCCGGGAGTGAATAGAATTTGAGGATCATTTTAAGGATCAACTGCCACGTCACTGCAATGGGGGCGTCCCAGATGGGCTTTCAGGCACCTAGAACACCCTATAAAAGAAGCTTCAACCTCAGTACTCAATATCAATTCTCTACAACTCTTGCTCTTGTGTGCTATGCAAAAGATTACTCAACGACGCCGTAATGCTACTCCGACAATAACACTGCTCGATCTTCAACTCTTTAAAGTTGTCGGTATACTTATCGTTTCTTTTGTACTTAAACTTCTCATACTTGTAACATTTTTCCAAATTGATAGTGATTGTCCAAAGTAAGCGATCAAGGATCGCGAATCTTGGAGTAAGAGCCGTCACAGAATCCAAACTAAATCAAACCCATGTTTATTTTTCCTCTTTGTTATTTCCCCTGCATATTCTATTCTTTTCGTCCAAATTTTGAAAAAGCGAAAAAATACTATTCACCCCGGCCTCCCCTTCGCTCTAAACTATCCGACAGAGTCTACTTGTTATGTGGTTATCAATGCTAGCCATGAACAAATTGGATTTGCTGAGATTATGATGCAACCTTGTAACCTATCCAAATTGCCTCAAATAATCTGTAAAATATGGAACATAAATTTTAAGGATTAAATCAGAAAATAATCTTATAGAATTTTTCGAGAAATGTTAGAAATTTTTTAAAAATTTTTTAGACCATTTTGGATTGTATGGATATAAACGGGATAAATAAAAATTTATTTTGGATATTTTAATTAATTGAGAAAAATATTTTAATTAATAATTCTTTTTTCTATTTGTTAAATTCCTATGCCTAAACTTATTCTTATAAACACCGATTCTCCCTCTTCTTCTCCCAAGGTGTGATAGGGATAGGGAGAAAGTGCAATGATAGGGAGAGTAAAAATAGGAGAGTGAAAAACATAATGAATGACGTGGTAACTTGCATGCAGCGATCTCTGACGGGTTCACCGTACCCCCCAGGGTATAGTTTGATTCGGGGCGGCGGCCGAAGGCCGCCGATGGCTGCCGATGGTGTCCAAGCGATAATCGGACGTGTGCACTACTTCGGCGATAAGCCGCTGCCACCGCTCTACTTGAAACCCTAGGTATTACATATATTTACAAGTGAGCAAAATTAGCCTCAAATTGATTTGAATACAGTATAAAAATTATAAATCCTCATAATAATTTTGGCAGCAAACTTGCTAACTAACTAACTACTAGAACTAACAAAAGAGGTGTGGCTTTATTAGATGTCACTTAACTTACAAGATTATGTAAATGAATATGGCAACTAGTAGAAGGAGCAACACAAAGAATTTTAGCGTTATCAGGCAAGTTGGCAATAATTACAACACAAAAAAATACTGTGATTTGAAAGACATAAGAATAAGAACTATGTTGCAACAAGCAACAACTACTTGAAAGACAAACTAACAATTCATGTATCTATACAACACCAACCAAATAAATGTATCAATAACCACGATTCAAAAAAAAAAATGTAGGCTTTCTCAAAAATAAATCTAAGCCAAAATTACACCCAAAATCTTAGTCTTCGTGCCTACAAACATCCTTAGATATGATCAGATTTAAAGAAACACTAGTCCTGATCGACTTCCAAATCCTAAACTAGGAAATACCACATATCAAATAGTAGTAAAAACAGAAATAAAAAAGAAAGTATAACGGGATCAGATCATATTTGATCCCTGACAAACATCTCCTTTATCACATCTTTTCCCTCAAAAACAAAATTGAAACGGCGAGGAGAATGAGAAATCCAAATAATTTAAAGCTACACAAAAGGAAGTCGGCCAGGCTCGATGGTCGACCTGGCTCGACAGTAGGCCAACCTTCGCGGATGAACAAACTCAGTGGTCAACCAGCCTCCTCACGACCGACTAATCTCCTTGCGGCTGGCCAGCCTCCTCCCGGCTGACCAGCCTCATCATCGTTGCCAAGTTAGAATGAGAGGGGAGGATAAAAGAGAGGGGAAGAAGCATACTGTTGTACCTCTCCAAATATGATTAACGCGGTTGTTTTAAACTCGGGCAACAAGTCCAGACCCACGGAAGTTTTCCATCGGCCGCTAAGGTAAATCGGGAAGTACTTACGGCGGGTGGTTCAGAAGCCCAGCGTCCGAGGGTTCGCGCTTCATTTGGAAGAAAATTTTCTACAAAGTACGCCGTAGCTGGGGATCGAACCGCGGATATTTTGGATGACAACTAGTCGCCCTTCCACTGCACCATAGCCCCAGGGACCAAAAATAATTAACGAGGTTTTACCAATCTCGAGCGATCGGCCTGGCCCCACGGAAGTTTTCCTCCAGTCGCTAGGGTAAATCGGGAAGTGCTCGCGATTGGCGATCTAGAAACCAGTGTCCCAGGGTTCGCACCCCATTTGAAGGAAAAATTTCTACAAAAAACGCCGTAGTTGAGGATCGAACAGCGGATATCTAGGAAGACAACTAGTCACCCTTACGCTACACCATAGTCCCGTGGGCAAAAAAAATTGATTAAGGAGGTTTTTCCAACTTCGGGCGACCAGCCCAACCCCACGGAAGTTTCTCACCGACTGCTAGGGTAAATCAGGAAGCGTTCGCGAAGGGCGATCCAGAAGCCCAACGTCCCAGGATTCGTGTCTTATTTGGAGGAAAAATTCCTACAAAATATACCATAACTGGGATCGAACCGCGGATGCCTAGGATGACAAATAGTCGCCCTTCCGCTGTACTATAGTGTCGGGGGCCTGTTGCACCTCTCCAAGTTCTCATTCATCGTCGTTACCAACGCTGCAAGAGGTAGGGGATCAAGGGAGTTGGGCATCGATCGAGTAGATTTGGGGGAGGGGGGTCGAACCCTAACTAGTTAAGTTAGGGTATTTGGCGACGAATCTTGTTTGGCGACGAATCTTGGATTTATCGCCAAATTTGAGATCTCGACCAAACTTTACAATTTGGCAAAGATATTTTAAATTTGGTGATGAATCTAGGATTCGTCGGCAAATTTGAGATCCGGACGTAGTTTTAAATTTGACAAAAATCTTAAAATTTGCCAACGAATACTCGATTCGTCGTCAATTTGACAATGAATTATGCATTTGTTGCCAAATTTGAGATCCGACACAATTTTAGATTTGGCAATGAACCCTAAATTCGTCACCAATTCAACGACGAATCCTGAATTCATCATCAATTCGGCATCGAATCATGAATTCGTCACTAATTCACAACGAATCTAGGATCATAGCCAAATTTGAGATCCTAGTGAAGTTTAAATTTGGCGAAAATCTTTAAATTTCATGACGAATCCTAAATTTCTCGCCAATTTGGAAATGAATCATTGCTAAATTTGAGATATCGACCAAGTTCAAAATTTGGCCAAGATATTTTAAATTTGAGATCCAGCTAAGTTTTAAATTTGGTGAAGAATCCTGGATTCGTTGTCAATTTAGCAACTAATTATGAATTGGTGGCGACAAATACTAGATTCATCACCAACTTTGCACGAATTATGGATTCATCGACAAATTTGAGATTCCGGGTAGTTTTAAATTTGGCAAAAATCATTAAATTTGTCTATGAATCTTGGTTTCATCGTCAATTTGACAATGAATTATGCATTCGTTAATAAATTTGAGATGTCGGCGTACTTTTAGATTTAGCAAAAATCTTTAAATTTGGCCACAAATTCTAAATTTGTCTATAAATTTGACATCCTGACGAAGTTTTAAATTTGGCTAAAATTTTTAAATTTCACGACGAATCCTGAATTGTCGATGAATCCTATATTCACAGCCAATTGACGATAATTTTTACGATAAAATAATTTT
Organism: Boesenbergia rotunda; assembly: GCA_024364735.1. Lineage (NCBI taxonomy): Eukaryota > Viridiplantae > Streptophyta > Magnoliopsida > Zingiberales > Zingiberaceae > Boesenbergia > Boesenbergia rotunda. The sequence continues at coordinate 436,541 of JAGFNQ010000636.1, forward strand.
GTTGCTAATTTTATTGATAATTAGTGATGATTGTGTTTTTTTTATCTCAAATGTCGTTGTTAATCTGCCATGAATTGTTTCCGTCATTAAATTAGTTTTTTTTAGTGTGGTCTGGCAAAGCCGGTCCTGGGGTCGTTTAGGTAGGGCTAGTTCAAAGGGCCCCACCTCCGGTAGGGCCCACTTTTTTTAAAAAATATATTATTTTCAAGTAAATGCTAAAAAAACGTGTTCATTGAAAAAAAGAATATTGAAAATGGTGGGGCCTGAAGAAAAAGGTAACAAAATAATATCCGTGTTCCAAAAAAAATTAAATTAAAAAAGATTAAATTATAAATTTTAAAATATTATAAAATTTTTAAATAAAAGTATTCCAAAACAAAGAAAAACACGTCCGGAGCAATGGAGTAGATATTTTCTTCCATCTTGATCAGCCGTTTTTCTATTTCTATCTTCTTAAATTCTGAATTCCTAAATATAAATTTAATTTATGTGTAGCGTTAATGAAATTATTTTTAAATCATCAATTTTATTATTTTTTATATAAATATAAAGGATTTTTTTCATTGTACCTTTCGAATTTTAGGGCCGACGCTACAGTTCGATTTCACGGAAGCTTTTTTCATAACCATCAAAGTAAATCGAAAACGCTTAATTATAACGGATAGCTTATTTAGATAACTATCTATCAAGTAAAATTTATCCGATAATTCACTATGACTTAATCCTTAGATTTAGATAAGGAACATTTCCTTATTATGTCGACTCGTTCGAAAGCGACTGAAATATCGCACGGTATATCACCTGCAACTGCTACTCTCCCAGACCCCAGTGTCACATCCCCGGCCGGCCTGATTATCTCATGGCGAGCACTGTTTCATTTAATCGATTTCTTGAGCATATTTATATGCAGTTCAGGGATGTGAGTGTTTGCAGTTCAGGGATTATCTCATGGCGAGTGTTTAATTTAATAATAATAATAATAATAATCATAATCATAATCATAATCATAATAATAATAATACACACGAAATAGGATTCCATATATATAACAGCTACATTAATTAACTTGCAACTAAAACCACATCTGATTCATGATAATTTTGAATCACCACAATTTCAAAAGCACAAAGGTAAACTATCGCTGCTTCCTGTTCCCCTAATAGTTTACTGACATGAATGTTTGAAATGCAGATAAGATGGACCCTAAACCATCTGCCCCCCTCCTTCCACGAACCCAGAAAAATATTATAAACAGCTGCTCACCAACGGTCGACACGTGGACTCAAATCCCATCTAATGATCTTTCTTCTTTCTTGAAACAGCAGCTTAGTTTGAATGAAAGGTTCCCTGGATTAAAAAACAGGATCGAATCTGGGACAAGGCATGTGGGAAGCACGATGGGCGAGGGAGGGTGACGGATCTTGTTCCGTCATCCTCGATCTCCGGTTTTTGAGGGGCGAAGGATAAGGAAGCGAACAGTCATCGAGTAACAGTGCCACAACAGTCGGCAGGAATATTCCTTGAGCAGCGCGTTGTGGCACAGACAATCACGTAAACAAAAACCAAATGATTACTGGAAAGGAGCTCGGAAAGAGAGGCGACCTGCTCCATGCATGCATCAGCATCCCACTGAAGCTGCATGCAGGAGATGCTGCCGTATTTTTCAAACTTATCCTGCAATTTCATTATCATGCCCTCGACAAATCTTGTTCAAATGAAGCTCGTACAGAAGCACATAACGCCAACTGAAATAACTCAGTTGTTGGCTTCGGCATTATATCAGTGGACGACGTGGTCCATAGCTACCAGCTCACAGTCAACTATTCAGTTTCAATGCGGAGCAAGCAAATGTGAACAATGTTAAGAAGTTGATTTGAATTGCTTTGCTTTGATTTGTTTGAGAATCTAATGCACAAGCATAGGAATCGCACACCCTGTCAATCTTTAATCGTGCAAAGATCCAAACTGAACATTAATGCTATCGCTTGCCTCTTAATTTCACCTAGAATTGTCCATCGTTGCATTGAAGAAATTAAACAAGATTTACCACATTCTCTGCATGTAAATTTCCCCCTTTTCTTTGTCTTTCTGGTGAAACTTCACGGCCGGCTTCTGTATCCCACCGGCAGTCCCGGCCGAGTTGAGATTCACCTCGCTCAGTGGCGGTCGGTTCCTCAGCTTCGCCGACGACGACTGTGTGTTCACCATGTAGTTGGGGGAGCTCGACGAGCTGGAGCAGTACTTCCTCGGAGTAGCCGCGGCGTGGCTGTACCGTGGCGTACTGTGCGTTGTGGCCGGAAGCCGGGACCTCTCGCCGGTCGTCCACCACTCGTTCTCCGACAAGTGGAGGCGGCTGGGAATCGAGATCCGAGCCGGAACATGAGATGGAAGTGGCGAAGTGAAGGCATGGCGGTCAGCAACGTCCTCCTCTGCCACAATGAGACTGTTCCGGCAGCAAGATCTTAGCATTGGACTCCACGTGTCGACCTCGACGTTCTTTGGGCTTCTGGAGAACACGGCACCGTCAATGCCTGTCGAGGGCCGCCGGTTTCGAATGTCGATATCGAGCCTCTCCTGTAACGAAGGCAACCATTTGCTAAAGTCCTGATTAACTAAGCAGAATTAGGATTGACGACGTACCAAGGATCTCCGATGGCGGATCTCCGGTAGAAAAATTCTGTCGTCGGTGATGAAATTCCGGGATCTTTGAGCTCGGACGGTGGCCTGAGCTCGGATCAGAGCTTGCATGCCATGGAGAATGGCGGCGGCTTGCTTGCGAACAAGATACCCTCTGACTAAAGCTTGCAATTTGACCAGTGCTTTGAGAGCTCTGAGTGCTTTTCTTGCCTTCAATGAATGCGAATTGAAGGCTTCAGAATCGAGCAATCGAAGGTGATTGAATAGGCAGCAATGAATTCGATTCAGACGATATATATTCACTTTGATAAAGAGCTATTAAAAACTCTGCTTTTCGAGTAAAGAACAAGTAGTAGGCGACGACAACAAAAACAAAAGATCGTATATTTGAATTAGTGCGCGAGAATGAGATTTCTAAATATCTTTTTTTTTTGAGAGAGAGAGAATTTGTAAATAACGAAATTTTTAAGAGAATGAGATCATGCAATGAGAAAATTCAATACCAAGAAGCCCCTGAAAGCTGTTTGAATCCGTAAAGCCGCCAACTCGTAGGAGCCGACCATCGCAGCTCTGTTTCCGGGGAGACGCGCCGCCACAGAAGATGCGGCGGCCACTGCAATCGCGTGCTTGCTCTGCTCTTTCTTGCTTTCGGCGTAGAAGCACTTGAACCACGCCGCCTCGATGGCAGCCGCCGTGGCGGAGTTCTGGCCCAACGTCGCGTCGCCGGAGTCCAGCGACGACTTACGAAAGCTCCACCTTTTCCTCTCCGCTCTCGCCTCGCCACCATCGTAGCCGGAGAAGTCCTTGGCCTCCTTCTTCTCCTTACTCCCACTCCAAAGGCTGCCAAACCACCGCGCCGCCCGGCCCATTTCCCAGCCGCCGGAAATCAATCCACGTCAACCCGGAACCAACTCTCACTCTACCAAGATCCTGCGGAAAGAAAAGCAGAGCCACTTTGATGTTATAAAGAGAGAAGATAAAAGTAATCATCACGATCAAGAATAAATTCAAATCATGAGGAAAACTAAACCTCAAATAATGAACCCCTCCCTCTCTTTCAAGTGGTAAAACTCAAAAAAGATAAGATAAAAGTAATGCAAAGATCAAAAGAAAGCATCTGCAAAGTTTAAAGAACGGCAATAGAAGACAAAGAACTTGACTTTACATTCCCCCACCACCCTTCCACTTGATCGAATTCTCTCAGATCCGAGGTAAAACGCGCAACAAAACACAATATATTTTTGAATAAATTCGGAGCTGAAAACTAAATGCTCGGAGTCCTACGTTTCTATGAGCTCCAGATTTCCTCTGCTCTGCTAAGGACCCTAATGCCGATCGAGAGTAAGGAAAACAGAGAAGGCTTCCTCTTTTCTCGCAGCAACGCCGTCGTCGCCGCCGCTCTCTTTGGAATAGAGTGGTTTTGGTGGCGTAGAATCCGGTGAGAAGAAGAGGAAGGATTTCTCTAAAAGGAAAAAACCGCAACTTTGATTACGGTTTCGTGATGTAATCGATCCTAAATACCAATGAAGCGGATCTTTCGGGTTAACTTCGCCGGATTCTTCTCCAATCATTTAGTAAAAAATTCCTTGGGTCAAAACGCATTTATGAGGGGAAATGTTTGACAAGTGGCAACGTGTTTTTTTCCTCGAGCTGCGCGTCAAACCAGCTGGTTCAAGAACAACGATAAATGGGCCTAAGATTCAGGGAAATTTTCAAGAAAGTTTGGATATAAAATTGTGGGTGATGTGTATACTTATTGATGAATTAAGAGAATCATAAAAATAAAAAAGCGTTGACCCACACATACATCGACTACAATGAAGCGTGGGGAATCAGAGGTGTTCAAAAGTTGGAAAAAAACATATCGTTTCTAATCATTGATGATTTTAGATATGATTAAAAATTTTAAACATAGTTTCTTACTCAAATAATGTATTTGGAAGATGATTTGCTTGAGTGGCTGCTAGTTTTGTAAAATAGTCATCCTGGATCGTAGGATCCTACGATTCTAAAGCACAAATTGATCCTGAATTTTACAGAATCGATTTTTAATTTTTTGAGTAACTAAATAATTAATATCTAAGATTAGTAGAGTAATGAAAAATAAATATTGCCTTGGAGAAGAACTAAATTCAACAATGTGCATATATAAATTCAGAGGCACACTGATAAAGGAGCAAGGGTCATGCCCCCTCCTCTCTCTCTCTTATTTTTTTAAAATGAAAAGTTATTAATAAACCCTTAAAAATTTAACTAATAAAATAATTTCATTTTACCCAAACAAAAAGATACAAACCTTATTTTCAATTTTTTTCACAGTGGGCATGCTGCCCTCTTCTCAAAAATAAAAATAAAAATAAAAAATCACTTTCTCCTTTAGCTTGTGACTTGTCAAGGTACATAATTTTTTTTTATTTTCTTTTGGATTTGATTTTGCCAGTTGCAATTTCCACGATAGAGAGAGCATTTTTAATTATGAAAATTATGAAAAATTGACTTCATAATAAAATAGGTGATGAATGATTAAATGACTTGATGACATATATTGAAAAAGATATATTCAATAATATATTGAATGATTGTATCATAAATTATTATAAAAAATAAAAATCATAAAAGTCAATTATAAGTAATATTTGAATTGACGATAATGTTTTAATTTTTTTCTTCTTTAAGTTTATATAAATTATACATTTGTGATTTTATATAGATTGTCCCTAAACAAAATTTTTAGGTCCACTCCTATATAAATTCTAACTAAGTATGCTTGAATATCAATTCAAGTTGAACCATTTAAGGAGCGATGAAAGTAAATCAGAATTAATTTTATTGTAAACTAAATAAATAAATTAATAAATTTGATAACAAAAATAGTTAATCAATTAATTAAATCAATTAATTGTTCATTATTTTTATTATTTTTTATTGTTTCCTTGGATAGTTGTCTAGTAAATAGGGAGTTGTCGTTCTGAGATCTAAGGGTTAATTCCTATCTAATAGTCAAGTTTTTTGTCTCTCTCATATATTGATTATTGTTTGGGTTAGTAGTCATCTGTGATTTATTTCTTTTTACATGACTTGAAGATGGATTATGAGGAGTACATGAGATGAGTATTATCAACTTTTGCACTATTAATAATGATTTATCTTTTGATGTATCTCTTGAATCCTTATAATAATCCACTTCTTACTTAAACCCACAATAAGATGTCACAAGCAATGCACGTGAATTTTCTTCTCTCCCTCTCCTTTTTAAAAGAGTTACAGGGTTTTAAAAGTTCATCATGATTTGAAATTTAAAGTGCTACCATTTTAAATCATAGCCATTATATCCTGAGAAGTGATTGCTAATAAATGGTAAGCACTTGGATGATCAATATCTTTTTAGGAAAAAAAAATTTAACATTCTCGATCTTAAATTTCTTATTCAAAAAGATAAATTTATCCAAACAGGTAGTAGCAATATTATTTGAGAAAGTGTTCGACGATCATGATATCAAATAAGTGACCGATAAGATTAAGTCGGTGATGACGATACCAAAAAGGATAAGTCCAAAAAAAAAAACTAGACCTATGTTGCTATATTGAGCTCCACCAATTCGATGAGTTGACTGATCAGACTGGAGCTATTGGATCAATATCGATAATTTCCAACAACAACCGTAAAAATACATTAGTTGGTTATATATGGTGACCGTGCGTCCCATTCCTACGATAAAGAAATCAGAAATTTTTTTCGGAATGCATCTAAATTTGAGCCTCCAAGAAGAGAGAATTGATCACAAAGAAAATACAAATTTTCTATGTAAGAATCATGTTCTTAATGGGTTGGAAGGCATGGTGGCATAAAGGTAATTTATTCATAATCAGCGCTCCTGTCAAATCTGTTCCAGCGCTAATATGGAGAAGATAAATCACGGAGATTATTAGTCCGAAGAGTGACTAGCGCATAAGAGAAGACAGACATCTGACCTCATCAAAATTTAATCTCAGATCTCATAATGACAATGCATATCAATCTACCATGTGGAGACTAAAGGTTAGAAGATAAATGTTGGACCAGATAGCAAATGAACCTGGGATGATCGGCCTGACCCCGCGAAAGTTTTCTGGTCACCAGGGTAAATTTGGAAACGCTCGTGGTGGGCGGTCTAAAAGCTCAGTGTTCCATTTTGAGGAAAAATTTCTGCAAAATCCACTGTAGCTACGGATCGAACCGCGGATGCCTGAGATAACAACTAGTCGCCCTACCGCTGCATCATAGCTCCGGGGGCTAAAATATCGGACTAGGTAGCAGACAAACCTGGGTTGACCAGCCCGACCCCATGGAGGTTTCCCACTAATCACCATGGTAAATCAGGAAGCGCTCGCGGTGGCCGATGAGCGGTCTAGAAACTCAACGTCCCAGGGTTCGCGTCCCATTTGAAAAAAAAAATCTTATAAAATATATCATAATTAAGGATTGAATTGCATCATAATCCCAAGGGCAACTAAAAGTTAGAAGACAGAACTATACAATGGGAGTATAATAATGATGATGAAGACTGTGTCGTGGTCAATCATAAAATTGAGGAGGTAAATTTTAAAGGGTTACACGACACATATTGCAATAAACTAAGAGACTAAATCTAACTCTTGTTATGCCAAAGCCAAAACGATTTGTTACCTGCACCGCTTCAGCTGTAACCATAGGACATGGCTTTGGCATCGAGTTAAACGAGCAATCGTGCAATCTTGGCTCGCGTACGTGCTCACTAAGTAATGAACTCACGTTGGTTTATGTGCTGAACATGTAATAAAGTCCTCTCTAGTCTTGATATGCGATTGAGGTCATTACAGTGTTTAAAAAATAATAAGAAGAAATGTGATTAAAATTTCAGCTAAACAAGTCAGCTACGGTGATCGACGGAGAAAATACAAGATAGTATTCGAGGAATGTCTATTAGAGAAGAGCAACATTCATCAACTGACTTATGCTACTCATAATCATACATTAGAGAAATAATAAAAGTCACGTTGATCAGTTTTAGGATTATCCCCAAAGTTGTTCTCTCATCAAGTGCCAACAATTATAATACACTGGTAGTCATGAAGTTACGAGAATGCCACTAATGTAAAATGGTAAATCTTGAGATATTAATTAAAGAGTTATGACCATTAAATTAGTGAATCTTTGGTGGTAAAATTTTTATTAAATTTGGATATTATACGGATTTGCTAATTGAAAAGGTCTATCGAGAGATCAAGTATATTACATATGTGGAGAAATGAGTGAACCCCAATATGTGGATTGAGTAATGGTAACTAACCATTTTACCTAAAGATTCCAAGATCATGGACAATTGATTAAACTACAAGATTTTAGATGCCTAAGAGTAATTACTTCAACTTATTTTCGGTGACAAAAAGTGTGATTTGTAAAATGGGTATAGGGTGAGCAAAGGCTCTCAATGATTCGTATATTATATTATAAAAAAATTAATTAACAAGGTTGGATAACGTCGAACCTCAGATGACCGATCAGATCTCACGGAAGTTTACCATCGGCCGCCAAGGTAAATCGGGAAGCACTAGCGGCGAGTGGTCCAGAAGCCCAACGTCCCAGGGTTCACACCCCATTTAGAGATTTTTTTTTTTTTACAAAATACGCCGTAGTTGAGATCCAACCGCAGATGCTTGCGATGATAATTAGTCATCCTTTTACTGTACCATAGCCCCGGAAACATATATTATATTATAGGGGATATATGAGGCATTGCATGATACTTTTGATAAGAGATCATCGATATAAGTTTGATAAGAGATCATCGATATAAGTGTTAAGTGAGGGCCACTTCAAAATTATAGGGCAATTTACCAAAGGGCGTACCTAAGTATTGGTATTTACCAAAACGCGTACCATGGTTTCAATGTTACCAAAAGGCGCACATATTTTAGTAAACTTCCTCTTATACCTCTACCGACAAGTACTGCATGCAATTCTCTTTCCCTTTCTCTTTCTCATTGTCAGTAACGAATTTCGAGACGGACCATAAAAAGATGTTCCTTTATATTTTGATAATAATATTATGGAACCTTTCTCAAAACAAAAAAAAATATTGAAAATAATTAAAATATTTTTATTAAATTAAAACTAAAAGAACATTTCAGCCGCCCACGTTGGGCCTGAAATGGTTCCATTTCAGGCCCAACGTGGGGCTGAAATGTTTCCATTTCAGGCCCAACGTGCCCAATATTAAGGGACTTTTCTCGATTCTTTGTTATTACATTTTAACATCTCGGAGAAGTCTAAATAAACAATGGATAGCAAATTTGAACTCCTTGTAACCTCAGAAATCCACAAGAACTAAAATTTTTACAATCGGAGCTCTCTAGGTCAATCAGTGGCCTTTTAGGGTCATTGGGGTTGAAATGGAAACATTTCAGCCGCACGTCGGGCCTGAAATGATTCCATTTCAGGCCCAACGTGGGCCTGAAATGGAATCATTTCAGGCCCGACGTGGGCCTGAAATGTTTCAATTTCAGCCCCAACGTGCCCAATATTAAGAGTCTTTTTTCGATTCTTTGTTATTTCATTTTAACACCTCGGAGAAGTCCAAATAAATAATGGATAGCAAATTTGAACTCCTTGTAACCTCAGAAATCCACAGAAACTGAAATTTTTACAATCGAAGCTCTCTAGGTCAATCAGTGACCTTTTAGGGTCATTGGGGCTGAAATGGAAACATTTCAGCCCCACGTTGGGCCTGAAATGATTCCATTTCAGGCCCGATGCGGGCCTGAAATGGAATCATTTCAGGCCCAACGTGGGGCTGAAATGTTTCCATTTCAGCCCCAATGACCCTAAAAGGTCACTGATTGACCTAGAGAGCTTCGATTGTAAAAATTTCAGTTTCTGTGGATTTCTGAGGTTACAAGGAGTTCAAATTTGCTATCCATTGTTTATTTGGACATCTCCGAGGTGTTAAAATGTAATAATGAAGAACCGCGAAGAAATCACACATTAGGCCTTTTAGGGTCATTGGGCCTGAAATGCTTGGACACCTATTGCATTGGTGATATCTAATATATAGATGTTTGGACACCTAAAACATCATCTCCTACCTCTGACCTCTCTATTCATATAGAATTTTCAGAAATCCAGATATGGGAGGTCCATCAGTGGGTTTTGGTCAAAACTCACTGATATTTCTAAACTACTCCTATTTGATTGGTGATATCTAATATATAGATGGTTGGACACCTAAAACATCATCTCCTACCTCTAACCTCTCTATTCATATGGAGTTTTCAGAAATCCAGATATGGGAGGTCCATCAGTGGGTTTTGAGCAAAACCCACTGATGGAACTAAACTAAACCTATAGCTTTGAAAAAAAATAAAAATTTGAGGTTATGGACACCTAAAATACTTTCTCCAACCTCATCCCTAACTTTTTAGCTGGGGGTTTCAGAAATCCAGATATGGGAGGTCCATCAGTGGGTTTTGAGAAAAACCCACTGATGGAACTAAACTAGACCTATATCTTTGGAAAAAATAAAAATTTTAGGTTATGGACACCTAAAATATTTTCTCCAACCTCAACAATAACTTTTTAGCTGGGGGTTTCAGAAATCCAGATATGTGAGGTCCATCAGTGGGTTTTGAGCAAAACCCACTGATGGAACTAAACTAGACCTATAGCTTTGGAAAAAAATAAAAATTTGAGGTTATGGACACCTAAAATACTTTCACCAATCTCATCCCTAACTTTTTAGCTGGGGGTTTCAGAAATCCAGATATGGGAGGTCCATCAGTGGGTTTTGAGCAAAACCCACTAATGGAACTAAACTAGACCTATAGCTTTGGAAAAAATAAAAATTTTAGGTTATGGACACCTAAAATACTTTCTCCAACCTCAACAATAACTTTTTAGCTGGGGGTTTCAGAAATCCAGATATAGGAGGTCCATCAGTGGGTTTTGAGCAAAACCCACTGATGGAACTAAACTAGACCTATAGCTTTCGAAAAAATAAAAATTTGAGGTTATGGACACCTAAAATACTTTCTCCAACCTCATCCCTAACTTTTTAGTTGGGGGTTTCAGAAATCCAGATATGGGAGGTCCATCAGTGGGTTTTGAGCAAAACCCACTGATAGAACTAAACTAGACCTATAACTTTAGAAAAAATAAAAATTTGAGGTTATGGATACCTAAAATACTTTCTCCAACCTCAACAATAACTTTTTAGCTGGGGGTTTCAGAAATCCAGATATGGGAGGTCCACCAGTGGGTTTTGAGCAAAACCCACTGATGGAACTAAACTAGACCTATAGCTTTGAAAAAAATAAAAATTTGAGGTTATGGACACCTAAAATACTTTCTCCAACCTCATCCCTAACTTTTTAGCTGGGGGTTTCAGAAATCCAGATATGAGAGGTCCATCAGTGGGTTTTGAGCAAAACCCACTGATGGAACTAAATTAGACCTATAGCTTTGAAAAAAATAAAAATTTGAGGTTATGGACACCTAAAATACTTTCTCCAACCTCTTTGTTATTACATTTTAACACCTCGGAGAAGTCCAAATAAATAATGGATAGCAAATTTGAACTCCTTGTAACCTCAGAAATCCACAGGAACTGAAATTTTTACAATCGGAGCTCTCTAGGTCAATCAGTGGCCTTTTAGGGTCATTGGGGCTGAAATGTTCCATTTCAGCCCCACGTTGGGCCTGAAATGATTCCATTTCAGGCCTACGTTGGGCCTGAAATGGAATCATTTCAGGCCCAACGTGGGGCTGAAATGTTTCCATTTCAGCCCCAATGACCCTAAAAGGCCACTGATTGACCTAGAGTGCTCCGATTGTAAAAATTTCAGTTCCTGTGGATTTCTGAGGTTACAAGGAGTTCAAATTTGCTATCCATTATTTATTTGGACTTCTCCGAGATGTTAAAATGTAATAATGAAGAACCGAGAAGAAATCACACATTAGGCCTTTTAGGGTCATTGGGCCTGAAATGGTTGGACACCTATTGCATTGGTGATATCTAATATATAGATGTTTGGACACCTAAAACATCATCTCCTACCTCTGACCTCTCTATTCATATGGAATTTTCAGAAATCCAGATATGGGAGGTCCATCAGTGTGTTTTGGTCAAAACTCACTGATATTTTAAACTACTCCTATTTGATTGGTGATATCTAATATATAGATGTTTGAACACCTAAAACATCATCTCCTACCTCTACCCTCTCTATTCATATGGAGTTTTCAGAAATCTAGATATGGGAGGTCCATCAGTCGGTTTTGAAAGCTATAGGTCTAGTTTAGTTCCATCAGTGAGTTTTGCTCAAAACCCACTGATGGACCTCCCATATCTGGATTTCTGAAACCCCCAGCTAAAAAGTTAGGGATGAGGTTGGAGAAAGTATTTTAGTTGTCCATAACCTCAAATTTTTATTTTTTCGAAAGCTATATGTCTAGTTTAGTTTCATCAGTGGGTTTTGCTCAAAACCCACTGATGGACCTCCCATATCTGGATTTCTGAAACCCCCAGCTAAAAAGATATTGTTGAGGTTGGAGAAAGTATTTTAGGTGTCCATAACCTAAAATTTTTATTTTTTCCAAAGCTATAGGTCTAGTTTAGTTCCATCAGTGGGTTTTGCTCAAAACCCACTGATGGACCTCCCATATCTGGATTTCTGAAACCCCCAGCTAAAAAGTTAGGGATGAGGTTGGAGAAAGTATTTTAGTTGTCCATAACCTCAAATTTTTATTTTTTTTTTCTAAAGCTATAGGTCTAGTTTAGTTCCATCAGTGGGTTTTGCTCAAAACCCACTGATGGACCTCCCATATCTGGATTTCTGAAAACTCCATATGAATAGAGAGGTTAGAGGTAGGAGATGATGTTTTAGGTGTCCAACCATCTATATATTAGATATTACCAATCAAATAGGAGTAGTTTAGAAATATCAGTGAGTTTTGACCAAAACCCACTGATGGACCTCCCATATCTGAATTTCTGAAAATTCTATATGAATAGAGAGGTCAGAGGTAGGAGATGATGTTTTAGGTGTCCAAACATCTATATATTAGATATCACCAATACAATAGGTGTCCAACCATTTCAGGCCCAATGACCCTAAAAGGCCTAATGTGTGATTTCTTCGCGGTTCTTTATTATTAAATTTTAACACTTCGGAGAAGTCCAAATAAACAATGGATAGCAAATTTGAACTCCTTGTAACCTCAGAAATCCACAGAAACTGAAATTTTTACAATCGGAGCTCTCTAGGTCAATCAGTGACCTTTTAGGGTCATTGGGGCTGAAATGGAAACATTTCAGCCCGACGTTGGGCCTGAAATGATTCCATTTCATGCCCGCATTGGGCCTGAAATGGAATCATTTCAGGCCCAACGTGGGGCTGAAATGTTTCCATTTCAGCCCCAATGACCCTAAAAGGTCACTGATTGACCTAGAGAACTCCGATTGTAAAAATTTCAGTTCCTATGGATTTCTGAGGTTACAAGGAGTTCGAATTTGCTATCCATTATTTATTTGGACTTCTCCGAGGTGTTAAAATGTAATAACAAAGTATCGAAAAAAGACTCTTAATATTGGGCACGTTGGGGCTGAAATTGAAACATTTCAGGCCCACGTTGGGCTGAAATGTTTCCATTTCAGCCCCAATCACCCTAAAAGGCCACTGATTGACCTAGAGAGCTCCGATTGTAAAAATTTCAGTTCCTGTGGATTTCTGATGTTACAAGGAGCTCAAATTTGCTATCCATTGTTTATTTGGACTTCTCCGAGGTGTTAAAATGTAATAACAAAGAGGTTGGAGAAAGTATTTTAGGTGTCCATAACCACAAATTTTTATTTTTTCTAAAGTTATAGGTGTAGTTTAGTTCCATCAGTGTGTTTTGCTCAAAACCCACTGATGGACCTCCCATATCTGGATTTCTGAAACCCTCAGCTAAAAAGTTAGGGATGAGGTTGGAGAAAGTATTTTAGGTGTCCATAACCTCAAATTTTTATTTTTTCGAAAGCTATAGGTCTAGTTTAGTTCCATCAGTGGGTTTTGCTCAAAACTCACTGATGGACCTCCCATATCTGGATTTCTGAAAACTCCATATGAATAGAGAGGTTAGAGGTAGGAGATGATGTTTTAGGTGTCCAACCATCTATATATTAGATATCACCAATCAAATAGGAGTAGTTTAGAAATATCAGTGAGTTTTGACCAAAACCCACTGATGAACCTCCCATATCTGAATTTCTGAAAATTCTATATGAATAGAGAGGTCAGAGGTAGGAGATGATGTTTTAGGTGTCCAAACATCTATATATTAGATATCACCAATACAATAGGTGTCCAACCATTTCAGGCCCAATGACCCTAAAAGGCCTAATGTGTGATTTCTTCGCGGTTCTTTATTATTAAATTTTAACACTTCGGAGAAATCCAAATAAACAATGGATAGCAAATTTGAACTCCTTGTAATCTCAGAAATCCACAGGAACTGAAATTTTTACAATCGGAGTTCTCTAGGTCAATCAGTGACCTTTTAGGGTCATTGGGGCTGAAATGGAAACATTTCAGCCCCACGTTGGGCCTGAAATGATTCCATTTCAGGCCCAATGTGGGCCTGAAATGGAATCATTTCAGGCCCAACGTGGGGCTGAAATGTTTCCATTTCAGCCCCAATGACCCTAAAAGGTCACTGATTGACCTAGAGAACTCCGATTGTAAAAATTTCAGTTCCTGTGGATTTCTGAGATTACAAGGAGTTCAAATTTGCTATCCATTATTTATTTGGACTTCTCCGAGGTGTTAAAATGTAATAACAAAGGATCGAAAAAAGACTCTTAATATTGGACACGTTGGGGCTGAAATGGAAACATTTCAGCCCTACGTTGGGTCTGAAATGATTCCTTTTCATGCCCAACGTGGGCCTGAAATGGAATCATTTCAGGCCCAACGTGGGGCTGAAATGAACATTTCAGCCCCAATGACCCTAAAAGGCCACTGATTGACCTAGAGAGCTCCGATTGTAAAAATTTCAGTTCCTGTGGATTTCTGAGGTTACAAGGAGTTCAAATTTGCTATCCATTGTTTAGTTGGACTTCTCCAAGGTGTTAAAATGTAATAACAAAGAGGTTGGAGAAAGTATTTTAGGTGTCCATAACCTCAAATTTTTATTTTTTCTAAAGTTATAGGTCTAGTTTAGTTCCATCAGTGGGTTTTGCTCAAAACCCACTGATGGACCTCCCATATCTGGATTTCTGAAACCCCCAGTTAAAAAGTTAGGGATGAGGTTGGAGAAAGTATTTTAGATGTCCATAACCTCAAATTTTTATTTTTTCGAAAGTTATAGGTCTAGTTTAGTTCCATCAGTGGGTTTTGCTCAAAACTCACTGATGGACCTCCCATATCTGGATTTCTGAAACCCCCAGCTAAAAAGTTATTGTTGAGGTTGGAGAAAGTATTTTAGGTGTCCATAACCTCAAATTTTTATTTTTTCTAAAGTTATAGGTCTAGTTTAGTTCCATCAGTGGGTTTTGCTCAAAACCCACTGATGGACCTCCCATATCTGGATTTCTGAAACCCCTAGCTAAAAAGTTAGGGATGAGGTTGGAGAAAGTATTTTAGGTGTCCATAACCTCAAATTTTTATTTTTTCGAAAACTATAGGTCTAGTTTAATTCCATCAGTGGGTTTTGCTCAAAACCCACTGATGGACCTCCCATATCTAGATTTCTGAAACCCCCAGCTAAAAAGATATTGTTGATGTAAAATACGGGAAAAAAAATAAAAAAAAAAAAATAATAATAATATTTACGGGGATAAATAGGTGTAAGATGGAGTATTTATAAATTATTTAAGGAAAAATTTACTTTTTATTAGAATATATAAATATATATATTATATATATATATATATATATTAATTCCTTTTTGTTATACCTATCCCGTGCCCTAATTTTCCCTCGTCGACTCCTCTCTTTTCTCTCCGCTCGGGCGTAGCCACCCGACGCCTGCCCTAGCCGCAAGCGCCGACTCCCCGCCCCTCGCGTATTCGAGCTGCTGCGCCACGCTTCCTCCTCCGTTCTTCTCCTCATCGCACGCCCTAGCTCCATTGGTAGCCAAGAGGCGAGGGAATGATTTGGGACGTCTCTATCCCTCCTCTGTTCTGGTCTCGTCGGATCTAGGGTAAAAAGGGAAATCGTTCGTTCCAACTCAGGTATGAATTCTTAGACTTGGATTATGTTTGAATGGTTGATGCGATTGGTATAGATTTGGATGGTTTGTGTAATTCAAATTGGGTTCCAGATTTGGGTTTTCTTTGATACCGAGAGTTGGATTTCGATCGGTAGTTACTTCTTGGTTTTTATGCTTGGATTGTTTGTTATAAACTGAGTTGGGCTTTAATCAGTTGGTATCGTATGCTATTGGTTGCTGTGTAGTCTGATTCAAGAGCATAGATTACTTCTTGAATGTATTCGAATTGGATTCTTATCAGATTGAGGTGTTTATGTTGATTTTGTTCTTGGAGTTTTGAGCTCTTGGGGATTTTGATCAAGTCTCGGTTTGTTCTTGTCCTTGAACTCTGTTCGTCTGTACAGTTTCGTAGTGGAAGGAATTCTGGGGGAAGTGCTTGATCTTGGCTGGTTTCCTGAGGAGAGGTTTGGGCTTTCCTTCTATGCGTGAATCAATTTTGGCGTTGGAGTGGATCTAAGGTTCCTGTGTGCGAAACCTCTTCAGGTGAGTTGATTAATTTCAGTTGATCTTGTAATGGCTCTGTTCTTGGTTTTGATTTTGGTCTCAAGGGCTTGGGTCTGTGTTATGGTATTTGGATTGATTTCTTTGTGTATATCAATTTTGAGATGGTAGACCATAGGGTTGGTTTTGTTTGGAATTGTGGTTTTGATGTGAGCCATTAGAAGCTAGCATTGATCAGTAGTATTTTGCTGGGTTTTGATACATTTCTGTTTTGATGTCGAATCTGCGTTGAATTATGAATTGCTGTGGAATTGGAGTGGACTGGTTATTTCTGATCGGTGTGTAGGATCAAGATGGTCTTCGGTTGGAATTTGATTCGGTTGCTGGATTTCAAAGCTGGTGATAAGATTTTAGTTGTTTATTTATGGGCTAATCAGATCTGTATTCTTGGATCAATTTTGTACCAAATTTATCCGGTTTGGGTTATCTGATCATTGAGTGAATTAATAATGGATTGAATTAGGAATTGGGTCTCACTATGACTGGTAATAATCCTAGACGTGTGATACGTTTTAGGAATCGAGGTAATTTGGGATAAGTAAGGGTTAATCATTTAATTATGATTAATTAAATGAAACGAGAAAATTATAACGATCCTAGTTACTGGAGATAGCTCGTTAGCTATCGATTACATATTATTGTAGCTAAACATCATGCCTTTGATACAGGGCATTGATTGGATATATCATTGCTGATTTGCGGACGGGAGGTTCTTTCTGATACGGGCATCTTACAATTGAGGCGGGTACCCTTTGACTTATCTCTTTTGATATTGTCAGTTGATTATGCATAGACTGTTATAGATAGCAATAAGATTATACGCTATCCCTGTTTATTATACCTGTTCCGGATACTTGTTGTCTATCCCTGAGTTATTATACTTGTTCTGGATATATGTGGTTTACCCTTGAGTTAGTATGTTGTAGTTCCATACAGTCTCAGGTATTGTCATAACTATATGTATGCTTAGAGATCGTGTTGTATCTCCTGCCTTTGACCTTGAGGGAATTGTAGTTTCCAGTCAGTATACCTTGTAGGTTCCCTGTATTTCCTGTTATAGGATTTCAGATTGAGACTTAGTATACTGAGGACTTGGGGAGGGAGGTATGTGTATCTATCATACACCATCCTTGCATTGTTGCATGCCGGCGATCAACGACTCCCTTGTGGTTGAGCCTAATCGTCTTCCGGCACATGATATGCACACACGGCCACTCATGGGTTAGTGGATACCGCTGGGTGTGTGCATTTGCTCTGTATTGTTCCGCTCGTCCGCTCAGGGGTAGTGGTTTCGGAGCGTGGTAGCAAGCAGGGATCCCTTCTCTACCCATAGACCAGAGAAGATGAGAGAGATATCTCCCCCATATATACATGGGGCGGAGCGATAGCTCCACCAGCATCCTGTCCACTCGGTCACTCAGTAGCAGTGATGGCAGAGTGCGGACAGTGTCACGGCTCTACCCACTCGGCCGACTCAGTATCGCCTGTCTCGGTGGCTTGACTGGAGTTAGGGGGTGACCATGGCATTGCACCATGTGCATATTTTGCATCGTGCATTGTTTGCTGCACTTATTTGCTGCACTTGTTTGACATTGCATATTCTGGAGACTTGTTATCTGTGATTACCTGTCTATTGATATTTCCGTGGTACTTATTACCCTCTTTACAGGTTAGATGGATTCAGGTATGTATCTACCTCAGTATGTTCAGTATTAGTCTATCCCTACTGTTGATATGAGACTGTATTAGCTGAACCCTTATTGTTGGTATAACTTTCTATGCATATCTGTTGGGTATTCGCTGAGCTATGGACTCACCCCGTTGCCATACATTTTATTTCAGGTTGATGCCTGCCAGGAGATCCCTAGCAGCCAGTCCCCAGCTCCAGAGGAGCTCCGCTTGGTTTTATATTATGTTTGTTGTGCTTATGGACCCTGTAGTATTTCCTATGCTTCCGTTGTGGTGTTTCGAACATGTATTCATGTTTAATTCGATGGTATTGTACTTTTGAGTCCTATGTTGGACTTCGTGGAGTTTTGGCTTTCTTCCTGCCCCCTGGCAGCTCAGGTGAGATCGTATTTTGGTTTTACGATAGTTATAGTCATATAATTGTTATTTCTGTATGGATTTGAGGCCTGAGGCCATTTAACTGCGTGGTTGTGATATATTTGTCTGTGTGTATGTGTAAATTGTCCGCCGGACAGGGGAGGTGCTCTCCGATTTTCTATTGGAACAGCGGCTCCCGGGTCTCGGGGCGTGACACCTTGGGCACCAAGCCTTTGGTAAGTGGATCGGCCAACATGGAATCTGTGCTGATGTGCTCTACCATGATCTCACGACTCTGAACTCTCTCTTTAACCGCTAGAAACTTAATGTCGATGTGCTTGGACTTCGACGAACTGCAGTTGTTCTTGGCATAAAGTTCTGCAGCTTTATTATCACAGTAGATCCTCAATGGCCTGTCAATGCCATCAACGATATGCAATGCTGTGATAAAGTTCCGCAGCCAAATCCCGTGATTGGATGCTTCATAGTATGCTACCAATTCTGCCTCCATAGTAGAAGTAGCTACTAGCGTCCGCTTGACGCTCTTCCAAGATATAGCCCCTCCAGCAAGCATGAAGATATAGCCTGAAGTGGACCTCCTGCTATCTAAGCATCCAGCAAATTCGGAGTCTGAATAACCAATCACCTCCAGATGATCTGACCTCCGATATGTGAGCATGTGTCTTTTAGTTCTTTGCAAATACCGCATCACTCTTTTAATTGCTTTCCAGTGCGCCGGTCCTGAGTTATTAATATATCTGCCTAACATCCCAACTACAAATGATATATCTGGTCGAGTGCAAACTTGTGCATACATGAGACTTCCCACTGCTGATGCATATGGGAATTGCTCCATCTCCTTTATTTCAAGTTCAAGTCGTGGACACTGCTGCAAACTGAACTTGTCACATCTTGACACAAGTGTATCATCAAGTGTACAGTTCTGCATGTCATATCTTATAAGCACCTTCTCAATATAAGCTTGTTGTGAAAGTCCAAGAATGCCTCTTGATCGATCACGACAGATCTGAATGCCTAGAACAAAAGATGCTTCACCAAGATCTTTCATTTCAAATTTACCAGATAGAAATGACTTGGTTTCATGCAGTAGACCCTTATTATTGCTCGCAAGCAATATATCATACACGTATAAAACAAGTATAACAAACTTGCTCCCACTGAACTTGCCATATATGTACTGATCAACGGGGTTCTCTCTAAATCCAAATGAAGTAACCACTTGATCAAATTTCCGGTACCATTGATGGGATGCCTGCTTTAAACCATAAATGGACTTCTTTAATCTACATACTAGGTGCTTTGAGTCTGAGTACTCAAAGTTCTCCGGTTGCACCATATATATAGACTCCTCTATGTCTCCATTGAGGAATGCAGTCTTTACGTCCATTTGATGTAGCTCCAAATCAAAATGAGCTACAAGTGTCATGATTACCCTAAGGGAGTCTTTCGTCGACACAGGTGAGAAAGTCTCCTTATAATCAATGTTTTCCTTTTGAGTGAATCCCTTGGCAACAAAACGAGCCTTATACCTTTCGATATTGCCATTCGAATCTCGTTTAGTTTTAAATATTCATTTACAACCAACGGGTTTCGAACCTTCAGACAATTAGACAAGTTCCCAAACGTCATTGTCTGCCATAGACTTCAACTCTTCTTGCATGGCGTTAATCCACCTTTCAGGGTTAGAGCATTGTTTGACTTCTTGGAAAGATGTAGGATCACTTTCCAACCTTGTATCAAACTCATGCTCTTGGAGATAAACATAATCACGAGAATTCGTGCTTCTTCGTTCCCTTGTGGATCGCCTTAAGGGCACTTGTGTTTGAGATGGTTGAGGTACTTGCTCATCAATATGAGGCAATACTTCAATTTCAGTGGTAGGCTCCTCCAATTGCATTGGAGATGTCATGGGAATATCTTGGTTCACTACGCTCACTGGATGTGCAATATCCATAATGTGTGGTATGGTAACTATACCACTACTGATTGCACTAGTAGTGACCATAAGAGGATTGCCAACGCTTTCCTCAAAAGATACTTCCCTGATTTTATCGCTCCCACTGTCCTCAACAAACTTGGCATTTCCCATTTCGAAGAAGGATCTATTAGATGGATCATAAAATTTATACCCCTTTGATCTCTCAGAGTAACCTACAAAATTGCAGCTAACAGTTCTCGAGTCCAGTTTCTTTTCATTAGGCTTGTAAGGCCTAGCCTCAGCTGGACAACCCCAGACGTGTAAATGTCTAATGTTAGGCTTTCTACCCGTCCACATCTCGAATGGGGTTTTAGTTACTGTTTTACTAGGTACTCTATTGAGAAGGTAAACTACAGTCTTGAGTGCCTCACCCTACAAAGACTCCGGTAGAGAAGTGAAAGTCATCATACTTCTCACCATGTCTTTTAGGGTTCGATTGCGACGCTCAGCTACACCATTCTGACTGGGTGTACCAGGCATGGTATACTGAGGCACAATCCCACACTCAGCAAGATAATTTGCAAAAGGTCCTGGACGTTGTTCACCTGATCCATCATATCGACCGTAATATTCTCCTCCACGGTCGGATCGGACGGCTTTACTTTTCTTACCTAGTTGAAGTTCAACTTCGGCTTTGAAAATTTTGAACATGTCCAAAGATTGCGATTTCTCATGAATAAGGTACAAATAGTCAAATCTAGAATAGTCGTCTATGAAGCTAATAAAATATGTGTGTACATTCCAAGATGTCTTAGGGAATGATCCACAAATGTCTGTATGTATTAGCTCCAAAACGTCACTACAACGGCTAGCCTCTTTGTTCCTTTTGTTAGTTGTCTTCCCCTTAACACACTCTATGCAGACATCAAAGTCTGACATGTCAAGGGAATCAAGAATTTCATGTGACATTAACCTTTCTAGGCGTTGTTTGGATATATGTCCTAAACGCCTATGCCACAACATAGAAGAATTCTCGTTAGTCAATTTACGTTTCGTACCTACACTATGCATTATCACGTAGTCAATCGTAGGAGTAAAGGTGTTTAATTTATAAAGCTTATCAACCAGGGAACCATTCCCAATCAAAATTGAATTATAGAAAATACTAAACATTTCATTTCCAAATGAACAAGAATAACCTGATTTGTCCAAACAAGAAATTGAAATTAAGTTTCGTCTGAAAGACGGTACAATGAATGTATTCTCCAAATTCAAATAAACATCAGTTCCTAAATAAAGCCTAAAAACACCAATAGCCTCTACTGCAGCCTTTTTTCCATTCCCCGTATAGATGTATCTTTCACCATCAAGTGGAAGTCGGCTCCTGAGACAACCCTGCATAGTGACACTTATGTGAGTAGTAGCACCAGTATCTATCCACCAAGTGTCAATGGGTACAATAACTAAATTGACTTCTGAACTAACAAAGTTGAGAAGTTTACCCTTCTTTACACGCCAGTTGGCGTACTTGAGACAGTCTTTCTTCATATGACCTTTCTTCTTACAAAAGTAACAAGTGGATTCCTTATCCTGCTTCTTTTGCACCTTATGGTCATTGCTTTCAGAATCTGCACTTTGCTTTCCCTTACCTTTGTTATTGATCCTCTTTCACTTCTTGCTCGCATTTTGAGAACCAAATGTTAAGTGAGCACTTTCAGATGTCTCAATCTTCAGTCTC
Organism: Boesenbergia rotunda; assembly: GCA_024364735.1. Classification (NCBI taxonomy): domain Eukaryota; kingdom Viridiplantae; phylum Streptophyta; class Magnoliopsida; order Zingiberales; family Zingiberaceae; genus Boesenbergia; species Boesenbergia rotunda. The sequence continues at coordinate 458,669 of JAGFNQ010000636.1, forward strand.
CCCTCCTCTTGCACGCATTGAGCAATAAGCTCATTCAATGTCCACTTTTCCTTTTGAGTATTATACGATATCTTAAAAGGAGTGAACCGTGCAGGCAGAGACATCAAGACGAAATGCACTAACATACTCTCAGACATATCGAGTTTTAGTGCTTTTAGACTTGTCGCTATATTGGACATCTCCATAATGTACTCCCTTATGTTTCCTTTACCACTATACCGCATGGTTACCAACTTCGTAAGAAGTGTGGTAGTCTCGACCTTTTCATTTGAGGTAAATCGGTCTGCCAGTTGGTTAAGGAAACTCCTAGCATCTTCACTCTCTGTTATTAAGCCATTTATTTGTGCCGGTGTGGAAAGCTTCATGATGCATGGACTCATGCGATTTGATCTCTCCCACAGCTGAAATTCAGCCCTCTACTCTGTAGTGTTAGCACTGGTCAAAGGTGCAGGACGATCATTCCTTAATGCATAGTTCAAGTCCATGCAGCCTAAGACTACGATCACATATTCTTTCCATTCAGCAAAATTCGAACCAGTTAATGTTGGGATGTTATTAATGTTGGCAGTTACAGATTGCACTGAAAAAAAAAATTATTTAAGCTCACGATTTAACTAAAACCAAGAACATATGTATATATATATATGAAATAAAATTATGCAAATAAATAAAATTTTAAATGCATTTAAATGGGTTCCTTATGAGATACCAAATACAACATTGTATTTTAGTGTAGATTAAAATATAATTTGTTAGCGGTACTCTCTGATATAACTCAACCTTTAATTGGCCACACAATGTGCCTTCCTTTGGGCCGACGCATTGTGCGCATAATATGACACTTTATATGAGTTATATATTGGTCCATAGCTTACAACAACTTTAATCTGCCACGCAATATGCCTTCCTTTGGGCCGACATATTTTGTGCATAATCAGAACGAAAAATAAATTTTGTTCAATAGTTATAAACTATCTTAAACATATATCTGGCATAAAAGTAATCTTCCTTTGGGCCGATTACTCTTAGCATAGATATACGTCTATCAATACAAAATACACTAAATCTACCTAAGGTGCCTTCCTTTGGGCCGACACAATAGTTCAACTTAGTAGCACATTGTATAGATAGACTCAAGAAAATTCTAGATATTTTAACCGAACAGATAATTTCTTTATCAACCTTAATAATTCTAAAAGTAGATTTATAAATCGATTGATACCATATAATAATTAATTAGTTTACCCAATTAATTATCGCAATCAATTTAAAAGTCTACTATATGTAATTATATAATGATATATAGAACCCTCCTTTAAAAATGAAAGTTTCTTTATAGTTCTATAATTAAATAATATTAAAAAAATATTATTTAATCTCTTTATCATTATGCATTAAAAATATATATATATATAATGTATTAGTTATATATATATATTTATATAATTCAGAAACAGTTAGGTTTTTTTTTTAATTACTGTTTCCGAACGTTTTTTTTTTAATTCATTCTTTGAAAGAGTTTTTTTTCTTTTAACGCGAAAGAAAAAAAATTATTTCCTATGAAAGAACTTTTCATCCATTGTACAAAAATTAAAAAAAATTAATCGATATAATTCCTAATTTATCTTATCACAAATTTAAGATGATAATCGATTAAAATAAATTTGTACAATCAATTAAATTAAATTTATTCTGTTCATAATTTTAGACTTGCTAATCGATTGATTGACCAAGTCAATCGATTAAACCATCATAATTTAATCTAAAAATTAGGTTAAACCTGACGGGTTTTTTTTCCGACGTTTTCATTTTTCACATAAAATATGAAAAACTTAGAAAACAAGTCTATCCTAGAATTTTTCTTTTACATGATTTCGACGATAAAAATTGTATTACACTAGGAAAACTTAATCTAGCATACATACAATAAATCGACGAAAAAAAAACTTAAACTTTTTCGCCATAAAAACGAAGAAACAAAGCCAAGGCTCTGATACCAATTAATAGAACTTGGGTTTTCTCCTAACCGCATGAATTCTAAAAATAAAATAAGAATTCTAAGGAGAAAAGACAAGACATATAATAATAGATCTATTGTTTCTTCGAATTATGGCATGACAAGAATAAAATAATATAAACTGAATGACAAGGAACCTGATTGAAGAGCCATCGTCCTTATCGTAGCGTCGTCGGCTTGATCCCTGTGGAAGAAGATGTAGCGGAAGGAAGAAGGAGGATCTTCTAACAGGCTTAGGTTTGACGGCGCCATAAAATTTCTTGTCAATGGGGAACAAGAAACTAGGTCATAAAATCACCTAAACTCTTGGGGACCTCTCCTTTATATAGCAATCCAATCTATTATCAGCCCATAGATAATAACAGATTGGTCTAAAGGGTTCTATACATTGAACCCGCATCCAATAATCCGAAATCGAATAAACATAAGTTAGATCACTTTAAGGGCTCGGATTGTATTTACTTGTGCAACTTACAAATAAGTCCACCTAATAGAGATAATCATAATAATATCCAACATTATTCACATATTATATCACGAACAATTGTCATTATCACCTGTTTATATTCTTATTTATTTTTGTCCTACCATCCCTTTAGATCAATCACTTAAGCACGTGCAAAGGAAATAAAGAATGGAAGTGTATTCCCAAGATATGGAATACAATTAAACTATAACTGAGGAATTAGATAAACTTAGACAATTGACCACATTCTAGAAGTAGGAAACCATAAGTATGTGAAAATAATTCCTACAATGAAATTGGTACAGACACTCAAAACTCCAGAAACATTTTAGAAGGAAATAGTCATATATATACTAGTCTCTGCCTCATTCTCTTTAGAAGATTAAAGCATACACAACACCAAAAACCATTACTGAAAGATTTATGATTCTCATGGTAACAAGAACAATGCCAATCTTTATGGAGCCCAAATCTAATTCAGAACATCAATGCATTTAAAGAAAATTTAAATTATAGTCAAATAGTAAATACTGATGTCTGAAAAGGCATTAGAAGAATATATAGCAAATTATTCCAAAAGAGGAAACCTCAAATCAATGGTATTGCATACTTCTCTACATGTACAGAACAGTGGGGGCGTTTGGTTTGCATTTTCCAGTCTTTTTTCATTTTCATTTTCTATAGAAAATACGGTTTTCTGGAAAACATGTTTGGTTTGCATTTTCCATCTTTGTTTTCCAGAAAAAACCATAGCGTTTTCTGGAAAACTGAAAAATGAAAAAAAGTCATTTTTCAGAAAATTAGAAAATGTGGTTTTCTGAACAATGAAAATGAAAAATGACACAAACCAAACGCCCTCTAAATTTCTCCACCGTCCACCAACGCACAGATTAAACTAGCATTTATCAAAGAATATATTCAAAGAAGACCGTCCCATATTCTTCGAGATCTTACTGAATTTCATCCAAGTAAGTTATTGTTATTTCCCGCAAAAGAAAAGCAAAGAAAAAAAAAACCGCAGAAGCGGGCCGCGGAAAGGGTTACGATTACCCATCAGGGAGGACATCGACGAAGGTGGGCAGCATCTTGAGCTTGCTTCCCCCGTTAGTGGCGAGCCCCGCGTACATCTCCACGACCATGCCGTCCAGTAACTGTCGCAGCCTACCAACTGGGGCGGCGCAACCCTAATCGAATCCCTGCACCATCTCGACGACCTTCCCCCAACGCCACCAACTCCTCGCCCTCCGTCCCACCAGCGCACCCCGCGGCCACCACCAATTCGACCCTCCCCGTCGGGTCGGAATCTTCTGCGATGCCTGGCCTACGTCCGACGGAATCTCCGTGTATATTAGCGACTCGCCGGCGGGGAAGAGGAGGACGGGATTGGTAAAGTAATGGGGCTGAACGAAACGAGAGTGTGGTAGAGCAATGGGGCTTATTTAAGGGGTAATTTAGGTAGTTCAAGACTGTCTATATTATTTATTATTTATTTGTTTCTGTAATCAGGAATAAAAGAATTTTACTTTGCCCCCCTCAGTATCTATTATTTCACTCTACTAATGTTTCAATACTGATAACTTACTATAATTTTCCAAATACGTTTCAAAATTTCATCTTCATCTCATTAGAATTTTGTAACGGTAAGGTCACTAGTTGTTAACCCAGGCATTCACGGTTCGATCCCCAACTATGGTACATTTTGCAAGAATTTTTCCTCCAAATGGTACGCGAACCCTGGGATATGTTGGGCTTCTAGACTGGCCACTGCGAGCGTTTCCCGATTTACCCTGGTGACCGGTGGGAAATTTCTGTGGGACCGAACCGGTCATCCCAGGTTCAATTTGTCTGCTGCCTGGTTCATCATTTTTTTTCATCTCATTAGAATTAGAGTGTATACTTTATCTTGATGTAGTTGATACCAATATAGATATTTATTTCAATAGATTTTGAGATTAATTTTTAATGGGCATAAAATATTTTATCCGGTGTTTGATTTCTCTTTAAAAAATTATCATAATTTATCTATCTATATGTCACCATATTAATCATTTAGCGGGAACAATATGAATGAATCAAATGTTTATAAGAAAATTAATTATTTAACATAGAAAAAGTTTATTTATATTCATTTCATATATATATATAATCAATTAAATAATTCATTAGATTAATTAAATAAAATTAAAAATATATATTTCTAATTTATTAACATTCATTGGAGCAAAAGATAATAATATTCAACCCAAACGGTCGAGTATCATCGACTCCCTAGTTAAATATAGATAAATAAATTATAAGAATATTTTATCCTAACACAATAGTCGTTTGTATGGGAGAGGTCAGATATCTAACGAAATATTCTATGTTCATTGGAAATTGACTTCAAAATATATTAGATAACTACCCGTATAGATAACAACTATATCAACCTTATGGAGTTGATCATGTGGAGTTATTACGGTGACATATTCCACTTTTTACTATAACTATATCAACAGGATAATTTATGAATATGCAAGAACAACATTATGATTCACATTAAATTTAATATGCATTGGTCAATTAACGAAACACTCTTAAATAACTCTTTAAATTAAATAAATAAAATTAAACCCATATAAGATTAATATGAACTAATATTATCAACTATTTGTTAATAATATTAATGAATAATGTCCTCAAATATATTTTATGACTTATATTCATTAATAAACTATTATCAACTTTATAATAAAATAAATCTCTCATCCAATTATATATAAAAAAATAATTTTTTTATTTTCTTTTATTAATAATTTTCTTAAATACTTACTTATAAATATAATCAATCATTGCGCTTATATTAAATAATAGACGTGAAACAAAGGATTAAAAACATCTACATTAGTGAATATTATAATATTTATCACCTCATAAAAAAATATAGGATACGCATTCCATATATATATTCATTTTAATATTAATACCCATTATTTATGGGTCCCATTATCTACTCATTTATCTTTATTTTTTATTTTATATTAAATAAATATAATTTTAATTTTATTTATAAAATTTAAATAATTATTATGTAATATAAATAATAATATTTTAATATATATTTATTATGTAAATTCTAAAATAATTTAAATATTATTTACAAATTTTTTAATAAGAAAAATATGGGAGGGCATGCTATCATTTTTTTTTTATAAATTTTTTTGAACGGGACTTCAATTGTATGAACGTGACGGTGACGTGGCCATTATCTTGAATGTCATGACATCTACTTGTATTGATTTTTTAACGTTTTTGGGATGTATAACATCCTCGAATGCGATACTTTAATTTTTGAATCTCAATAAATATAAATATTTTTGACATTTTTAAATATATAAATTGTATTTTAAATTTATTTTATAAATGAATTAGAAGGAACGATCATTTACTTTTAAAATTAATAGGATGAAATTTAAATATCTATATTATAAAAAAAAAAAGTGAGCAAGCCTAGTACATTAACTTTGGAGGGCAAAATTTAAAAATTAATAGCCTTAGGAACCAATTTGCAAAAAAAAAATCTATTTTTTTAATGCGACTGCGTGCGTATTTCCGTACCCACGTTCCCTCTTCAATCCGTTAAATGACTATTTTGTCCCCATCATTCCACAAAATCACGGATATGGACAGCCTTTGACTTATGTCGGTCGTCGATCGATGGCGACCTCAGCTTTCTTCGGCATTGTTCCCGCCTAACTACCCATTCGCCCTTCCATTTCCACTTATTCACCAAATTGCCATGGACTCCGGTTCACTAGATGAAAATTACTGAATTATTTCAGAAAAATGGCCCATAAAATCCTCACTGCTTTCTCTACAAAATCAGACAATTAAATACTCCACGATTCAGTTCGAATGTATTCTTTATTTTGCAGTTTTATTTCATGAAAAGATTAATTAATTCAATTTTATTTTCTACAAAATACCCGTAAACATTCTTATTCCAACAAGAGACGCAGGGAGACACGATCGTAATTCCTAAGAAAAGACGTGGGCAAAAGTTAGAAAAAAAACATAGCCACATCTCGCGGCATAAACAAACGCAGTGGAACGGAGGACAGAGCCTCTATCCCACAAAAGCTCCCTGTCCAGTTTGTCTCACTCCTCGACGACGGTCGACGAGTCGTCCGATCGTCGATCGGACGCCACCGACGGCTTTCGGCCGTCGTCCTGAACAAAATTATACACTAAGGGATACGGTGAACCCATCAGGATCGTCGCAATCAATTGTGATCTCGTCGGATTCACCGTCGAATCCGCCAAGATTGCAATTGTAGCGATTCTGACCGATTCATCATTCTTCTAGGATATCATTTGATTCGGTACGACGATCGCAATTGGACGACTAGTCGACCGTTGCCAGAGAGTGGGACAAGCGGAACAGGAGGCTTTGTGGGACCAAACAAGATCCTCTGTCTCGAGATTCTCTCTGTCCCCGTGTCCCAACTTGCCGGCGATAGTCGGCGAATCCTCCGATCGCCAATCCGACATCATCATTAGTGTTCGATCGTCGTCCCGAATCAAACAACATCCTGGGAGAACAGTGAATCGATCGAGATCGTCGCAATTGCTATCTCGTAGGATTCGATGATGAATCCGGCGAGATCGCAATTGCGACAATTTCCGACGGATTCACCGTACTTCCTAGGGTATAGATTTGTTCGGGGCGGCGGCCGCCGGTGGTGTCTGATCGATGATCGGAGGACTCACCGGCGATGACCGACGCGTTAGGACATGGGGACAGAGAGAATTTGAGATAGAGGATTTGTTCTTTTCTAGTATAGAAAATCCCGTTCGGGTGGAACGACGACGGGGAGTCGCTGGCACTGTTTAAGCAAACGCACCTAAAACATACCAGGGCGGGGTCTGGCGGGTCCCGACAGAATGAAGTAGAATGGTCGAGGGTTGGGTGAACGGATTGGAGGTCGGAGCTAAGTGTGGATTGGCTCCGTACGAGACAGTTGTCTTCCGCTAATTCCAGCTCAGCGATCGGTCCGAGTGCGCAGGAGCCGTACGATCTCGCAGCTTCGGCTCCCGACGCACCCAAAACTGAACCAACCGGGTCCGGTCTGCACTGAACCCGCTCAGTCAATAATTCCGGTTCACAGCGACCGCTCTTATCCAAATCTCCCCGTTCTCTCGTCCCACGGAGGTAGGTCTCCGCAGGCGAGGACCATCACCATGGCGGCCATCCATGCTCTCTCTGCTTCCTGTCTTTCTTCTCGGAGATGCGTCCCTGGCTTGTCTCTCCCCCTCAATCCGATCTCTCCATTACTCCACCGGCGAAGCATCTCTCTGCCGTCGAAGCGGCTCGCCGTCTCGAGGAAGTCCATCAGGGCCGTGGCCGAGGGGGAGGCAGCGACCCCGGAGGAGGACCCAGCTACCGACACAGTCGTGACCGCAGCGACGGAGGAGGAAGAAGGGCCCACGGTCGCCGTCCCGGTCTCTCCTTCGGATCTCCTCACCATGTACTTCCAGGTTCGCCTTCTTCGATCTCGTTCAAAAAAAAAATAAAAAAAAACGATTTTGACTAGGGTTTTACGTGGGTTCCCCTTGTGTGCGGGTGTGAAGGCCGAAGGAACGATGGATGAATCGGCGGTTCCTGTCGTGAGCAAGGCATTACAGGTTCATTAACTAATTCAATAGTGGTCTCACAATAAGATAAATTCTATGATTTTCTTTATGATTTCTATGCTCTTTGAGTTGAAGTTTCGATTTTTTGCCCCCTTCCCTTTTTTTCTCAGGGATCGGAAGGAATCAGCGATGTGAGTGTTCGAGTAGATGAGGGCATTGCCACTGTTGAGGTACAAGCATATTGATCCTTGGAAATTTTCTTACTTGATGAAGTCAAATCGATTTAAATTTGAATTTATGTAGAGAATGTTTAGAATTATCCCATAAACATTCCTTGAGTCAAGGTTGGATATTTCTTTGGCTGATAAACCTACCAATGGAAGTTAACTCGACTAACAACTATGCAATTTAGGTTACTCAAGTTTTGCCAAATTGTTCTAGCTAGTCTTGCAAACCTATGTGTGGCTCTGCTGTTGGTCGTGCAGGCACAACGCAGTTGGAACTATGGCCAGTTAACTTGGGTCTGTGCCATGCTTAACACCGATAGACACACGAAGTAAGGACAAATGTGTTAGGGTAACTCAATTCAGAAGGCTGAAAAACCTTTTATGCTATCACTTAAGGCTTACACTTGATTTTCATTTTTCTCTCTCCCGCCATTAATGATGTAAGATTGGTTAGTTTGCAGGCACAACCCAGTTGGAACTATGGCCAGTTAACTTGGGTCTGTGCCGTGCTTAACACCGATAGATACATGAAGTAAAGACAAATGTGTTAGGGTAACTCAATTCAGAAGAAGGCTGAAAACCCTTTTATGCTATCACTTAAGGTTTACACTTGATTTTCATTTTTTGCCTCTCCCGCCATTAATGAAGTAAGATTGGCTAGTTTGCAGGCGCAACCCAGTTGGAACTATGGCCAGTTAACTTGGGTCTGTGTCGTGCTTAACACCGATAGATACACGAAGTAATGACAAATGTGTTAGGGTAACTCAATTCAGAAGGCTGAAAAACCTTTTATGCTATCACTAAGGCTTACACTCGATTTTCATTTTCTGTCTCTCCCACCACTAATGAAGTAAGATTGGCTAGTCGTTCAATTATTCAGGATGTTTCTCGGGTTCTAGAAATTCACTAGCAAGGACAATTTCCGAGCTTAACAAGATTCAGTTAAGCATCACACTCATATCACTTCAGTGTAGGCTTCGAAGAGGGTCGATTCGATATTGAGAATTTAGGATGAACTCTTATTTGTGACCTTGCCTTTATTCATACAATTTTTTTCTTTCACATATATTGTAAGATTTTTAGTTGTGAAAGAAGTACATTCATAATTTATTATTCAAGAACATTATGTTATGTTGGTCCTCCTGCAGAGGCTTATGAGTAGAATTGTGAGGTTTTAGTTTATAGAATCCTACACAATGCTGTTGACATTCGTTAAATGATTCAAATGCTATTTGCATCCTATCATTTATGTTAAACTCCATTAAAGACAATCAAGGGAAATGCTGCTTAACCTTATTTTGCTGTCTTTTTGGTTAACTATTTCAAAGTTGAGTTCTGCTACAATATTATCAAAACTGTTGGATCGAGAAAGACCGATAGAGGGGGGGTGAATATCGGAAAATGTTCGGATTTAAAAGAAAGAGCAGTTACGCAGCGGAATAAAATCAAACAACGCAAACACCAGTAGTTTACTTGGTTCGGAGCCTGGGTCGACTCCTACTCCAAGGCTCACGGTCGTTGACCGTTTACTTTGGGCAATTCTATAATGCGCAAAACGGTTACAGAGTCAGATTACAAAAATGACTGTAAATAGAAAGTTACACTCTGTTTTACCAACTCCCGGTTGTAGATCGAGTTTCGGTGCAGTGGGAGGTCGATGACGCTACGGACTTGAGTTGGGAAGTTCCTGGAGCAGAGCGTAGTCGTCAGAGTGTTTGGAAGCGTTGAATGAAAGCTGTGTTGAAGCTAGGGGTCGAGGGGTGCTATTTATAGCACCTAGGGGCGCCCTGGTCGTCGAGGGCGCCCTGCCACGTGTCACCCGATCCGTGCTTCGCTCGGTCAAGAGTTATCGCACCGAAATAGGGATGAGGTTTGACCTCTGGGGCGCCCTGGTCGTTGAGGGCGCCTTGTTTGACCCGGTCTTCTCGACTGGATTGAGTTGAAGCTTCGCAGAGAGAGCTGGAGGCGCCTTGGCTGCTGAAGGCGCCTTGGCTGCTGAAGGCGCCTTCGCTGCTGAGGGCGCCTTGCCCAGTAAGCAGCTGAAGCCTATTTTGCTTCGCTTGGTTCTGGTTCACCTTGAGGGCGCCCTGGACACTTAGGGCGCCTTAGTCAGCAGTTGCCTCTTTCCTTTGAGGCATTCTGAGCTGCAGACACACGTTCCTTCGGTCCTGCTTCCAGGGTTAGTCCAAAACACAATAAAACAAATATTTAATTTAATTTATACAGTCTCAGCTGTCTTGGTTCTGACTTTGGTCTCCAAAATGGAGCCCTAGGTCGAACCGACGCCTAATGTTCCCTCAAGGGGAACGCGTCCTCACCTACTCCTCTCGGGAGAGTTTACCTGGTGCCAACCGGATCCTCCAGTTGGACTTTTGCCCGGCATCCCTTCGCCAGGTCTTGGTTTTCACCTAGCAGCCCTTCGCCAGGACTTGGTTTTCGCCTAGCAGCCCTTCGCCAGGGCTTGGTTTTCGCCTAGCAGCCCTTCGCCAGGACTTGGTTTTCGCCTAGCAACCCTTCGCCAGGACTTGGTTTTCGCCCAGCAACCCTTCGCCAGGACTTGGTTTCCTGACAGCCCATCGTCAGGTGCCTAGCAGCCCTTCGCTAGGACTTTGTTTCCTGCACTCTCAAGCAGCATTGTTAGATACCAAACAACCCTTAACTTTGAATCCTTTGCCAATATCAAAACAAGGTTCGATCTGGTGCTTCCTGCACCAACAATCTCCCCCTTTTTGATTATGGCAACACAATTCAAAGTTAAGGAAAAAATTACAACAGTTAAGAGCATAAGGTAAACAGTGAAGCATAACTGAAGCATAACTGTAGAGTTGAAAAAAAATTCTTTAAAATACTTAAAATACTTAACTTTGACCTTTCCTCCCCCTTTGACATATATCAAAAGCATACATGGGTTAGCAAGGTTTCTAATGGGGAGTTTTGAGTTCTACCAAAAATAAGTTTTTGACAAAGTATTTTTCAAAAAGAGCAAAAGTATTTGTATCCATAGACACTTTTGAAAAGCAAGCTTAAACTTTGTTAAAAACCCTTTTTTTCAGACAAATTTTGATTACTAAGGAAAATTTTATTTAGAAAAACATGCACTAAAAATAACTTTGAACCACTTAGAAATGCTTAAAATTTTGAAATAGCTTAAAAATAAAATTCCCTTTCTCTCCCCCTTAATGTAAAACTCTTCTCCTTATGTTTTAGACCATTTTTAAGTCTAATAAAAATATTTTGAGAGAAGTTTTAAGGAGAGCGTTTGTGTATCAGAGCCTATGAGTTTTGAAAGCATAAAAATACTTAGTATAATTCTTGAAAGTATAGCAAAAAGTTTTAAATTGCACCAACAAAACTTTATTTGGAAAAGTATTGAAAAGATATTTTATATTTGTAGGCCAATCTTTTAGAAAATTCACGCACTTAGAACAATATTGCCTTGAAAAATACTTTTGAAAACATTATAGCAGTACTTTTTGACAGATATTATGTATTTTTGAAGATATAAGTGCTTTTGAATCTTCAAAAGTACTTTTGAAGTAAATATTATGCATTTTTGAAAAATCTAAGTACTTTTGAAATAAATTAAGATTTGAAACACATAAGTACTTTTTTAAAAAAAGTATTTAAACTTTGAAAGATATAAGTAATTTTGAAAAGACTTAAACTTTGAAAAGTATAAGTAATTTTTGAAAAGAATTATGCATTTTGAACACAAAATATTTTACTTGACTAGGTTTCTTTTCCAGTCTGACACAATCCTAGGAAACCTTGTTGACTACAAGGATATTTTCCTAAGTGTCCTGGAAAATTTTCTCCAACCCAAGTAAATATTATAAAATTAATTTCATAAGCCACAAGAATTTTGTAAAATAATAGTATTTTGACAGAAAAATTATTTAAGTTTTCAAAAGGATTTTGAACTTGCAGTGCATGAAAACATATAATTTTGAAAATGTTCAATAATTCTTTTAATTTCATCTCCCCCTAAACTTGACCCAGTCCTAGAAAGCTTGTTGACTACAAGCGATCTTCCTCTGAGTTTTAGGGTTTGATTTAAATTATAAGAATTATCTAATAACTTCAAAACAAATAATTACCAAAAAAATTTTTCAGAAATTCTTCTTTTGAATCAAACTCCCCCTAAATTTGACACATCCTAGGAGTCCTAGTAGATCATGAAGTGGACCTTCCTCTGTGTCTTTAGGGTTTATTAAAAACAAAAGAATAATTTTGAATAATCTTCTGAGTATGAAACTTTCAAGGAGATAAATTTTTGACACCTCAATTTGAAGTAATAATAATAACACAGTTTTTGAAAAGAAATATTTTGAAATGATAATAATTTTTCAAAGAGATAGTAATATACCAAGAATTTTGAGTAATTTTTGAAGGCCTTATTCTGAAATGATACTAAATTTTAGAGCATCAGGTTTTGAGAATAAATCTAAAAAGAACTCCCCTTGTATTCGACTTGTCTTAACTTTATCTAAGTGCTTGAAGGGTCTTTAGCATTAACTAGGTTTGACCATATTTGACTCAGTTGACTAAGGTTTAACCATGTTAATCATGGTTTGACTATGTTGAAATTATTCTCTGAATGAAAACACAGCATAAAAGAAATTTTAATTTGAACTTAATTTTCCTGTCTCACCCAATCTAGGGTTTTCAAACAGTTAGCCTTAAAAGTTCTTATGAGACAGGTTTGAAGGTAAAAATAATTTTTTTTAAAAAAAATGTTTAAGAATAAAAAAAATGTTTATTTTTGAAAAAGTATAATTGACTTCGAAGACAGATTTGAATTTGAAAAAGAGTGATTTTGAAAAAAGAATTTTTGAAAACAGGTTTGAATCTATAATTATTTGAAATTTGTGTTAGATTCGAATTTGACATAAGATAATTTGAATTTGAATTTCAGAAATTGGCTTCCAGGTCTTGGCGAGGCACTAGGCCTTCTTTGGCCGTAGCCTTATGGGATCATCCACCCTTTCCTTGACAATGCCTTTTAATGAAATTTCATTTTCAAATTAAATTAGGTCATTTTCTGGTCCAACTAGCTTGGGTCTTGGATCGGTAGCTTCGGCTGGTTTCACCAGTCTAAAGAGACCAAGTAGACTTGATCTTATTAGAGTTGGTTTCCTCAACGTACTATCATCTCACCTCCTCCCAATACTATGTTGTCAAATTTCAACTAATTGGTTAAGTCCTTAAGGTATCTAGTCCTATGAATAGCCAAGACAAAACTTCAGATAATGTCATAGTGAGGAGAAATTTCTGGATTTTCTAAGTTTGCAAAATTATTAATCAGTTTTTCGTGTATATCAATTTTAATTTTCAAAGTCTCATTTTCTTGTCTTAACATTTTGAATTTTGACTTTGCTAATATACATGATTTCATCAAGTTATCTAAGCATGCATCCATATCTAAATTTGACCAAGGGAGATTAATTAAACTATCAGTATTCAAGGTAAAAAGTTGATTTGGATGTAAATTACAGTTACCCATTTTGGTTGGTTTCCCTGGATCTTTGTAACGTTTATCTGTGCATTCCTCTTTGTAATGCCCAAACTCCTGACACTTGAAGCATTGAATGCGACTCTTGTTCTTTCGTGCTTTTGGAGCTCGTTTCTTTGTTGCCGTCGGTGGTATCATTTGAATCTTACGAGTAGGACACTTAGTTTGGTAGTGCCCTCTCTCCCTGCATATGTAACAAATTATATGATTTTTAAAATTCAAATTTGTAATTTTACCTTTTGATTTCTTATTAGGAATCTCCCCCTTAATTGTTGCTGTCTCGGATCTAAATTCATCTTCTGATTCCGTGTCTGAGTCGGACTTGGGTACCGGTTGAAGCTCCTTCTTTGATGGTTCTCTTGGAGTTTTCCCTGCAAAAGTTATACCTTCCTCGACCATTGTAGTATCAGCTTGATTATTTAATTCTAATTTAGAAAAGAATTTGAAATTGGTTACCATTTCAGTCAGTTCGTCGTCTGATTCTGCTGGTTCGATTTCGACTCTGGGTTCAGGTTCAGACTCTGACTCGGCTATCTGTGCTTGGACCGAGAGTGCGAGATAACTTACCTGATCTTCTTCTTCATCTGAGATTTCTTGATGAAGATTGATCAATTTCTCCCAAATTTCTCTAGCACATCCAAATGAACCGACTAGCTTGAGTTGTTCGTTGGTTAGACCGCATTGAAGAATTGCAGTTGCTCTTGCATCAGTCTCAATTTGGTTGAGGGTTGGTTCATCCAGTTTGTCCCATGCAATTGATAGTCCATCTTCTGTAGGGAGGTGGAACCCTGTTTGAATGATCATCCATATGTCCATATGGGTCTTCAGATGGAACTCCATTTGACTTCTCCAAGAATTGAAGTTTTCACCGGAGAAGAGAGGTGGACGAACGCTGTTCCATTCTTGATTGGCCATTAAGGATAAATCTTGCACACAGGGAAAAAAAATAGAGATGTACCAAGACTTGGTCTTGGATTAGTAGTGCGGGAGAGAGAGAAAAACAAGCTCAAAAGGTGTTTGCACGAATTTCGAGGTAAAATAATAATAAAATTTTTTTTGAAAATGTTGACCTTAACAATTTTGATTAATGAAGAAAAAGTAAGAAAAAAAATTTCTCGAATTAAGATAGCACGAATTTCGAGGAAAAATATTAAAATAATAATAAGAAAAATTTTACGACAAGTTTTCACAAATTGATTCTTTTATCAATTCTGACTTATGGTGAGAAAATGAGAATTCAGAATTGAAAAAGGCGTAAGGATATTTTAAATACACTCACAGATATTATTTATTTGAAAAATAAAGCGAAAAAAATCCGAAAAAAAATTTCAAAGTGGTGGTTGCACCAACTTTGAATAACCCCGCTCTGATACCACTTGTTGGATCGAGAAAGACCGATAGAGGGGGGGTGAATATCGGAAAATGTTCGGATTTAAAAGAAAGAGCAGTTACGCAGCGGAATAAAATCAAACAACGCAAACACCAGTAGTTTACTTGGTTCGGAGCCTGGGTCGACTCCTACTCCAAGGCCCACGGTCGTTGACCGTTTACTTTGGGCAATTCTATAATGCGCAAAACGGTTACAGAGTCAGATTACAAAAATGACTGTAAATAGAAAGTTACACTCTGTTTTACCAACTCCCGGTTGTAGATCGAGTTTCGGTGCAGTGGGAGGTCGATGACGCTACGGACTTGAGTTGGGAAGTTCCTGGAGCAGAGCGTAGTCGTCAGAGTGTTTGGAAGCGTTGAATGAAAGCTGTGTTGAAGCTAGGGGTCGAGGGGTGCTATTTATAGCACCTAGGGACGCCCTGGTCGTCGAGGGCGCCCTGCCACGTGTCACCCGATCCGTGCTTCGCTCGGTCAAGAGTTATCGCACCGAAATAGGGATGAGGTTTGACCTCTAGGGCGCCCTGGTCGCTGAGGGCGCCTTGGTTGACCCGGTCTTCTCGACTGGATTGAGTTGAAGCTTCGCAGAGAGAGCTGGAGGCGCCTTGGCTGCTGAAGGCGCCTTGGCTGCTGAAGGCGCCTTGGCTGCTGAAGGCGCCTTCGCTGCTGAGGGCGCCTTGCCCAGTAAGCAGCTGAAGCCTATTTTGCTTCGCTTGGTTCTGGTTCACCTTGAGGGCGCCCTGGACACTTAGGGCGCCTTAGTCAGCAGTTGCCTCTTTCCTTTGAGGCATTCTGAGCTGCAGACACACGTTCCTTCGGTCCTGCTTCCAGGGTTAGTCCAAAACACAATAAAACAAATATTTAATTTAATTTATACAGCCTCAGCTGTCTTGGTTCTGACTTTGGTCTCCAAAATGGAGCCCTAGGTCGAACCGACGCCTAATGTTCCCTCAAGGGGAACGCGTCCTCACCTACTCCTCTCGGGAGAGTTTACCTGGTGCCAACCGGATCCTCCAGTTGGACTTTTGCCCGGCATCCCTTCGCCAGGACTTGGTTTTCGCCTAGCAGCCCTTCGCCAGGACTTGGTTTTCGCCCAGCAACCCTTCGCCAGGACTTGGTTTCCTGACAGCCCATCGTCAGGTGCCTAGCAGCCCTTCGCTAGGACTTTGTTTCCTGCACTCTCAAGCAGCATTGTTAGATACCAAACAACCCTTAACTTTGAATCCTTTGTCAATATCAAAATAAGGTTCGATCTGGTGCTTCCTGCACCAACAAAAACTGGTTTTGCACTAAGTTGATTCTTCCTAATCATCATTAGTGTTTTTATTTTGCAGCTAACTAAACAGACAACAGTCCAAGCAACTGGAGTAGCTTCCAACTTAGTGGAGATCATTCAAGGAGCAGGCTTCAAGTTGCAAAGCTTAAATTTAAGTTTCGAGGATGAAGAGGATGCTGTTGCTGTCCGCTAATACACTGTTTTGGAGCATAACCCTGTAGTAACATGATTTCAAGGTCTTTTAATCTTTTGGGTAAGTCACCAAAAATATGTATAAAAACATATGATTTGATTCGCGGTGAAGAGCAATGGTAATGTTTGATTATGAAATCACTGGTTGTGATTGGCTAATATGTTCTACAATTTCACAAAATCCGGTTGTCATTTCAGAGCTTTGTGAATTATCACAACCAATTCATTGGAATCATAATCCTCATTAAACCTATCACCAACTTTTTTATAGTTTCCATAAATTTATCAAATTTATCCCTGGTAATGTTTGATTATGAAATCACTGGTTGTGATTGGCTAATATGTTCTACAATTTCACAAAATCCGGTTGTCATTTCAGAGCTTTGTGAATTATCACAACCAATTCATTGGAATCATAATCCTCATTAATAACTAGTTAGAATTAATTGAATTAATATTCGATTAAAATTAAATTGAATCGAATAAATTTATTAATTAATTAAAATGAATAAATTGAATTTTTTTCAAATTATTTGAACAGAACAAATGTTTTAATAAAAATTGAATAAAAAATAGATTAATTTAGTTGAAAATTAAATTAATTGAATTAATGATAAATTTATCCATTAGTTAGAGATTTATAAGTTTATTTAAAAATTTATCGATTAATTTTTTTATTTTGATTTATTCAGAATAATTGATATAATTGATTTTTTTAATGAAATTTTGAAATAATCGAAATAATTTGTTTGATTTAATTGAACTTTTTGTCACCCATAAATACGTATTTGAGAAATTCAGTTGATTAGAGGATGATAAATTAATATAATGGATAGAGATCAATTCCCAATTTATCATATTCTTGGGACAAACTCTTCTCATCCCAAATTCAATTTGTCTGCTGTCTGATTCATTATTTTTTTAAATTAGGAACGGGCAATGCACCTGAGATAACGTAATCACCTTTATTGCTATAATATTTTCAGACGACCCTGTATTATCGATTCCCCGACTATATACAAATAAATCATAGAATACTTGACTTTAACATAACGACTTTTTAAATAGGGAAGTTCAGACATTCAACAAGATATTGGATATCAAAACCTATTGGAACAAAACCAACCATACCAATGCTTAATAAACTACATCGCTGTCGATCTTAATCGTGTTTACCGATGTTTTAGAGCCGACAACAGTGACACGAAGCATCTCCGGTCTCAAGGCCGACCTCCATGGCTTCCACGCCCATGAATTTGGTGACAACACAAACGGATGCGTCTCTACTAGTTCGTGCTCTGCTTTGTCGATCTTCATTTAACGTACCGAGGTGGATCTCTTGCCATCATGCATCTATCTTTGTGCAAGGTCGCACTACCATCCAACAGGAGAAGAACACGGCGGCCCTAATGACAACCTCAAAAATGTCGTCGTCAACGACGACGGTATATATGAATCTTCTCTGCTGGTTTTGCTTCATGTACTGAGAAGTTTGCATGTGTTTCTGGATGAGGCCAACTCTTGATAGCTTCTGATATGGCAAATAACGACAAGCCCATAGGTGGAGCCCGAGAGTCAAAATATCGAGATACATGAGGCTTAAAAGTTCAAAGTAAGTCAACTTGAATAGCATATCCGGTGGACCCTCTCGCACCGACCGACTGTTCGATCGGACATCCAAGGGCTTAGCTCCTCGTTTGAATACCCGATCCAAGGGTTTAGCTCCTCATTCGAATACTTTTGAAGCTCTGTTTCCTACTACTCGATCTCTAATTAGATAATACCTATCAGAAATCTTAGAAGTCTAGCTCCCCACTAAGATATCAGCTCACCCCTTAGATACTTTCGGGGCTCTGCTCCCCATTACGCTCCGATCGGATAATGCCGATCGGACATTCTAGGGTCTAGCTCCCCACTTGAATACCTTTGAGGCTTTGCTCCACACTACTATTCGGTTGAATAATATTGATTGGACATCTTAGCGGCCTAGCTCTCCACTCTGATGCCTTCATAGCTTAGTAGCTCTTCACTCGAATACTTTCAGCGGGTCCCCACTTGGATGTCATTGGGGCCCAGTCACCCCTAATCGGAGACTAGGTTCTTAACCCTCAACCCATTACTTTATTTGTTAGATCGCACTTTCATTAGCCCAATAAGTCTTCTGGCCCATGAACTCATTTCGTCATTAATATTTTGTATGTGTTTGTCGGAAAGTCAGCATGATCATATCTTTGTATAGATACGAAATACTCATCCCATACCTAAGATAGGACAATTGGATACCGTAGAAGCATAACGATTAGACATGATATCTAATAATGATGTGATGACTCATTCATTAACTAGGACCCTTCTCCGTTTGAGCATTACAATCAGGCAAAACAAATAGATTTCAAAAGTACGTAACATGTCTTGATTTCCTCCCGCCACCTGTTCGACGAAATGCCCCACACCACTCGGATGTGGCATTTAGCCGCAGGATGAGGTCGAGATATCTGGCTTGGCTTCTAGGGACGTGGCAGAGCCGGTGACGGCTGCATGGACGAGGACTCGCCGGCGACGAGTTTGCCCAAGGCACGGTGGCTTCGCTTCCCTGAGCCTCTTCAGCAGCTCGGCCAGTGACCGCTTCACTGCTGCGCCCACCGCCCTGGCCTTCCTCCTCAACACCCTCACCTTCACTCGCGGCCACCGCAGCCGCCGCCGCCGCACGCATTGCTTGCTCCGACTAGGCCGGCCGTTTCTCCCTCCGGGAGTCCATGCAGCAGCTCTAAAGACCTCCGACCATACATCTTCTTCCTCAGCCGCATGTGGAAGCCTCTTGAGCCTCTGATAAGAAGAAGCCATGGGAATTGGAGGAGTTGCTAGAGTGGTGTTTGATGAGGTTTGGAGAAATATTTCAGACAAGGCCTTTCAGCACACTCAATTGAATACACAGCCAACAAATGCCTGATTCGACCAACTTCACTTGAAGTTTGTTTGTCGAGTTGTTGGGGCTGTCGAAGGTCCCCCTTGGAAATAACTACTTATATACTTACAACAAATGATGATTCTAAAGAGCGTATAACCACTACTCCCCGGGTGTATGCTTAAATATTGATCAAATAGCAGGAATTTGAGGTGATCGGTTCGGTCCCATAGAAATTTTCTATCGATCATCAGGGTAAATCGAGAAGCGTTCGCAGTAGGCGATCTAGAAGCCCATCGTCTCAGGGTTCACGCCCCATTTGGAGAAAAATATCCTGCAAAATACGCCGTAGCTAGGGATTGAATCACGGATGCCTGAGATAGCGACTAGTCACCCTACCGCTGCACCATAGCCTAGCGTCTTGAATTTTTTTTTTGATGGTGTATGTTTAGGACCGGGCCAGTCGTCCGAGGTTGAAAAAATCTCGTTAATCATTGACGATGTATACTTGATACATGTATCTAGTTCTTATGAGCCAACTAATTTTGAGTATAAAATTTAGAGTTTAGGATTCACAATCGTCTTGACTATAAAAGAAGGCATATAAATCATCTACATCATTAAGTTGAAACATGTTCAAAATGGATTTAGGGTTAATGTTAGAGAAAAAAATGATAAATTAGTTAGCATCGAATCTGGGACGACTAACCCAGTCACATGGAAATTTTTTATCGATCACTAAGATAAATCGGGAAGCACTCATGGCGGGTGACTGATAAGTACCATTTTTGTTGAATATTTTAATTGCTAAATCCATGTTTGACCCATGTTTTACTTGCTTAATTATGATTTTACCATAGGTTTTAGGATTTCCTTTTATTTTGGACTTAATTACAAATTTGCACATTTTTGGATTATTTGGCCACTAATTTTCTGATATATTTTTGTAGGCATGAAAGGATCCTGGACCTAGGGCATACTGGGTCAAACTTGAGTCGGAAGTGGACCCAGATCGAGTTATCAAGTTTCGGATTAATCTGGGTCGTCCGATTCAAAAGCGGCTAGATCTGAGCCATCTGGGACCATCTGAAGCAATCCGAGGTAGGGTTAGGGTTGATCAAGCACACTGATCAAGATCTGAAGGTTTCATCCCAATCAGAGCTCAATCAACCGTTGGATCAAGCTCGGAGGGCTCTAGATCGTCCATTCAAAGACTAAGTTGATCTGGACCATCCGTTGCACATCTGGAGGATCCGAGCTACCACGAGGCAGATCCTGACCCAAGATCATCATCATCAAAGTTTGGCTCAAATCAGAGCAAGATCAGCCGTTGGATTGATGTGGAGAAATCTGGGTCGTCCAATGCTTATGTATTTAATCAAATTTCCTGCGCAGCTCACCCTCGTCGCGTCTTCGCCGCAACAGTAGCATCTTCTTCGTTTCTTCGTTTTGCTTCAATTTTTTCTCAGTTTTGAAGGCGTGACCACTCAATCTCTACCTTGAATCGAGTTCTGAGTCATTGGGGATAGCTTCATTAGAGAATTCAGCTCAAATTTGCATCGGAAGAGGGCTGTTTGAGGGTTTCGGCAGCTCAGCAATCTAGTCACTTGTACCTCGTCCGTAAGCCATGTCCGACCATCCGAGCCGGCTGTAGGGGTTCTCAGGTGAGCTTAGATGGTCCTCGAATCACCACAGCAACCACCATCAACTGAGGTCGAGGAGATTGGATTGAAATTCCAACTGCGTGCGTTTTGAGCAGAGTGATCGATTGAAGCTTATTTCCACTGATTTGCTGAGCCTAGGGGTTCGAAGCCAGCTCTTGCTTGACGACCAAGAAGTTCTTGAGCTTAGGGAGTGATTGAGGCTTAGTTATTTGATTAATTTTCATTGTTTGTAGCTGTAAAATTCGTTTCTGCACTTGGTTTAATTTCTGTCTTGGTTTCAGATTGGTTAATTTCGTTTCCTACTTGTTTCTGCTTAATTAGGTTTATGTTCTTCAAGTTGAGTAGTTTAGGAAGCTTTTCTAGTAGATAATTGCTTTTTATTTCAGTGTATTTCTGTTTAAATCCTTGCGTGCCATTTCATTGTTGTGTATCAACCATATTCTGAAATTCCAGCTTGGTTTCTGATTTTTGCAGTTTTTTTTTGAATCCGATTTGAGTTTAGTTCATTCCCTGCAATCGAAAATAGCATTTAGTATGCCAATGCATAGAGTTGAGCTTAATTTCCATTCAGTTCTGTTTCTGAACTTTTAGCTCAGCCCTGCGTATCAAACTTGGAGAATTCTGCAATTTCAGTTTTGTATCAGCAATTGGTAATTGGTAGCTTCTGATTTTCGTGTCAAATAAACCTTGGTTCATTTCAAGCCCTCCTGCACTTAGATTAGTGATGCAAATTCGTTTCGGAAGTGATAATTTCAGAATTTGATATGCTGACACATTTCTGCATTCACTTAGCAATGTTCTGTTTTCCAATTCTGCCTTCCAATTCCAATTTCTGCAATCCATCAAATATCTCTCAAGTATCAGTTTCTGAATTTGTGTATCAAGAGAGCATTGTTTGCTGGATTTTCCCTTTGCATTCCATTTCTGAATTGCTGCACTCAATGCGATTCTGAATTCTGCAGAGTATCAGAGCAAATTGTGTATCAAGTTCCATTTCTAAGTGAGTTTTCTTTGAATTCGGCAGCTTGTTTGCAAATTGGTTTGCCTTGGGTTCGGGTACTGAAATTAATCCTACCTTTTAGAGTGCTAATGTGATCGAAATCAGTTTGTTTTGTATCCAGTCAGTTTCTGAATTTAAATCCACAAATCTGCATATGAGTTTTTAGTTGCTTGCACTTTGTATCAAGTAAAGCATTGGCACTGGTTTTGTATCAATTTGGGTTGAAGATTGATTTCCATTTGGTTTGTTTGGAGTAATAATTCTTGAAGAAGTTCTTTGCATTAGCATCAATCGAAATTGGTTTGATTTCATTTTAGGTTGGTTTTCTGAATTAGGCTAAGTGCATTTAAGCTTCCAAATTATTTGAGTTCATTGTTGGAATCACTTGGGTTAAGTTCCATAGCCGAGTCCTTGCCTTTTCCTTGAGTTTTTATTTATAATTGAACCAAACCCAAATTTTATTTGAAACCCAAATTCATAAACGACACATAAATACAAGCATCGAATCACACAACGTCAACTAGTCCCCAGGAAAAATACAACCTGTGGCCCCTATATTACATTTTCAGATTTTGATTGTAAAAAGAGTTTCCAATTATTCATTCACATCTAAATTCTGATGGTCCCACAATTCGTGACAACTTTAACCTAGTATTTCGGGGCTATCAGTTACTCAGAAGTCCAGCATCATATTATTCGCTTTCTATTTGAAGGAAAATTCTTATAAAATTCACTGTAACTAAGGATTGAATCGTGAGTATTTAAGTGACAACTTAATATCCTTCTGTATCATAATCCTGGGGTCAACTCGACTACCAGAGAAGGCATATAAATCATATGTATTATTAAGTTGAAACATGTTTAAAATGTTGAGAATTATTGACTATAGATGATGGCTAATGAAGTCATGCACCTTTTTTTTCCCTCCTAAAGATACATTTTAGAATTTGATTTCGGGAAAAAATCTTTTTTTTTTCAGAATCATCAAAAGCACAGATTTATTTGTTCTTCTTGTGATGCAAAGGTGTTCATGTTCATCCTAAATCCTATAAAAATCAGCCATTGTTTTTTTAAGTATAAATTTACTATCCAAATACCAACTCGGCTATGCCCATGGATTGACCTTGGCTAAGGCTAATTATAGTTGGAAGGAAAACTATTTGATATTCTTACCTTCCACTAGCAAAACTAAATTGTTTCATTCACTTTTGTTGATTTAAGAATTTTAAATCTAAATTCTGATTATCAGTGTTCAATTAAGATGTGAATGCTGTCTGGCAATAAATTTAAATTTTACCAGAGCAATAAGAATAAATTTCACCTTAAAACAAACAAAATCGCCTTAATGAAACTAAAACCACAGAAGGTGCAAATTGAGTTGACTTATTGTACAAACTCAAGTTCACATAACTTGAAAAGAAAATAAAAGATAAAAATATCATCATTTGAGAAAAATAGGAAACAGAATTAAGGTCTAAAATCTCATTTCTTGAACAAAACTAGAACAAGAAGAAAAAATTACAATGACAACCACATTAAAACGAGCTTAAGAGATAACTGAACAGAGAACACCATGGAAGGTTTGAATAAGCTCAATAGCACATGAAATATTTGCCACACAAGAACAATGTTGTTAGAGTTTGAAACTGACAGCATTTACTTGAATATTTAAAGTAAGAGGCAACCTTGACTATTTGTTATGAATTACTTCCTTTTCAGCAAGTAAATTCATTAGAACTCTAAACGATATAGAAATTATGGAAATACAGCATACTTCAACAAGGCCAGAGAGATTATAGTATTTAAGGCTATCCACAACAACCAATTCAATAGTAGTATAGAGAATGGTTGCCTACACAGACCGAGTTCAACTAGAGCTTGAAGAGCGGAAGGGCCACAGATAGGAAAACAGGTTCCTGTGGCGATGTCCATTGTTTCTGGAACTGCTACTACTGCTACCTGAGCTTTGTGTGTTCCTTCTTGAACTCCTACAGTTGCCGGAACCTCGAGTAGGCATCTCGTATCGGCAAACTGGGCAGGAATTATGTTGTTCTAACCATGGGATGATGCACTCGGAGTGGTACAAATGTTTGCATGGCATCTCTCGGGCTTCAGACCCTATTTGGAACATCTCCTTGCAAACTGGACAGTGTGAATCGCCTTGTAGATGTCTTTGGTTAATTTTTATGGCGGGCATAGCATCGATAGATGATTGCGAGGCGGGTGGTGGACCACGCCTATCGTTATGCATCATCTGTTCCATCAGTTCATCCAACCCTGGTCCAACAAAATAGTCTGACATGCCAGCCCGTCGAACTCCAAGACCTTGTTGCCCATTGAGAAGAACTTCCAACCCGTGCTCGTCAAACGTACGAAATGGAACTTGTCCTCTAAAAACCAACCAAGGGCCTGGGCCAAATTCCATACCAAAGTTCGAATTGGCATAGGGTCTTCTGATGAGTCCACCATGGTGCCTCCTTCCTACCCTTCCTTCTCTCATTGTAGTAGAGAATGCCTCCATCAACCTGATCCACGGATCCTGAAAGCCATCAGAATCCATTCCGGCAAAGTGGTTCATCGTAGTCTCC
Source organism: Boesenbergia rotunda (assembly GCA_024364735.1). Taxonomy (NCBI): domain Eukaryota; kingdom Viridiplantae; phylum Streptophyta; class Magnoliopsida; order Zingiberales; family Zingiberaceae; genus Boesenbergia; species Boesenbergia rotunda. The sequence goes on from JAGFNQ010000636.1 coordinate 483,515, forward strand.
ATCTCATCATATTCTAACACAAAACCAGAATCACAATTGGGACAGACCATGTCCCTCTCACGAGGTTGAACTCTTTGATTACACTGGTAACACCAGTGCGTCGCTAAATTGGTTGACATGTTCCACCCTCTTTTATCGACTTCTCAAACAATTTCTAGATCAAGGTCAGATAGAAAAAATTATATAGATTTCTCACTTCAATGAGAACAAAAATGGTACGAAAATAAGATAAACAGAAACAAAACTAATGCAAGTGCAAGGTGGATTGAGTAAATATAAACTCTTGAAGGATTATCATAATTCATAACCAGGACAACTAATATTAAACTATAGCCCATGCCTGAAGTAAGTTTCCTTTGATTGCTAAGAGAATTAGTTTCTTATGATAGAAATAAATTAATAGCACACTAACAGATGCAAAAAAGAAACACTTCAAACACGCCACAAAATCAAGATATATCATTCTCATGCTGTTATGATTCACTCATCAAGAAGTTTTTTCAATAAAAATAAACAACAACACTATGAAACTAATCATGAACTGGCCATATAAATTAAAGAAGAATCAGTAAATATATAATTCAATCCGAAACAGTAAGTAAAATATACTATTACACTAACAATCAAGCAAAAAGATGAGAACAACTACTATAAATCATTTACTATCAACCTTAATTTCATCTATTGCTCCTAAAAGAACGAGCAAAGGCACATGGCGAAGAGAGAACAAACTATTTTAGGATAAAAATATCCCTAAATCAATAGTTTCCAACACATGAGAAATTGAAATCATAGTAAATTATCAACCCTATCGACAAAAAGGCGAGACAAAAAAAAGACCAATAGAATCAAAAGAAAGCTTTTTTTTCAAGCCTTCCAGCTCTAACAAGACCCGAGAAACCCCCAAACAAAATGAATTGAAGAACTCGAGAACTATTATACCGCAAGGGATTGGAAATCATCGCGAGAAGAGGAGGAACCTCTCGGAACTGGATCTGGCACAGAGATCACTGATTGACTTGACCCCTATGGACGGAACCAGCTGCGAAAATGAGGTCTTCCTCGTCTCCCCGCTATATACCTTTTCTTTCATGGAGAAATTGGGGAAGCTATATTGGCCGTCCATTTCGATACGGACGGATCGATGAGGGGACCAACCATGTCAGCATCGATTCCTTCCTTGGACAGCTGGTTTCGATGCGGAAGTACCCTTTTTCAGCCGTCCGATGAAGAAAATTCAGATTTAAGCCGTTGAATTGGAGACTGACGGCCTTGATTCGCTCGCAGGAATTAAAGTGTGTGGGATTTTGTCGGGATAGAATCGTCTATCCTATAGAAGATCCCTGTCCCTCTGTCTCACTCGTCGGTGTTGGCTGGTGAATCGTTCGATCGTCGATTGGACATCACCGATAGTCTTTGGCCGCCGTCCCGAACAAAATTATATCCTGGGAGGTACGGTGAACCCGTCGGGTAATGTCGTAATTGCGATCTCGTCGTATTCACCGTCGAATTCGATGAGATTGTAATGCTGCGATTTCGATCGATTCACCGTTATTCCAAGATATCGTTTGATTCGAGATGACGATCAAAAATTATCGATGGTGTCTGATCGTCGATTGGACGATTCATCGATCATCAGCGATGAGTATGGGATAAGCGGGACAGGGATCCTCTAGGATAAAAGATCCCGTCCGAATTTTGTGGGTTGCTAGCTAGGAGGGCAGATCCTTTGTCCTACTTTGCCTAATGTTCCGTCTGTCCATCTCGTCGACGACGACCGACGAGTCGTCCGATCGTCGATCAGACATCATCGGCAGAACAAAATTATATCCGGGAGGGATGGTGAACCCGTCGGGATCACCACAATTGCGATCTTGTCAGATTCACCGTCGAATTCGGCGAGATTGTAATTACGACGATTCCAACCGATTCACCGTTCTTTTATGATATCATTTGATTCGGGACGACGATAAAAAATAATCAATGATATTCGATCGACGATCGGACGACTAGCGAGGCGTCGCCAACAAATATTGGACAGACGAAATAGGGATCGTCTGGGACAGAGGATCTTGTCTGTGCTGGCTGGTGCATATCAAAGTCGAGGCCGGATCCTCTGTCCCGAATCCAGCCTCTGTCTTTCTGTCCCGCTCGTCGACGATCGCCGGCGAGCCGTCCGATCAACGATCGGATACCATCGGCGGCCTTCGGTCGCCGTCCCGAACAAAACTATACCCTGGGAGTACGATGAACCCGTCGGGTATCGCCGTAATTGTGATATTGCCGTATTCACCGTCGAATCCGACGAGATTGCAATGCGACGTTTCCGACCGATTCATAGTTCTCCGAGAATATCGTCTTATTCAGGACGACGATCAAAAATTATTAGTGGTGTCTGATCGTCGATCGGACGACTTACGGACGATCGTCGATGAGCGGGACCCCGGGATAGGTGCTTGTCCCGGGACAGAAGATGCGGCGCCATCAAAATCATGGAAATGCCGTAATTGCTGACGTTGCCTAATCTCGCAGCAGGACCTTCCATTTCGATGGTGGAAGATGAACGGTCTAAAATGATGCATTGCGGAAGAGGAAAAAAAATACTAATATTTCTATGAAATTAAAAAAAGGGGAAATTAGTGTTAATCTCAAAATTAAAAATACTAATTAATATTAATTTTAAACTCAAAACTGGCTAAGAGCCGTAGATTATCGACCCAATAATGACAGGCCCATTCTCAAAAGCCCGTCTTTCCAAAACTACTACCCTGTGTAAAGTCAACGCGGTCCCGAAAGTCAAACCATAGGACTTGTTTGATGGATTTGGACGTTGAAAGAGATTGTTGATGAGTTGGATTAGATTTCATGGTTCGTATCGACATGTTGTTGTCGGCTGAGCATGCATTTGGTAGTTGATAATTTTATCATTTATCTTAAATTGGAGCAGCCGTAACGCTACTTCCCTGCGATTTAATATCATCTATACAACTTATATGGGAAAATGTTTTTTAAACTCCTCAATCTCAAAATTTTCTTTATACGTAGTCTCTATTCAAAATTTTCTTTACATGCAGTCCCTGATGAGATTGACAAAACAGTTTTGTGAGTATTATTTGAAGAAAGTTGAGTATAAAAGTTAGAAATTTGAGTATGTAAGGTTGCATCCACCACATTAAAAAATCGTGTACTTAATTTTCACTCTTTTATACTCAATTTTCACTCTTTTATACTCATTTTTATGTATACTCAATTTTTACTCTTTTATACTCAATCCATCAAGGAGTAAATGTAAAGAATTTATCAAATGGGGAGTACAAGCAAAGATCAAATGGGAATTGAGAAGTTTTCTACAATTTACCGAACTTGTATATGAATTTTTCTTTTACATAGGAAACGTAATTATAAAATATTAAGCTTTTAGATTATCATCACGATTATTTTTCTATTTATCCTGACAATCAATGAAAAATTTTCGCAGATCAGATTAGTCATCCTAGATTCAATTACCCAACCTGAATAATCATTTAACATCATCGACTTTCATCACTTTCATACAATTATCTATTCATTTTTTTACCAAATCGATTATTTCTAAATTAATCTGTCCTTATAAGATAGACGGATGACTAACTCATACGATGTTACCATATTAAAATTTGAGAATCAAAATTTAATAAAGTCAATCTAGCCTATTCTCTCTAAGTTTTAATGAAAACATCCGTACAAATAATTCGTATGATTTACCTCTTCCCCTCCTATTTTACCATTTACTCATTTAGATTAATCCATTCAAATTAACGGAATAACTAGATTATAAAAATAAAAGAAGAAGATGCATGCAGCAAAATCACAAGGTTTTAATGTGCTTCCAACCTCCAACCACCTTCAAATCTCGAGCACGATCCTCTGCCTGCCTGGCTGCCTTTACCAAGCTCACGCCTTTAACCTCCCTCGCGCCTTCTCATCCCCCCAACCGCAGCGAACCTGGCTAAAGGTGGGATCTTGACGGTCTCGATCGGCAAATTAATCATCTCCCCTTCCCCCAACCATTTACTTATTTTGAAGGCGTTCAACCACCTCATCGTCCTCTTCAACCAACCAGCAATGGCCGGCTCCAGGTAAGGCCTTTAGGTTGACGTCGGTTGCTTTGGAGACTCCGACGCCAAAGTTTTACCTTTATTTATTATTAGTCGGTGGTCGATGAGAAGTTCGGCGCCCGGCGGCAATACCGAAGCTGCCTCCCCGATTTACTCGTGTTGTCGCCGCCTCTCATTTGGTCGGAAACGGATAGGGTTGGGCGATTGAGGCGATTTCTTGACGATTCGCAGCTGGTTGATTCTTTTGCTTCCCCCTCTTTTGGTTGTGGAGATCTGCAGTGAGATTTGAGGCTTTCGAACTCTAGGGTTTAGGACGAGGCATACACCCGATTTCTCTACATCGAAGGTATTTGCTCATTTATTTCTTAGTTCTTGCTTTACAGGTAGAATCGTGCGCTGTTTTAGAGAAAATGGTCGGCGCTGTGGAACGAAGCCACAATCATGTCCACTCCAATGGATCTCTTCACCACTCCAACGGCGCGGAAGAAAGGCTCGACGAGCTCCGCCGCATTATCGGCAAGTCCGACGGCGATCTCCTAAAGATTGTCAGCGTCGGCGCCGGAGCTTGGGGCAGTGTGTTTGCTGCTCTTCTGCAAGATGGCTACGGCCATCTCCGCGACAAGGTTCAGATCAGGATATGGAGGCGGCCAGGTCGGTCGGTCGACCGGGCCACAGCTGAGCATCTGTTCGAGGTCATCAATTCAAGGGAGGGCGTCCTGCGCCGGTTGATCAGGAGATGCGCCTACTTGAAGTATGTCGAAGCTCGGCTCGGCGACCGGATTCTGTATGCAGATGAGATATTGAAGGACGGCTTCTGCCTGAATATGGTCGAGACGCCACTTTGTCCCTTGAAGGTCGTCACCAACCTGCAAGAAGCAGTGTGGGATGCTGATATTGTGGTGAATGGCTTGCCATCTACTGAAACAAGGGAAGTGTTTGAGGAGATCAGTAGGTATTGGAAGGAGAGGATCAGTGTTCCAATTATCATCTCTCTCGCGAAGGGTATCGAAGCAGCTTTAGATCCCATCCCGCATATCATTACACCTACTCAGATGATCAAGTCTGCAAGTAAATTTCTCCACTCATTCTTAGCATATATTTCAGTCTGCAAGTTCATTGTTTTTACTGAATTTAGCAACTTTGAGCATGAATAGGAAGGTAGTACTTGTTCTCTTCTCATAAGTCTGTGTTTTGGTACTGTGAAACTACAGCCGGGGTTCCGATCGATAACATTCTTTATCTAGGAGGACCTAACATTGCATCAGAGATATACAATAAGGAGTATGCTAATGCACGAATCTGCGGGGCAGAGAAGTGGAGAAAGCCTCTTGCCAAGTTCTTACGGCAGCCACATTTTATTGTGTGGGATAACAGTGATCTGATCACTCATGAAGTGATGGGTGGATTGAAGAATGTTTATGCCATCGGCGCTGGTAAATTCTCTCTTTCTGTATGAACCTTGTTGTATAGCTTGATTCAGCACTAGCGAGGTCAACGAATGCACATATCGATTTGTTGTATGTTTTCCTAATTAACAACATAGTTTGCTTATCGATCTAGAAGTAAGCTTCATTGTTATTATCCACAAAGAAAACAAGTCAATTGATATACATTTTGAGGAGGTTTCTTCTACTAAGATGTATGATCGACCAATGGAATACATTAACAAATTGAAATTTCCCAATATGAAACACTTCAACTTCTCTTATATCTAGCATCCATATGATAAACTAATTTGTTTTCTAGGCATGGTAGCAGCCTTGACAAATGAGAGTGCCACAAGCAAATCGGTCTACTTTGCCCACTGCACATCCGAGATGATATTCATTACTCATTTGTTAGCCGAACAGCCGGAAAAACTAGCCGGTCCCTTGTTGTCTGATACATATGTGACCCTCTTAAAGGGCCGCAATGCGTGGTATGGGCAAATGCTCGCCAAGGGAGAACTGAGTCCCGATATGGGTGACAACATCAAAGGGAAAGGAATGATTCAGGTATATATGCTTTTATGCCTCTTCAGTTGAATGTTGATGTTCCGAAGCTATCTGGCTTTTGCTTTCTTCTCCCTCAGGGTGTTTCTGCGATCGGTGCATTTTATGAGCTACTCAGTCAGTCGAGTCTAAATGTGTTGCACCCGGAGGTGAAAACTCCAATTGCTCCCGCCGAGTTGTGTCCTATTCTCAAGACACTCTACAAGATACTTATCAGGAGGTATGAACTATTCGATAACCATCAAGTTTCAACATTCTGTGTAGAGTGGAGAATTGCTTGTAGAGAGCATTTGTTCATCAAATTCTCAGCTTTCTTGCTTAATATTTATCGTTCACTTTCCAGGGAGTCGCCTGCACAGGCCATTCTTCAAGCATTAAGAGATGAAACCATGAACGATCCTCGCGAAAGGATCGAGATAGCGCAGAGTCAGGTGTTCTACAGGCCATCCTTGCTTGGTCAGCCATGATAAAGGGTGCTTTTTGATCATCCAAAAACACTCGAAGAGTTACTGAAAATGTATTCCTGTTGTTGTGTTCTTAGTAACTGTTATTTATGTTTTGAATTTCATTTCATTTTATTTTTATTTATGAAGCGTGGAGTTGATAATGAAATAGTTGCTTTGGAAGCAACTTAGATATTCAATCACAAAGAAAATTTCTGTTCTTATTTATGTAAATTGGGTGTTCATGGCAATGTATGAAACTATCACTTGAATGAATTTTTCCTTTTTTTTATATATATATTTTCATTCTTGTATGCATATGAAAATATAGATAAATTAGTATATTAATTAATATTATCACTGGAAAATAATGTTTTTAATTACTTTTAATTTAACAATAAGTTTTAGTTATTCTAATTTCAAATCTAACCGTAACAATTTTATTTTATTTTAAAAATTGAAATATTTTTAATTTTCCTAAATAAACTAAGAGCAATGATACGCTCAAAGAAAAATTTCAACGAAAATTTTAAGAAATAAAATTATATTTTATATACACATGTTCGATTATCATTTGGACGTCATCGATGACCTCCGATCTCGTTCTAAATCAAATTATATCTTGAAAAACATAGTAAATTAGTCGACGACTGTTATTCATTTCTTAAAATTTTTTCACTTAGAATATCATTGCTCTTTCATAAACTAATATAATGATTAACGAGATTTTTCCAACCTCGGACGACCAGCTCAGCCTTTTGAAAGTTTCCCACCGGCTGTCAGGGTAAATCGGGAAGCGCTCGCAGTGGACGGTCTAGAAGCCCAGCGTCTCAGGATTCGCGTCCCATTTACACCCTGTTTGGAAAGGAAGGAATTGGAATTCCATGGAATTGGAATCATTCCATCATTGGTAGCATAGGAAAGATTGCTAAGGAATTGAATTCCAATTCCTTTCAAACTCAAACAAATCACCTAAACATGTGATTGTGAAAGAATGAATTCCTTTCACTAAACAATAAATACCAAATCGCCTACAAAAAATAAAGTTGCTCTATCCTGGGATAAAATCGAAAAAAAAAAAGAATGAATTCTCTTACAACATAAAAAAAAAATTATGGAATCAATTCGAGGAATGAATCCAATCCTTAAAAGTCCAAACAGTGTTAGAGAAAAAATTCCTACAAATACGTCGTAGTTAAGGATCGAACTATAAATATCTGAGATAATGACTAATCGTCCAACCGTTGCACCATAGTCCCGAAGACACATAAACTAATATATCAATAACGCAAGCAGAAACGATTTCTACTTTCAAGACATCATTCACGTGCACAACACGTGTTTGGGTCGACATTGGACCGTGCTCTAAATTGGACGGTGTGCGAGCTCGTCAACGAAGTCAGATCACTCCGCTTCTTTCCTCTCCTCCTCTATCGCTTCCGATCGGTTAATTCCCCTCGCGATCGCCGGATCACGCTATTTTCGACTTCGGGTTCGTTGACTGGGTGGACTCTGTTGCCCTCCCCTCGCGGGATCGTGTATTGAAAGGGGCGGTCGAGTTGGATCGCCGCGCGATTGTTCGCCATGGCAGGCGCCGCCGCCGCTGGGTTCATCACGAGGTCCTTCGAGGCCATGCTCAAGGAGTGCGCGGGGAAGAAGTACCCCGACCTGCAGAGCGCCGTGCAGTCTTGTCTAGGTCGGTTCTGTGGCTCTTGTTGTTGCTTCGGCTTGTCATTTCTTGCTTTCGTTCTTTTTCATTGAGGGAAGCAAACTTGCATTGCTCGCAAATTGGGAATTGATCTGACCGTGCTGTCGCAAATGTCTCCTTGAGTTTACCAAAATTATTGGTTGACTTCGCATTTAACTGGGGAGGTTGACTAAGGAACGTGGATTAGAGTAAACAGATCCAAAGAAGAATAATACTTGAGTGAATAAAACTATAGGAGATCCAAAATTCTAGGCAGCTTGCTGTCAAATATTGGGCGTTAGAAACTAGTCAATCTGAATGGTGGATGTTGATAACACCTAGCTGAAGTTCACTAGAAACTTACAGCTCCTATGGTGCCTAGATTAGCAGAATGAAACACCATTAGTTTACCTGAATTCAAATGCTAATAATGAGTTTGAAATGATTTTTGGCATTACACATGGAGAGAAAATACCACAAGAATTTAGGGGAGAAAAAAAGAGTATGAAATTTGGTTGATATTATGTATAAATCTGAAGTTACACTAATATTGGACTGCTGTTAGTGTATGTTAGTGGACATAACGTATGAAAGCAATTGCCTGGCCGGCTGGCCATGCAGTGCTATAAGAGAGAAACACTGTCAGGCTAGCAGACTTTGTGGTTAAAGCATGATATGCTAGCTGAATGAGAGAAGGCAATTAAATCCAGGTCATTTGAAATATGATTTTGGTATGAGTTTAATTAGATATAAGTTTGATAAGGATTTATTGAATTTCCTAGGTTATAGTAGTTATACCAGCCTTTTGTGTTGACTTTCTTGTAAGCACATGTTTGGTAATACATATTTAGTTTGAGCCAAGTTGTAATCTGAATATTTGGTGTATTATTAGTCTATCCTTTTAGAATTGAACTTGTCAAAGAGAAATTTAGACGAATTTCTGAAAGAGGATTAGCAATTGAATTTTGGCTCATGTCAGATTATATAGTTTGGTGGACCTTGCCTTAATTAGTTTACTTATTAAAGTTTCTTACTAATGGAAGTTTAGAATGACATGTATTACATCGGCTCGCATGGAACCAGCAGCTTTCCAGTTGGTTTTGCCCTTCAGTTTAGGTGCTGTCAAAATAACTTAGAGAATCCATTAAATAGTTGAATTTGAGCGAACATTATGTAGGACCAGGCTTATTTTACGTGTTTATAATCTACTGAACCCCGGTCAGAGAGTTCTATTATTTTCTCTGAACAAAAGCCAAACATGGGTACATGCCTGATTGAATTTACTGAATGCCTAGAAGTTGAACAACATTGTTTTGCATTTCAACATCTCGATCCTTGATTGCTATGTAATAGATTATATATTTCAACATCTTCATCTTTGCTTACTATTACTCTTAGTTCATAGGTCGTCATAAAAAGTATCACCTACTATTATGCTTTATATTTTTCTATACTCGTTATCTATTAGTTATTGTCTATTCAATTTTCCTCATTTCATCAATTCTATCAATCTTTTAATATGTATTCTTATGATTAATAACCTTTTATACTTATTCCCATGGCCACTAACTCTCAATATGTATCACACATGAACCTTTAGAGACTTTAAAAAGGTTCTTCTCTCTTTCATTATTAAAGTTATAATGCTGTATAAAATTCCAACATCTTGTTCTTATTAAACTATAAGGGGGCGTTGGTTCAAATTTGTTAATCGGAATGGTAATAGGATTCATTGAGGGCTCAATGGTAATGGGAATCATAATTACATTGGTAGTGTTTGGTTCAAATCCTAGAATGAAATTATTGTTATTGATGATGTTTGGTTCAGTTCAACATTAGTAATGATCATCCATAAAAATTTCAAAGTTACCTAAAATAATAGAATTACTAAAAAATAGGGAAAGTAAAATACAATGGGTTGAGAGATAAATTAGAAAAATATAGAGAGAGAAATTATGAGAAGGGAGGTAGAAAAAGAAATTAGAAGAAAAAAATAAGAGAAAATATGATAATAGAGAAAATGAAGATTAAAAGTAGAGAGAGAAAGTAAGATAAGATAGCTAGAAAGGAAAGATGTGATAAAAAGATAGAGGGAGGAATCATAAAAAAAAATATAGAAGAGAAAATGAGATGAGAGAGGTAGAGAGAAAGTGATATAGAAAATGTAGAGAGAGAAGGTGATATAGAAAATATAGAGAGAAAGTGAAAAAATAAAGACAGATAAATTATGATAAGAGAGGTAAAAAGAGAAATTGAATATAGAAAGAGAAAATGAGATAATTAATTAGAGAGAGAAAGTGATATAAAATATATATAGAGAGAAAATATAATAAGAGAGGTAGTGAGAGAAAAGAATAAATATATAGAGAGAAATTTTAAAATGTAGAGAGAGAAAGTAAAATGAGAGAATGCAAAAGGAGATAATAAAATAAAAAAAAAACATTGTTTTGGATATATGAAAAATGAAGAATGATTAAGGAATTTGATTGATGAGGGAGAGTAAGGAATGAAAATGGGGGAATGATTCCCTTATTTTCATTCCCATTGACACATACCAAACAGTGTCAATGGGAATGATTACCGTCGATTCCCATTCCTTATTACCCCAAACCAAACACCCCCTAAATGATTTTTTTTATTCTTACAACTCCTATGACATATGGCGCCATTAGTTGGCGTTGTCTGGTTAAATACTCCTCATGTGTGAGAACAATATTTTGTTATAATTCAACATTTCTAGTAGAAACATTTATCTAACTACTATTTGTATACTTGGATGTAATTCCTTTTGTTAGAATAAGTATAACAACACTAAAATTATGAGATGTAGCAAAATAAAAAATTAGGTATCTAGGTAAATTTGTATCATAGAAACTGTTGTATAGATGGAATGTAGCTATTTGTTGACTGAATACTCTCCCCCTTTCCCCCTTTTTCTTTTATTTTGGTACCCTTAATGTTAGAACTATTCTTCAAGGTGAGACATTGTATGTTCATTAATTATGTCTTTGTTCCGCTTCCAGACAACATGAAGGAAACCAAACAAGAGGCGGCTTCTGATGAGAATAAACATGTTGCAATCCCGGCTGGGGAAGAAAGGTTCTTTAACTTATTTTTGGCATTCTAAGTTTTGTTGTAGGATATGCATTTGGTCTCTAGTGGGATTGGTCATTGTTACTATAGATATCTGTTAGCTTGAAGGTTATCTTAGTTTCTTGATTTTGGCCTCATGGCTTCGTAGCTGATTTAGCATCAATTCTTACACTGCTAGTCTGCTTCTATTCATATCTGTTAGTTAGCATAATCCATCTGGAATTCTGGATTGCAATAATGATTTTTAATGTTCAGTAATGTTTCTTTTTATTATTTGCTCGATGAAAACTTTACAGATCTTAACCAGCTATTATTATGAATGGCAGAGATGATGGTGATGCTTTGGCGAAAGAAGGGGATGGTCTGGCTGCCTCTACTGAAAACAATAGTGTCACTAAGTCTCAGGAGATCAGTGAACCTATTATAGTAGCTTTAGCAAATGCTGGGCACACCTTAGACAGGGCTCAAACTGACCTTATCTTAAAGCCACTGAGGCTCGCATTTGAGTCAAAAAATATAAAACTTTTGAAGCTTGCACTTGACTGTATTCATGTATGTTGCTCAAGTAGCTTTTCCCCTTCCATAAATTTCATTACTAGTTCACCGAAACAAATATTGACTTTGGGTTTAAGATTGCTTCTTTTTTTTTTTTTTGTTGATGAGCATAAATGCATTTTGGTTTTGTATATTATGAAATTTTCTTTCTTCTGTAGGGATCTGTCTATTTCTCATATGCTAATTGATCAAAAGTATATTGCATATATTATATCTTGATGCCCCCATTTGCTTCTATATGCATGCTATTCTTTTATAAGTGCATAATGATTGTTGTCCAATTAAGATGATAGAATCACTTGACTCATGCAGGATTCTCAATGCTAAAATGGGTATATGTTATGTAGAAGTAAAGCTTATTTATATGCTATACGATGGGTGTTTGTTATTTTACACACTTTGTTGATTTCTAGTTTTTCTCACTACTCTTTTGCTATTGGTGTAACGCCCGCTTTTTTTTTTCCTAAAGCGGCGTTACGTTAACATACTTAGGGCATGTAGACATCATAATGCAGCGGAAACTTTTAAACTTACTCCTACATGCACTTACTACCATTCCTAGCATCATAACATGGAAACTTGACATATTAACTTTATACTTAGCATCATATCATGTCATACTTAGCATCATGTTATACTTAGCATCATATCATGTCATACTTTAACATCATGTCATAGAGTCACATTCAAGTACTTAATAGTAAAGGTAGAGTTCTATCATAAGACGAGCAACCATATTGCTCCTTGACCAAGTCACTATCACACACATTCTTTGATGCCCTCCTGCTGCTTCCTTAGTGTCCCCTTGCGTGATCTGCGGTATAAGAAATAAGACTATAAGCACACAGGCTTAGTAAGACTCTTTCCTACTCACTAAAACCATTCATCTTTTCATCATGAGCACATAAGACATTAACATACTTAGTGCTTTACTTAGAACATAAGCCTTTTCATCACTTAGCATACATTCATCATGGCATGATCATAACTTAATCATATTCGTAGCATGGCATAAACATAACCATAAAAACATTCATGACATGACATAATACTTGGCATAGACATAAACATCGTAAACTTTCATAGCATGGCATAATACTTGGCACAGACATAACATAATAAACCTAATTAAATCATGGCTTCAGAGATTAGCATGGGCAGAAATAAAATCATGACATCCTAACTTAGCATAACACAATTAAATCATGACATCCTAAACTAGTATGAACATAAATAAAATCATGGCATTCTAACTTAGCATAAACATAATTAAATCATGGCATCCTAAACTAGCATGAACATAAATAAAATCATGGCATCCTAAATTAGCATAAACATAAATAAATCATGGCATCACATATTAGCATAAACACAATTAAATCATGACATCATATATTAGCATAAACACAACTAAATCATGACATCATATATTGACATGAACATACTTTGCATAAACATACTTTTCCTAAACATACTTTTCATAAACATACTTTTCATAACATAATGCATAACATGAATGGATGCATGTGGCAATTGCATATATATATATAAGGATGCTTAATCTTTAAAACATGCTTTTAAATACTTGAACATAATCATAACATTCATTGGGCCCTGGCTTGTACCACATTCATTCATCATATGCGCGCATCCCTAAGTAAATACGAGGTAGCTAATCTCGACCTACTAGGGTAAGGACAGCTTCATCGGTAGTCCCCGAACCGAGGCGTTCTTAAGGTACCCATCCCTGTTGCACAGCTTCGGTAGTGCCAGAACCATAGACAGCATAGTCGGTAGTCCAAAACCGGGGCGTTCTTAAGGTGCCCATCCCTTGGACCCATACTTCGGTCCGGTACAAGCCCATTCATAAAGTAAAATACTTTACATGCTTCATCATTCATAAGACATTCATGGCATCTTTAACATAGCATAACTTGTTACGGCTCGGCCCGTCTACCGGCCCATTTACCGGTCCTCTCGACCGTCGTACCGTCGACCATCGACCGTGCCGTTTAGCATATTTATGCCTTAAAGACATAAGCATCATCTTTCATTCATCATACTTGTCATTCATCATCATTCATTCATCATACTTAACATCATCGTTATGCCTTAAAGGCATGTACTTTAACCTCATTCATAAGACATGACATACATACATCTTATTCATAAAACATGGCATACATACGTATCATTCATAAGACATGGCATACATGCATATTATTCATAAAACATGGCATATCATTCATAGGACATGACATACATACCTATCATTCATAAATCATGGCACATGTCTAAACATCTATGACTTGACATATAGTTCATGACATACAAACTAAGGGTTTGGTTAGCATAGAACTTCTTCCATCTTACTTAAACATATATCTTGGTAACTCATACACAAGCATCTTTGGAGGTTTAACCCAACCCTAACCCTAGGTTAGGCCCTTGGCCGAAAGCCCCAAGGAACCATAGGTTCATGAAGCTTCACATAACTTCCCCAAACAACATCCCATACATACATACTAGGCCATAGGAAACATTTGATTCCATACTTAAGGCCAACCCTAATCCTTTAACCCTAAACTTGCTCTTGGCCGAAACTTCAAGGCCATGGGGCATCGAAAAATTTCCATTAAAATCCCCAAATCAATTGTTATACACCAACCATACCTTACCATAGGGCCATTTGGGGCCCTTACTTGAAATGAGTCCTAACTTTCCACCCTATTAGGGTACTTGGCCGAAACCTATAGGGTCTCTAGGCCATGTGAAACATTTACATAAATACCCTCCATCTCCCTTATATCATGACAATACATAAACAAACACTTGAGGTTTTAATCCCAACCCTACACAAGGGTTCTTGTTGTTGGCCGAAACCCTAGGGTATCCTAGGGTACCCCAAAAATTCCCAAAAATTATATTTAATCTCTAAACATCATAAGAGAGCATTAAACAACATTATCATGATTTTTGACATAATTATAGATCTTTAAATCATGGTGGCCGAAACCCTCAAGCTTAGGGTTCTTGGTTTTGTTTCTTTCATGTTGGCCGAAACCCTAGGGTGTCCTAGGGTACTCCAAAAATTCCCAAAAATTATACTTAACCTTTAAACATCATGGGAGAACATTAAACAACATTATAAGGATTTTTAGCATCATTATGGACCCTAAAACATTGTGGCCGAAACCCATAGGGTCTCTAGGTGTTGATTTTGTTCCTTTCATGTTGGCCGAAACCCTAGGGTGTCCTAGGGTACTCCAAAAATTCCCCAAAATTATACTTAACCTCTACACATCATAAGGGAACATTAAATAACATTATCACGATTTTTGGCATAATTATAGACCTTTAAATCATGGTGGCCGAAACCCACAAGCCTAAGGTTCTTGGTTTTCTTTTCTTTCAACATCAAATCCAAAAACTAACCAATATATCATGCTAAAAATCATGGAAATCATAAGGAACTATTATACCACAGGTGAGGGAGTCTTACCTTGGGTTTCTTGATTTTTCGAACCTTGAAACGGAAGGAAATGGTAAGATCTTTGGACCCTTGCCCCCCTTGTCCTTGTATCCTTGGAAGACTCCTTAGATCTTGGAGGTGAGACCTCTTGTGGAGTTTTTCCAAGGGAGAACCCTTCCTTGGGTGTTCGGCTAGGATGAGGGAAGGAGGAGTTTCGAAAATGCAAGTAATGGGAAGAAGAGGTAACTCCCAAAACCCCCCTTTTATAGCCCATTAAGAAGGTAAATGAAGAGTCTCTCCATGACCCTTCATCTTCTTCTATGCTTTAACCAATATCCACTTCATTCCCTCATAACATTACCTTGCTAGGTGAGTTGGTTAGTGCATACATGGTTGTACAAGAGGTCCAAGGTTCAATCCTTGGGCCATGCACCTTATTTTTATTTTATTTTTCTTTTTATTTCCCTAAAATTCCGAAAATCCTTTAAAAATTCCCCCATAATTATGTTAATATTTCTTATTAAAATCCCTTTATATTTATACTAATTTTCACCTAAAATCCAACAAAAATTATGGTACTAGAAAGCCCATATAAGGCCCATTAGTGCCCTTTTTCCCAATTTAAATGAGAAAACATGGATTTTCTAGGCCAAAGTTCGTATTAATACCTCTAGGTCCTTCGGAAAATTATCTAGACATGCTCAATATTTTCAGAAAATATTAAGAGAATTTTCCGGGTCGTTACAATTGGCCTGCAGCTGTTAGATGTTCCATTTCAGGTTCATAGTATAGTAATATTTCTGTAAGAAAAAAAGGACAGTCTTGTACATGAAACTCCCGTCAATGTGGATCCCGGGGAGGGGTCTATTATATGTAGCCTTACCTTGTTTTGAAAGAGGATGTTTCCAAGACTTGAACCCATGACCTCTACGTCAGACGACAACAACTTTATCCCAAGGCTCCCTCCAGTCAAATTAACGTACAAATTGAAAAATTCATAATGTCAAAAATTCTTTTATCTATATGACCACGACTATCCCTTTCCTTAGCTTCTACTCTCTCTTCCCTTAGGTTGTTTATGTATGGGATCGTAGGTCGGCTATAGGGGTAGGGGGTGGGGGGGGGGGGGTGAATAGACATTGCCCCTATTTCGTCGATTTCTTCCTACACGGTTAGCTTGCACAGCGGAAATACTAATAATCAAAACTAATCTGACAAAGGAACAAACCGTTTAACGTGGTTCGGAGATGATGCTCCTACTCCATGGCTGTCTGTAAGGTGGACGATCTCTATCTGTCGGTGGATGACTCCCCGGAAAACCTCCGGCTAGCTCGTGTAGCTCATTGTGGGTGGAGAAACCTCGCTATAAACTCGCACAAGAACTCCGAGCACTTACACTACTAATTGACTTTTAACCAAGACCAATTTCGTTAACCTTACTTAAGTAAACTGAGTTCTCTTAAATAGAGCTCATTGCTGATCCAACCGTTACCGATCGACTAGTGTCAACACCAATCGACTGCCAAGTATCGGATTCGAACGTTACAACCCAACGTTCGAATCCAGCCGACACTAGTCGACTACACAAAAGATCAGTCGATTGATCTCTCTGTGACCTCTATCAGTCGATTGATTCCATACCAGTCGACTAGTAAAACTCTAAATCTAGGGTTTCCCTTCCCGAGTATAGTTCACTCGCACTCGGACCCTCACGACTCACTTGACCCTTCATCGCATCCTTGACATATTGTCTTCAAGCCTTCTTCGCTTTGACTCTCGTCCCTCGAATGCATACAAGCCCGCGACTTATTTCTACATGTCATCTTTCGCGTATGCCTCGAAGTGCGCTTTCCTTGGCTCATCGTTGCTGTCTTGTCCACGGTCCCTCGGATGCTCCATCCTTCACCGGACCTGAAACCGTCAAGCTGAGTCTATGTGTATCCTGTAGAACTTACATACTCAAATACACATATCAAATACAAGGGTGAACCTAATTTAAACTCTTTGTCTAAACATCAAAACACATGGTCCCACGAACCATAGATTGCCTCAACAATCTCCCCCTTTTTGATGTTTGGCAATACGTTTAAGTTAGGGAAAACAAATAGCAAATACAAATGCTAAAACCATTTGAACTTACGTTGCCAAGGCTACACCTTGGACTTACACCGTCAATGCATATGCAAATATGCAATGCAAACAATGCATGGATCCCATCATAAGACATTCCCAACACCTAAACTCCCCAATGAGTTAAGATTTATACCAAAAAGCTTTTTAAGAATCTTTCTAAGGCCCCCCTACACTTGGACTTACCAAAGGCTTTTTAAAAACCTATCACAAGGCTCCCCCTTTACCTAAAGTCCCATTTGAGCTAGGATTTCTTGCAAAGGCGTGTTTTGTTTCCCACTTAAACATAACATTTCTCCCCTTTGCCACACATAAAAAAGAGCTCCAATAATATCCCAATTATTGGATTTTTTACCCTCTAATGATCATAAACAGTGTGTATTAATCCCCTATAAGATTATACACATGTTTGACATCATTAGGACACATTTCAACTTTGCTGAAAACAATTTCTTTCTGTATCAGTCGACTGAGACAGTTACCAGTCGACTGACCCCTATCGAAAAGTAACTCACAGAATTATCAGTCGACTGCCTCCTGCACCAGTCGACTGATACCCTGATATCAGCCTATTTCTGCATTCTAAACCCAATTTCAGAAATGCATAACTAATTCCACAAATCTCCAAAAATTTCAAAATTTTGTAGAGAGATCTGTGGTACCTGTGTCTACTTAGAAAAAATACATTTAAAAATGTATACATCTCGGATCCCAAGATTAACACAAAATTCAAAACTAGCTAAATGATTCAATTGAACCTTACCTAAAGTCTTAGTTTTAACTTCCTCTTGATGTATCTGCTCATACCAAACCACAATGTATCCCTAGCATTGGTTTATATAACATCTATACATCAATAATGAAATTTTCATGCAATATGACCCCTATGCCATATTCTCAATCATGAGACACAAACTACATGTGCCAAAATCCAAGGATTGAGACTCAAATTCGTCTCTAAACCCTTTGGCACATTCTATGGTTCATCTAGACTTCCAAGAGATATCCTTCGGAGATCTATTGACCATAGGTTTCAATTTGACTTTTAGAGCTTCCCTTGAGCTCTTAGCCTTAGCCACCTCCCTAGGTGACTCATCTACAATCACTTGGCCACACCGGTGTACCTCCGGTGACTCTTGGCCTACAAACCTAATTTTTTTAACCTTGGACACCTTGCCCTTGGTTAAATTCTTTTTCTTGCTCTTAAATGACACTCCATTGTCATTTTTGGACTTCTCATCCTTGCCATAATTATATGCTACCCTAGCATATATCTTTCTATTGGCCTTGGATGACTCTCCCTTACCATTATCATTTGCCACCCTAGCATATGATTTTCCTTTGGCATTAGAGGACCTAGATCGGTATCCCAAACCCAATATATCATTGTTCGGTTTTTGGCTCCCAACAATTTATTAACCCCTTAGATCCAATAGTGAATCTATCTAGGGGTTTCTCTAATTTTTCAAACTTTGCCCTCAAAGCTTGATTTTTCCTTTCTAAGTTCTTAAACCTAGAATCGACATGTCCACCCTGGATATTCTTAGACCTACCCATTCTAGGTATGTGTTGTTGGTGTAATTATGCCCCAAATATTATTTACTTTTGATATTTGGTTAAATGAATTTAAGTTAGGCAATGTTGGTGATCTAACATAAAACTTGAGTTAAGTCCAGGTATGATGAGTTGGCAAAAGAAGACTTAGCATGACAAGGCCGAGGGAAATACTTCAAGGCAAGCGCAAGGATGAGGAGTCGAGGGCATGGAAGCATCCTAAGGGCGCAAGGCTGATGGAAGGTATTTGAAGGCTTATGTCTAAGCAAAGGAAAAGTGGAACCTGAGATTCATCAGGTATCAGTCGACTGATGAGATGATCAGTCGACTAATACAGAGAGTTGAGTCAACTGATAATGGAATCAGTCAATTGCTTCATAAACAGAATGATCTGTCGATTGGGTCATGTCCCAGTGACTGATAAGTGACCGTTGAAGGCTGACAACAGAAAATCAGACACAATATACCGTAGCCGTTGAAGCTCATCAGTCGACTTATGATATTGCCAATCGACTGATTTCGAGAGTTATACAAAAAGCAATTTCAGAATTTGAAGATACACAACTTGATTCTCTCGATTTTTATTGTTTGTTCTGAGATCTCCAAGCTTACAAACTCTCAATCTCTTCCTCCAAAATCATTCTAATCTTGTAAGAGGAAGTGATCATCTTGTAAGAGTTTCTCCATCTTCAAGCTTGATTTGAAAAGGAGAAAAATATAGTGGAACTTGTTTTTTTTTTATAGTGGAGCTTGGTTATGTGGGTGTGAATCCTTGGATTAGTTTCCTCGAGGAGGTGGAGACCAAGTAAATAAGGCAGTTAACATTGCTTTCATTGTTATTGTTTTTATCTATCTTTTTCTTGTGCTTTGGCTAACATTCTGTAAACAAAATCCAAAGAAGGTATTCACCCCCTCTAGCTAGACGCAAAGGTCCTAACATGTAACTCCCTTTCTTGGGATTTTTGCCTTGGTCATTAGGTCTAGTGCTCTTAATTTTATCATGATGCATGGATTGTCTAGGGTTTTGATATGCATTTACCCTATTCCTATCATGATATTTAAAATCAAAGTTTTGCATGGGAGTATAAGAAAAATTATTTTAGCATGCATGGAGGAATTTGAATTATTTTTTAAATTGGGGATTACCTCCTTTACCCTTGTAGCTCCCCCTTGATGTGAGCTTTTCTTCTTTTTTCTTCTCCCATTTCTTCAAATGCTCCAACTCTTTGAATTCTCCCTTCTTTGATCATTTGGTGTGGTGGTGCCCCACTCACCACATATGAAGCATCTAATGCGCTTCTTTTCCTTCTTCTTCCTATAACCCATATTAGAATTTAAAGGAATTGAAATGGTTTAGGGTTTACCTCCTTCTTACCTAATGGACATTTGTCCTTGTAGTGTATCTTTTCATTGCACCCAAAGCAAGTGATGTGGTCTTTTGATTTTGCTTTGGTGGAAGTGCTCAGTAGGTTGACTTCTTCTTAAACCTTTGATGAGGTGGATGATTCTGATTTTCTTGTGCCACTTCACTTGGGAGGTGGATGATTCTTTTTTTTTTCTCCTCCTCAGATGTTGAGCTCATTTCCTCATCCGTTTGGTCCTTCTCCTTTCTTGCACCATTAAACCCATCTCCTTGGGTCTTCTTCTTGTGGTTATGTAGGATTTTCATGTAGAGCAATCACTTTGCTCCATAGCTCATGAACACACTTGTACTCACCTACACTTTTAATTACATCATTAGACAAGATATTAATTAAAATTGAGAGTACCTTCTCATTTGCCTTTGATTGTGATTGTTGCTCCTTGTTCCAATAGCGTGGTCGGAGCTTCTTCCCATGCTTGTCTTTTGGGGCTTCGGGTTCTTCAATCGCTATCATCATCTCCCAATCCATATCGAACCAAGTCTTCACCTGCAACCTTCAATAGTCGAAGTTGTCGCGATCATATAGAGGTGGAATGGTGATGTCGTCCCCCAATTTTTCTTCAAATGTCATCTTCATATAGTGCTTTGCTCTCCCGGTGGTTAGTTCGTAGACGAGCAAACCTTCGCTCTAATACCACTTGTACGGGATCGTAGGCCGGCTTGAGGGGGTGAATAGACGTGCCCCCAATTCGTCGGTTCTTCCTATATGGTTAGCTTGCACAGTGGAAACACTAGTAATCAAAACTAACTAACAAAGGAACAAACCGTTTAACGTAGTTAGGAGATAACGCTCCTACTCCACGACTATCCCTAAGGTAGACGATCTGATCCGTCGGTCGATGACTCTCCGGAAAACCTCCGGCTAGCTCGCATAGCCTCTTGTGGGTGAAGAAACCTCGACACAAACTCGCACAAGAACTTTAAGCACTTAGACTACTAATTGGTCTTTAACCAAGATCAATTTCGTAACTTTGCTCAAGCAAACTGAGTTCTCTTAAATAGAGCTCGTTGCTGATCCAACCGTTACCAGTCGATCGATTGCCAGTTGTCGGATTTGAACGTTACAGCCAACGTTCGAATCCAACCAACACCAGTCGACTGATCCCATACCAGTCGACTAGTAAAACTCTAAACCTAAGGTTTCCCTTCCCGAGTAGAGTTCACTCGCACTCGGACCCTCACGACTCACTTGACCCTTCATCGCAACCTTGACCTATTGCCTTCAAGCCTTTTTGGCTTTGGCTCTGACCCTTAGATGCATACAAGCCCGCGGCTCATCTCCACATGTCATCCTTCACGTATGTCTCGCTGTGCACTTCCCTCGGCTCATTGTTGCTGGCTTGTCCACGGTCCATCGGATGCTCCATCCTTCACCGGACCCGAAGCCTTCAAGCTGAATCTATGTGTATCCTGTAGAACCTGCACACTCAAATACACATATCAAATACAAGGGTGAACCTAACTTAAACCCTTTACCCAAATATCAAAACACATGATCTCACGGACCATAGATTCCCTCGATAGTTTATGCAACCCATAGCCTCCAAATGAATTTGAAAAATTGTGTTGGTCCTTGATGCAATAGTAAAGTTGTTGCTATGTGACCTTGTGGTAACGGGTTCGAGTCGCGAAATAATCTTTTACAATGCAGGGTAAATCTGCGTATAATAGATCCAATATGGTTCTGGGATCCTGCATTGGTGGGAGTGTTGTGTACCAGGTTGTCCTTTTGTGTAGGTCCCTGATTTTCATCTATTTGATCCAACGTGAATAATATTTTATTTACTTATCCAACCCACTAGCAAATATATACTTATTTTTTTCGATCTCAGTTCAACATATTACCCCTGACCAACCCAAGTTAGTCCCACTGGAAATATTATGCTGTAAGAACTTTTGTTCATGAAAAATCCTTCGGTTTTGTTTATAAACCTAATGAAGGTCTGGGCACCTTTCTCTTGCCATATATTTGTTACTCTTATGATAGTTTTGTACTTTTGTTTAGACATCTGACATAGATAGCCTCTGGACAAGTGTCCTTATTAAACATCAAAATGGGCATAAATGTGCCAGTATTGGCAAATCTAAGGTTAACATAAAACACTTTTGGACGAAACAAAAGATTGCTGTAATTTAACATAATTCAAGCACATCAATCTTTGAGGAAGCATTTTTTTTTTTTAAAGGGTATCCAGGCTTGCGCCCGACTAATCTACTTGGCTGACCGACCCTGCCCCACAACCTTCAACGAGAGTCCCCACCGGTCAACGAGGGTAAATCGCGGGACGGAGACACGTGACGACTTCACCACTGATGATATTGGTACCCAATGGCCCGACCACACAGCAGCCTGTGACGATTTCTTCCGTCAGCAAACTACGCGCTTTACCAGGGAGGAATTGAACCTGGGAAGTGAGGGATCACCAAGTGAGCCATTACCAATCGCGTCATGCCCGCGGGGGCTGAGGAGCATTCTAGACATGATTTCAAGTAGTCTCGGTCCAGCATTTACACTGGTATAGACAAGGGGCTATGACATGACCGTGTATTGGGCTGTTTACTGAGCTATAGTTCCCAATAATAATAATAATAAAAGAGCAATTCATATAATTCACATACAAACTAGCAGACTGGTTTATACAACAACACTAGCAGGTTGCACGTCTGAACTATTTGTCAGGGAATCAAGATTGAATCTGAGGATTGAAAAATACAAACAAACACTGTTAATGTTTATTATCCACGACATATGGTATCCTCTTTTTGAACGAAAAGTTGATCTTTACTGGGGTATGACAGAAATTTCATTCGCTGCCCTTGTCTTTTCAAGTGTATGTTTAATTTGTGTAACAAAATGTTTTTCATTTTCCTCATGATGTTTTTTCTTTGCTGGATTCTTTATCCTCCATATTGGATGCACATAAGTAAGCGATTTTTTTTTCACTGAGATGTATTTTCCCATTTTGTTCTCATGCTACTATAATCTTTTGTCAGGTTATTGTGCCTGTGCCTAACAATTTGGTTATTATACTTCTGATGCTTATTGTACTTACAGTGCATCTGACACAATTTTCATTTTTGGCAGAAACTCATAGCCTATGATCATTTAGAAGGTGATCCTGGACTGGAAGGTGGCAAAAATGCTTCATTATTTACAGATATACTCAACATGGTCTGTGGCTGTGTTGATAATTCTTCATCGGATAGGTATTATCTTTTTGTCTTTTCTTTTCTCCTGGACTTCTCTTTATATCAATTATTTTAACCTTTGGTTGATACATGGTAATTTGCAGCACCATAGTTCAAGTTTTGCAGGTGCTTCTTACTGCTGTATCTTCAATGAGGTTCAGAGGTACATTACTGTTGGTTTTTCTTCTTTTGTTCTTTGAGGAGTGATGTCAAATTTCTAATCATCTTATGGTATAAGCTTGAGTAATCAAAGATCTTAAATGATTTTCTTACTGAAAACACTTCTTGTTTGCTTGTCAGTTCCTTAAAATCATGGTATCCATTCTTGTCTTTCTAAATTCTGAGTTTGTTATGCTGTATTCATCAGTTGCTGAAACATCACCTTTGAGCATGTATGATAATCACAAAATCTGCAAATATGTAGTATACGGGCATTGGAAATTATTGTCATTAATGGTTGCCTTTGATAAACATACCCTAGTTTCTTTGAACTGGCCTGGAGTGTTTTTTTTTGTAAGTATGAACCTCAGATCTTACCATTTTATTTTCAAAAGAAAAGAACTTGAAAGAATTTTTTATCATTTGTTAATTAGCTAATGCTAAAAGTTTCTGATAGTTGGTTGTATTCTGCAACTAGATCTGATATGGTCAAACTTCAAGTCACTCATCATAGGCTCACCTGTGGCCCATGGAATATCTCATCTAATGACAGGCACATAGCCCGTGATATCTGAACGAGGATGTTTATCTGGCTGTGCAGACCACATTTCATCACAATGGGTGGAAGACGTGTGAATGTGAAAGATTAAGATATTTGGATGTTCTAGGCTTTTCCTGTGGAAAATATTCAATTTCTAAAATTAACCATAATGATATCTTAAATGTCCGTTTTTTATATCATCTTTAGATGATAAGGACATCCATCTGTTGAGATCCATGACCCGGTTAAAGGGGGGTGAATAGCCGATCACCCACTCAATTTGCGGTCCTCTTTTGACAAGTTAGTGCGCAAGCGGAATAATAATTAAACTCAAACTAACTAGAAGAGAACACACCGATTTACGTGGTTCGGACATGACGCTCCTCCATGGCAGTTCGTAAGGTGGACGATCCCGATCCGTCGATGGATGACTTCCCGGAAAACCTCTGGCTAGCTCGTGTCGCTTCTTGTGAGTGGAGAAAGCTCACCACAAACTTGCACAAGAACTCTGAGCAGTTAGACTACTAATTGGCCTTTAACCAAGACCAATTTCGTCAACCCTAGCCAGCCAAACCGAGCTCCCTTAAATAAAGCTCGTGGCTGAACTAGCTGTTACCAATTGACTAGTTCCAACACTAGTCGACTGATCTAGCCGAATCCGAACGTTACAGCCTAATGTTCGAATTCTCAGTCGACACCATCGATTGCACAAAAGATCTTTCTGTGACCTCAACCGGTCAACTGATCCCATACCAGTCGACTGGTAAAATCCTAAACCTAGGGTTTTCCTTCCCGAGTACAGTTCATTCGCACTTGGACTCTCACGACTCACTTGACTCTTTCTTTGCAACTTTGACTCTTACCTTCAAACTTTCTTCGCTTTGACTTTCGTTTCTCGGATGCATACAAGCCTGCGACTCGTCTCTACATGTTATCCTTCGCGTATGCCTCGAAGTGCACTTCCCTCGGCTCATCGTTGCTGCCTTATCTATAGCCCCTCGGATGCCTCTCCATCCTTCACCGGACCCGAAGTTGTCAAACTAAGTCATATGTGTATCCTACAGAACCTGCACACTCAAATACACATATCAAATACAAGGGTGAATCCTAACTTAAACCCTTTGCCCAAACATCAAAACACATGGTTCAAAACACATGGTCCCTCGGACCATAGATTGCCTCAACAATCTTCCCCTTTTTAATGTTTGACAATACATTTAAGTTAGGGAAAACAAATAGCAAATGCAAATGCTAAAACCATTTGGACTTACGTTGCCAAGGCTACACCTTGGACTTACACTACCAATGCATATACCAACATGTAAATGCAAATGCAAACATGCATGGAATCCTATCACAAGGCATCCCCCATACCTAAACTCCCCAATAAGTTAGGATTTTACCAAAGGGCTTTTTAAGAACCTCTCCAAGGCTCCCCCTATACTTGGACTTACCATGGACTTTTTAAGAACTTATCACAAGGCTCCCCCTTTGCCAATACATGAGCAGCAATTCTCCCCCTTTATCTAAGCTTCCCCTTGAGTTAGGATTTCTTGTAAAGGTATATTTGGTTTCTCACTTAAACCTAACATTTCTCCCCCTTTACCACACATAAAAAAAACTCTAACAATATCCCAATCATTGGATTCTTTAACCTCTAATTACCATAAACATTGTGTAATAATCCCCCATAAGATTATACACATGTTTGACAGTTACCAATCGACTGATCCCTATCGAAAAATAACTCACATAATTATCAGTCGACTACCCTCTGAACTAGTCGATTAATACTCAAAAATCAGTCTTTCAGCATTTCTGAACTCAATTTCAGAAATGCATAACTAATTTCACAAATCTCAAAAAAATTTCAAATTTTGTGGAGAGAATTGTGGTACTCGTGTCTACTTGGGAAAAATACATTAAAAAATGTATCTATCACCAATCTCAAGATTGACACAAAATCCAAAACTATCTAAATGATTCAATTGAATCTTGACCAAAAGTCTTAGTTTTGACTTCCTCTTGATGTATTTGCCCATACCAAACCACAATGCATCCCTAGCATTGGTTCATATGACATATGTACACCAAAAATCAATTTCTATACAATTTGACCCCAATGTCATATTTTCATGCATGAAACATAATTTCACATGTGTCAAATCCGTAAGGTTGAGATTCAAATGTCTCCAAACCCTTTGGCACATTCCATGGTCCATCTAGACTTTCAAGAGGTATCCTCCTGAGATTCATTTGCCATGAGTCCTAACTTGACTCTTTGAGCTCCCCCTTGAGCTCTTAACTTTAGCCACCTCCCTAGATGATTCATCCACAATCACTAAGCCACACCGGTGTACCTCCGGTGATTCTTGGCCTACAAATCTAACTTTCTTAACCTTGGACACCTTGTCCTTGGTTAAGGTCTTATTGCCCTTTGTTATTTGGAAATCACAAAAGAATACATGATACAATGTTACAAGATGTAAGACCTATTTATATACAAAATTATGGGTCTATTTTAGGAAATAAATCAAGGCCTATTCTAGAAAATAAATCAGGATTTTATTCTAAGGTGCAATTTATAATTTAAGCAAATACAGATTAGGATATATATTTATACCTCCCCCTTATGTTGGAGCATAGATATTAATCATGCTCAACTTGTTGCAAAGAAAATCAATCCGGGCCCCATTTAAAGTTTTTGTGAAGATGCCCTCTAGTTGTTCTTCAGTTTTTACATATCCTGTAGTGATCAAACCTTGTTGGATTTTTTCACGAATAAAATGACAATCAATTTCAATGTGCTTAGTTCGCTCATGAAATACGAGATTTGATACAATGTGAATAGCAGTTTAATTATCACACCACAGTTTTGCTGGTACCGAAATTTTAAGTCTTACTTCGATCAATAGTTGATATATCCACATTATTTCACACATAGACTGTGTCATAGCCCTATATTCTGACTCTGCACTGGATTGTGATACAACGTTTTGCTTTTTACTTTTCCATGAGACTAAATTTCCTCCAACGAAAATACAATATCCTGAAGTAGACTTTCTATCCATTCTAGAACCTGCCCAAGCTGCATCTGAAAAACATTCAATATGAGTGTGCCCATGATTCTTATAGACGATACCCCGTCCAGGTGATCCTTTCAAGTAACACAAAATTTTCTCTAATGTTGCTCAATGATGAACTGTTGGAGATGACATAAACTGACTAATGACACTAACCGAATATGCAATATCTGGACGAGTCACAGTAAGATAATTCAACTTTCCAACAAACCTTCTATATCTCTCTGGATGTTCAAATAGTTTTTCATCTACTGTAAGGTCCACATTCTGAGTTATTGGAGTATTACAAGACTTTGCCTCTAATTTTTCTGTCTTAGTTAATAAGTCAAGAACATATTTCCTCTGAGATAGAAATATACCTTTTTTACTTCTCATAACTTCAACACCTAAGAAATACTTTAGCACCCCTACATCTTTTGTATGAAACTGAGTAAGAATAAAAGATTTGAGAGATAAAATTCCCGTAGTATCACTTCGATAATAACAATGTCATCCACATACACAACTAACAAAATAATATTAGCTTCTGACTGCTTGCAGAACACAGAGTGATCAGACTTGCTTTTCGTCATATCGAATTTTTTAACAACCTGACTAAATTTTCCAAACTAAGCACGAGGACTCTGTTTCAAACCATACAAAGATTTCCGAAGACGACAAACTCACTCCATCTCCCCCTGAGCAACAAAACCAGGAGATTGCTCCATATACATCTCTTATTGAAGATCACCATGAAAAAAAAGCATTCTTGATATCAAGTTAATGTAAAGGTCAATGACGAGTAGCAACCAATGTAATAAATAATCGAATAGATGTTAACTTTGCAATAGGAGAAAAAATATCAGAATAATCCACACCATACGTTTGAGCATAACCTTTAGCAACAAGACGAGTTTTTAGTCTTGCAACTGACTCATCTTGATTATTTTTAATTGTGAATATCCATTTGTATCTAATAGCTCATTTCCTGAAGGTAGATCAACCAAGTCTCAAGTATCATTATCATCCAAGGCTTTCATTTCCTCTATCATTGCATCTCTCCAACCAGGATGAGATAAGGCCTCATGAACATTTTTAGGAATAGAAATAGAGTCAAGTGAAGCAATAAAAGAGCAAGAAGAAGACGTCAAGCCGTTATATGAAACAAAAGAAGAAATATGATAAGTACATTGACGTTTACCTTTATGTAATACAATAGGAAGATCATCACTCGAAGTTGGATCCGATGATGAAGTAGTAGGTGTAGGACATGAATCAAGAGGTTGACGTATGGAGTATACTTGAATAATAGGAGGCTTGACCAGAGCTGGTTCTGAGACAGGTACAGAGGGTGTGATAGATGTTAGTAATATAAGAGAAGTGTCCTAAGGCAATCGCCTTATGATTGTAAACATTTATTTTAATAAATGAATATTCACTATTTGAGTATACATGTCTGTGTATTTGATTGGGATCTTAAACTCATTTACTGAATGTCCACAATACAATTCACAGCATGAGAGAATTTGTGATGAATTCACAACTAGTGATTATCTCTACATGTGCAATTGTGAAGTATTGAAATTGTCCCTAGTCGATGAATTGATAAATAAGGACACTATCAATTCTGTTGAGACTAGCATGGGTTATTCTCTAATCAGCTGATTCTCACTGGCTGGTGACATTGGGATGTCCGGAGATAAACATGAATGCTAGTTAAGGGAACTAGTTCATTGGAGTGACTGGCTGTAAAACTTCACATGGTAGTCTACATTTAGACATGTCAGTGAAGTTCTTACTGCAGCTTAAGTGCGATGTTCCTTTGACTTGCGGTATTCAAGTCATCTTGGTCATGGAGACTTATACTTTAACATCTTAAGCAAGCATCTCCAAGGAGGTGTGGACCCAGGATGGTTGGGTATAAGCCGAAGTGCCCGAAGATGTTTGAACAGCCTACAAAGGATTCACCACTCCTTGCGAGGAGATGTATACCCAAGGCCTATCGTCGGATTGTTATTCGAAACCTCTGGCCAGAGCATGACATGTTCGGAGTATGAATCTCTTAAATACATGAGAGTAATTAGAATCCGTTGGACGAGAGACATTACTTGGGCTAGGTGTGACGTAGTCAGCCTAGTGGGGACTGACACACATAGACCGTGTCCTGAACCAAGTGGGTATAAGATGGCGAAGGGAATGAGGCACGATTCATTAGAGCTGCTGAAGGGTTTCAGAATTAATTCTGAGGTCAACCGTTGATCTTTCGATTAATTGGGGGTCATGATGTACTACTAGGTGCCACTCATGATCGTTCTATAATTGGTTGATTATAGACGGCCAACATAAATCGAAAGCCTATTTAGTCACACGCACTACGAGTAATCCGAGGGATTTAAAACGAGTTGAAAATTGGATTTTCCGATCAAGAGAGATAAGTCGAATCTGAATTTATCAGAGACGCATCGGAAGCTTAAAATGGCTAAGTCTTTTGAAGACTTAATGGACGAATTAAATGAGTTTAATTCGTGAGGAATAGGCTTTGGTTTGGCCGGCCAAAGAGGGTCCCCACCCTCTTTGGTTTGGCCGGCCACAATAAAAAAGGGAGAACCAAGTTTTTGGTTCAAGTTATAAAATAAACCAAGCGTGGTTTGTTTTATAAGATTATAGATAATATAAATTTTATAAACCAAGATTTTGGTTTATTATTTTCATGGAAAATAAAATAAACTTGAATGATTTATTTTATTTTATAAAATCAATTATGAATTGATTTTTCCATGATAAGAAAAATTTATATAATAAATTTCTTGTAAAATTTATTCCATAATAAAAGGGGAGACATGGTTGTTTTTATTATAAATTAAGTTATAATAAAAACTTGGCATAACGGAATAATTCATAGAAAAATTTATAAGATAAATTTCTTATGAAAAATTTATTCCGTTAAAAAGGAGACTTGGCGATAAAGAGGCTACTATATAAAGGTTCATAGGCAAGGCTTGGAAAAAAATTCAAGTGATCAAGGATTCTTGCCTAGCCTCTTTTCCTCTCCTTCTCTCCCTCTCCCTCCTCTAGTTGGCGCCGGCCCTAGAGGGCTCCCTTAGGGTTGCTGTGAGCCACCTCCACCAAGAAGGTGCCGAAGAAGAAGAAGAAGCGGGTCGCGACTCCTTCCTTCCTCCCGGAATCTTG
This sequence comes from Boesenbergia rotunda, assembly GCA_024364735.1. Lineage (NCBI taxonomy): Eukaryota > Viridiplantae > Streptophyta > Magnoliopsida > Zingiberales > Zingiberaceae > Boesenbergia > Boesenbergia rotunda. The sequence goes on from JAGFNQ010000636.1 coordinate 514,100, forward strand.
ATTCCGTTTATCGTTTGGTGGTTAGTTACCATCTCTCTCTCTTGATATTCTTATCGTGCCTTTGGAGAATCTAGTAGTTCTTGTCGGCATGAAACTCGTGGCTTTGCGAAGTCATCCCGAAGAGAACTCGGTGTGGACGCGAATAGAGGCGGAGCTTCCAAGGGACGCTACGGTTGGATCTCGTCCCTTACTTCAAGTTACGCGAGGTATCAAGTAAATTAGTTTACTTTCTACAAAATTTTAATTTATGATCATGTCTCCACAACATAAGGTTGCATGCTAGATACGTGGTTAAAATAATTTGAGAAATTATTTATGCTAAACCTTCCGCTGCACGTAATTAAATTTTAAAATTACGAACCCGTATCCATGTCAACATGCACCCGGTCCCAACAATAGAATATACCAACAAATCATTATCTTCCCTTTGAGAAGTCGGGATAAGTGAGGATGGGAAATAAGGTGTGTCTTCCATGAAAGTGACATCAATTGAGACAAGATATTTGTTAATACTGGGACATTAACACCTATAACCTTTCTGAAGACGGGAATAACAAGGAATATACACTTTAAAGACTTGGGATCTAATTTAGTGACATGTAAACGAACATCTCGAACAAAACAAGTGCTACCAAATATTCTAGAATTGACAGGAAACAATAACTTATTGGGAAACATAATTTTGTAAGAAATCTCACAACTCAGAACAGATGAAGGCATGTGGTTAATTAGAAAACATGCCGTAGAAACCACATTTGCCCAAAAAGACTTGGGAACATTCATTTGAAATAAAAGGGCCTGTGTAGTCTCAAGAAGAAGTTCGTTCTTATACTCAGCCACGCCATTTTGGGATGGAATATCAACACGAGGTTTCATGAAGTATACCATTCTGACTCATATATGATTGAAATAGATTAGACGTATATTCCTTAGCATTGTCACTTTGCAAAGTACGGATGGACGTATTGAATTGAGTCTTAATCTCGACACAAAATGCACAAAATAGAGAAAATAACTCAGAACGATTTTTCATTAAATATAACCAGGTTACATGAGAATAATCATCTACAAAAGTGATAAAGTATCTAAAATCAGGTTTAGACAAAATAGGACAAAGGCCCCAAATATCGGAATGAACCAACTCAAAAGGTATAATAGCACGTTTATTTATTCTTGGACTTGAACTAAGATGGTGATGCTTTGCAAACTGACATGACTCACAATTTAATGAAGACACTCTACTATATTGTGGACAAAGTTTTTTGAGCAAAGGAAGAGATGGATCAAGAATGAGCCTCGAAAGGAGAAGTTACACTTGAGCAAGCGAAGGATCTTGGGATAGGTGAATCAAGAATGTAGAGACCTCTAGACTTATGTCCTTTATCAATAATCTTCTTCGTCAAAAGATCCTGAAATAAACAATGATTGAGAAAAATGAGATGAAATAGTTAAGATTATGAAACAAAGGAGTATGATTGATAGTGTCAGAACCAGAACACAAGATGAAGATCCATCAGCTAAAGTAACGATAAGAGTGTTAGATTTGTGTGAAAAAGTAGAAAAGATCCTAGAATTACCTGTTATATGATCCGTGACACCAAAATCAATGACCCACTTAGAGGATGAGGAAACAAGACATGTGTTGTGGTGACCTGAATCAGCAATAGCAGTGATAGAGGAAGATGAAGACTTAAGTGATTCTTGATATTGAGAGAGCTTGGCAAACTCATCTGCAGAGATAAGAACTGATTTATCAGGGGTATCATTAGTAGATGCAACATGAGCCAAATGTTTTTGCTGATTTTTGTACTGAAGTTTTATGCACTCAAACTTTGTATGACCTGACTTCCAACAATAGTTGCATATAATACCACTAGAATTTGACGTTCGAGTTTCAAAGTCTTGCGAGCTTCCTCCTTTGTTTCCACTGTGAATAGTTGATTTTTTGGCACATAATTAGTACTGCAACTCACCAAAGCACCACTAAGTGGAACAGGTGTAGTATTTTCTGTATGGAGAATACGGCTAAACACATCTTGTAATGAGGTGACCTCAGATCCATAAAGAACTTATGATTTTAACGGCCTCAAAGCCAGGAGATAAGCCAGCAAGGAAGCTCATTATAGTCATCTACTCCCGTTGGCATTGTTGAACCTTTTCATCAGGGCTAAAGGGTAGCAGCATATTAAGCTCCTTATATGTCTTCTTGAATGCCATAAAATATTAATTAGTGGTTGATCTTATTTTCCACACGGTAAAAGGCTTTGCAAACCTCACACATACGGGAGATATTTTCTTTTCCGGAATACAAAAATTCTAGATAATCCATCAATTCTTTAACAAATTCACAATAATTGATCAAACCAATTACCTCATTATTAATACAATTCCGAATCTGAAGGAACAAGCGAGCATCCTCTCTTAGCCATGTTTGCCTTGAAGCATCTGGAGGAGGGTCATCAGTCAAATGCCCATCTTTGTCAATACTTCGTAGATAAAGACGAACAGTTTTACTCCAATCCAAATAATTTGAACCATTTAACTTGTAATCCGTGATTTTAGATATCACAGGAACAACATCCATCACAACAAAAGACTTATTTTCAGCCTTAAAATTTTATATAAAATAAGAGACGGCTGAAAGAAGACCAACTACTCTTTAGGAAGGAAATATGTGGAGAAATCAGTCAGGATATTGAGGCCCAGGAGAAATTGTTGCTATAAATTCAGATATAAAATGAAGAGCTATAAATAAATTGTTGCTGATCTCGAGTAATCAAGAAAAAAAATAAAGCTGCTGCGACTTTATTTGAAGAGAAGGAAAGCAGGGCTGAAGGCTACTGTTCTAGCTCAACAATCAAGTGGTGAAATCAATAAAGCTCAGCGTTCATCTACTTCCCCAAACAAAGTACAATTTCCAGAGAAAAACGGAAATGAAGTTCAAAGATTCCTCTTCGGAAAACGTGTGTCTGGACGAAGAACGCTGGCTGCCTGGAAGAAGAATGTCGCCTCGCGTTGGGGATGAAGTGGCAAATGAGGCGGACGATGAACCCTAGCCTTGTTCTCCCTGGGTGACAGCGAACTCTAGCTTTTGACGGATGCGAGCTTTAATGAAACAGGCGTCGTGCGGACGAGAAAACAGAGAAGCGCCGTGAGGAGGGTTCGCACGAACAGAGAAGCACCGACGAGAGCTGAGGCTTTGTTGAAGCAATCGCCAATGCAAGCGGGGCTGCAACAAGCGAACACTAAATACTCATCGACGTCGGCAAAGAAGCGTCGACAAACAAACTAGGGCTTCTTGAAGCTAGCCAAGGTGAAGCTTCGCTAGCAGAAAAAGCTTGCTCCTCCTCCCTCGCGCCGTCGGCAGAAAGGAGGAGACGACGCCTGTGTTGGTGAAGATGGGGTGACTGCGTGTGAAGGCGAAGGATGAGGGCGACGAGAGCAAAGACTTGCTCTTGACGGGAGGAAAAGATCAAAAAGAAAAAGGAAAAGAAAGAGAGAGGGGAATAAGGAGCGTGCAGACCTAACCTTGCTCTGATACCATGTTATTTGGAAATCATAAAAGAATACATGATATAATGTTACAAGATGTAAGACCTATTTATATGTAAAATTAGGGGTCTATTCTAGGAAATAAATTAGCATCTATTATAGGAAATAAATCACGATTTTATTCTAGGGAGTCATTTATATTTTAGGCAAATACAGATTAGGATATATATTTATACAGCTAATACCCTTAAATGGCGCACCCTTGCCATTTTTGGACTTCTCCTTGCTATAGTCATATGACACTCTTGCATATGACTTTTCCTTAGCATTGGAGGACTTAGACCGGTATCTCAAACCCAATCTAACATTGTTGGGTTCTTGGCTACCCACCATTATACCTAACCCCTTAGATCCAATAGTGAATCTATTTAGGGTTTTCTCCAATTTCTCAAGTTTTGTTCTCAAAGCTTGATTTTCCCTTTCTAGATTTCTAAACCTAGAATCAACATGTCTACCATGAACATTCCTAGACCTACCCATTCTAGGCATGTGTCCCCCTTTCTTGGGATTTATGCCTTAGTCCATAGGTCTAATGGTTTTAGATTTATCATGACATGATTTCCTAGGGTTTTGATATGCATTATTAACCCTACTCCTATCATGATATTTAAAACCAATATTTTGCATGGGTAAATAATAAACATTATTTCTAGCATGCACGGAAAACTTTGAATTTGAATTGCACTTTGAGTTAGGGTATACCTCCCTTCTTCTTCTTCTCCTATTTCTTCAAATGCTCCAACTTCTTGAATTCACCCTTCCTTGAGCATTTGGTGTGGTAGTGCCCCCACTCACTATTAGTGCAATCGACCCAAGTTTGATCGGTACGATCATGGATTTTGATGTGTGTGCCAATATGATTAAGTTAAGTTTTCATATTGGTTTGACGTGTGTTTGAGTTATGCAGGACTTGGTGGAACACACATATGGGAAATCTCATCCGAATGCTCGGGTCCTTTAGTCGGTGAAGGATGGCGCATTCGAGAGACCGCCGGACGAGGAGTAATGGAGTGGAGCCGAGGGAAGCAAACTTTAAGGCATATGCGAAGGATGACATCGGGACGAGCCGAGGGCTTGGATGCATCCGAGGGACGAGAGCCAAAGGAAGAGAACTTCAAAGGGCGACTCCGGAGAGGGAGGAGTGTGAGTATGTAACAAGATCAGTCGACTGATATGGACACCAGTTGACTGAACTTTCTGTAAGTTTCGAATAGCAGGATCAATCGACTGGTCTGAATGACAGTCGACTGGTCTGTTCGAAAACTAGCCGTTGGCTGAGCACCAGTCGACTGAGCTTGGTAGCAGTCGACGGGTGTCGGGGCTGAGTTATTTTGTTAACAACTCTATCCTCTATTTAAAGTGGAGCTTGAGACTTGAAAAAGGTTAGCTCTTTAGTGAGAAACCTTCTTGATTAAGTGCTTATAGCTTCTAAGTTCATTCTCTTCCTCCTAACCCTAATTCTCATTTTGTAAAGGAAGAGAGATTTGTGAGAGGTTGTTCTCCACCGAGAAGGAGAAAATATTAGCCGGAGATTGCCGGAGATTAATCCACCGAAGGATTGAGGGTTTGTCCACCTCAAGGACACGCTGTGGAGTAGGAGCAAGCAATCTCCGAACCACATGAAAGGTTAAGTGTTAGCATTGTTTCTAATTGCTTAATTTGCATTTCTGCTTGCGCACTAACCTTGTAGGAAGACCAAAGTAAATTGGACGAAAAGCTATTCACCCCTCTCTAGTTGGTCCAACGATCCCAACACTCACCACATGTGAAGCACTGAATATGCTTATTCTTCTTAGCTCCATCCCTATAACTCAAATTAGATTTCAAAGGAATTGAATTGAGTTTAGGGTTTACCTCCTTTTTTTTACCCAATGGACACTTGTCATTGTAGTGTCCATTCTCATTGCACCTAAGCAAATGACGTGGTCTTTTGATTTTGCTTTGGTGGAGGTGCTTGCAAGGTTGACTTCCAAGATCTCTTCTTTATTTGTCTTGGCTTCCTCTTCAACCTTGGCTGCTATTTCTTCATTTTCGGAAGTGGATTGTCCCTCATCTTCTTGTGTCACTTCACTTGGGGAGATGGATGGTGCTTCTTCTTGTTTCTCCTCCTCGGATGTTGAGCTAATCTCTTCATCTGATTGATCCTTTTCCTCCTCTTGGACCATTAAGCTCACCACCTTGGACTCTTCTACTTGTGTAGGCTTTGCATGAAGAGTTATCATCTTACTCCATAGTTCATGAGCATTCGTATATTCACCTACACCACTTATCACATCATTAGGCAAAATACTAATTAAACTTGATATGATCTTATTGTTTTCCTTTGATTGTGATTGTTGCTCCTTGATCCAATATCTTGGTCGGAGCTTCTTCCCATGCTTGTCTTTTAGGGCATCGAATGGTTCTTCGAGCGCGATCATCATGTCCCAATCCATGTCGAACCATGCCTTCACCCGCAACCTCCAATAGCCAAAACTTTCGTGATCATATGGAGGTGGAATGGTGATGTCGTCCCCCAATCATTCTCCAAGCTCCATTTTCCTCTAACGCTTTGCTCATTTGGCGGTTAGTCCAACAAGAGCGAACCTTCGCTCTGATACCACTTGTTGGGATCGATGGCCCGTCTAGAGGGGGTCAATAGTCGATGACCCACTCAATTCGCAGTTCTCTTCCTACAAGTTAGTGCGTAAGCGGAATAATAATGAAACTAAAATTAACTAGAAGAGAACATATCGATTTACGTGGTTCGGAGATGATACTCCTACTCCACGACAATTCGTAAGATGGACGATCCCGATCCGTCGATGGATGACTCCCCGGAAAACCTCCGGCTAGCTTGTGTCACTCCTTGTGGGTGGAGAAACCTTACCATAAACTCGCACTAGAACTCTGAGCACTTAGACTATTAATTGACTTTTAAGCAAGATCAATTTTGCCAACCCTAACCAGCTAAATCAAGTTCCCTTAAATAGAGCTCGTGACTGAACTAGCCGTTACCAGTCGATTGGTTCCAACACCAGTCGACTGATCCAGCTAAATTCGAACGTTATAGCCCAACGCTCGAATTCCCAGCCGACACTAGTTGACTGCATAGAAGATCAGTCGACTGATCTTTCTGTGACCTCAACCGGTCGATTGATCCCATACCAGTCGACTGGTAAAACCTTAAGCCTAGGGTTTTCCTTTCCGAGTATAGTTCACTCGCACACGGGCCCTCACGACTCACTTGACTCTTCCTTTGCAGCTTTGACTCTTGCCTTCGAGCCTTCTTCGCTTTGGCTCTCGTCCCTCGGATGCATACAAGCCTGCGGCTTGTCTTCACATGTCATCCTTCGCGTATGCCTCGAAGTGCGCTTCCCTCGACTCTTCGTTGTTGCCTTATCTACGGTCCCTTGGATGTCTCTCCATCCTTCACCGGACCCGAAGTCGTCAAGCTAAGTCATATGTGTATCTTGCAAAACCTGCACACTTAAATACATATATCAAATACAAGGATGAATCCTAACTTAACATCAAAACACATAGGCCCTCGGACCATAGATTGCCTCAACACTATCTACTTTTTTAAGGTTGGCCATTATATTTCTGGAATGTTTATTTCTGTAGATTAATTTAACATAGTATTACTGAATGCTTGGATCAATCAGTTAATGCCTCAAATTGGTCGATTTTTCTTGTTGATGTTATGTGAGAGGTTATTTGGAGTGTGTTTTTTATGCTGCTTGTAAAAGATGCAAGCATTCCTTTTCTTTTTTTATCTATTATTCTAAATCAGTAAGTTTTCTTTAAATCCAGTTCATGTAGACCCATTGCTGGGAGTGATTAAAGTATGCTATGACATTGCTCTCAACAGGTACTTCAGCAACACTTTTCCTTATGAACTGTGAATTTATAAATTCTTAATTGTTGCTTATGTTAAATTATGATGGTCTACTGCAGTAAGAGTTTAGTAAATCAGGCAACTTCAAAAGCAATGCTAACCCAAATGATCAGTATTGTGTTTCGGCGAATGGAAACTGATCAGGTTGGATTTGTTATTTTGGTTGATTTTACTGAGTTGTCCACGTGAAATTGGGCCTTATTGCAGGAAAAATATTTCTTTGGGTGCTTAGGTTCCTGTATCTAGTATTGTGCATGTTGGCATTCCAGCTAGCTTCACCAACTCTGAGAATGTAGAAAAATCTAGTAATGCAAAAGATGAGAAAAACACTGTGGCAGATGCATTACCCAAGAAGCATGAAAATGATGCATCTCCATGTTTGGAGGAATTTCAGAATCTGGCTAGCGGTGCTGACATCAAGGTACTTCATCACACTTACTTTATGAGACTGTTGAGAGTTAACTTTTTACTGTTTTGTTGAAAGTTACATATATGCTTTTTTTCTTTCACTTTATATCTTATTTTAAGATATGATTTGTAGGGTTTAGAGGCTGCTCTTGACCAAGCCGTTCAACTTGAGGATGGAAAGAAAGTTTCATGGTAAAAGATGCTTGAATATTAAATAAATCAATGCTTCAGATGTGGTTTCTAAAATTTGATCTAAAGAGTTTATTGTTTAATCATGCCGAGGAATTAGTGTAGAGAGCATGAGTGTGGTGCAAAATGATGCTTTGTTGCTGTTTCGAACACTGTGCAAGGTCTAAGTTTGTGAAATTGTTCTAAAAAAGTGTCTATTCTATACTCTTCCTTATGATATTGGAGACAATTTGCAGATGGGGATGAAAGAAGAGGGTGATGAGGTGGCCACCAAGACGAGACTATTGTCTCTTGAGCTTTTGCAGGTTAGCTAGTCTTGTCCTAGACTATGTGGATGGAGGAAATAGTATCTGCCTACATTTTTTTTTACTTCAAAGTGTTCCAGTCAATGCAATTATCTTCTACCTTCTCGCATTTGAATGCTAAAATTACAGGGTTTGCTGGAAGGAGTTGACTATTCCTTTACGAAAAATTTCCATTTTATTGACTCAGTTAAGGCATATCTTTTGTATGCTTTGTTGCGAGCTTCTGTTTCTTCTTCCCCAGTGGTATTCCAGGTCATATTCTCTTCCCATTTGTTGCTTCTTTCTACACCTCTTCATTTGACATCCTACATTTGCTAATTATTGTGGTAGTTGGTTTACCTTCCACACTTACTAGTAATAGCTGATGTTGCACTGCTTAAGTTTGTACAATAAAGTGTTCCTCATTCTTGTACTTATCTTGTTGTGCAGTATGCAACTGGAATATTTGCTGTTCTTTTGCTCCGTTTTAGAGAGAGTCTTAAGGTACTTAACCATAATTTTGTCAGAACCATCTTCTTGTAGATTTCTAGAAATTAATCTCCGCCAATTATCATGTTAATCTCATATAAACGTGTCTGATTTTTCTTTTCTAGGGAGAAATTGGAATCTTTTTTCCATTGATCGTCTTAAAATCATTGGAAAGTAATGAGAACGTGCTTAGCCAAAGGACAAGTGTTCTCCGGTGATGGTTCCTGCATTATATATACTGTTATTTTCTTCTTTCCTGTTTGGACGTTTCTATTTTCAGTTCAGCAGAATCTGGAGTCATTACTTGTCAATTATCATCCGGAGTTTTTTTCTCGTGCTGCAGCTTTATTAATCTTTCTGATATTTGTTTGATTGGATTATTTGTTAGGATGCTTGAGAAACTATGCAAGGACTCCCAAATGCTTGCAGACATATTCGTTAACTATGATTGTGATCTTCAAGCATCAAACCTTTTCGAACGCATGGTAAACTCCAATCATGTTTATGCTAGTGGCTTGAAGGTGAAGTTTACAATTTCTTTACCAATTTATTTGTTTCCACTGATCTAATCAGGTAAATGCATTATCAAAGATAGCCCAAGGAACTGTAACTACGGATCCCAACTCAGTTACTGCAACACAGATTGCTTCTGCTAAAGGTTCATCTCTTCAGGTACTCTCTAGAAATTAAGAAACTATTGTGTTTGTTCTGTTTTCTTATTTCTCTGTTTTTAAAAAATATATTATACTTCTAATTTATGTACCTTATCCAGAGCTTGGTGAGTGTGCTCAAATCACTGGTTGATTGGGAGAATCTTAAAGGAGAATTTGCTAAGCATCGTAATATTGTTCGATCTCTTGAAGCGGAAGTTTCAGCTACAAATGCTACTTCAATTAATGAACAGAAGAATACTGATGATGGATTAAACCAATTTGAGAAGGCTAAAGCTCACAAATCCACAATGGAAGCAGCAATCTTAGAGGTAACTAAGATTTTTGCTAGCCATTTACCATAAATGTGATGTCTGCAATGATAATGTATGATGACTCCTATCTTGATATGGTTTTATTTGCTATGGTATCTGTTTATATGGTTAAACATGAACTAGTCCATTTGCTTTTAGTTCAATCGAAAGCCAGCAAAAGGGATAGAATTTCTATTGGCTAATAAGTTGGTTGAGGGTAAAGCTTCTTCAATTGCTCTATTCCTGAAGAGCACGCCTAATTTGGATAAGGTGATCTCCATGGCTATATATTGTTTTTTTTTTTTGGTTAAAAGGGTCTGTTTTTCATCTCTTAATTTTTTCAGGCAATGATTGGTGAATATTTAGGCCAGCATGAGGAACTTCCTCTTGCTGTTATGCATGCATATGTTGATTCCATGAAGTTCTCAGGACTGAAGTTTGATACTTCAATTCGTGAATTCCTAACAGGATTTCGACTTCCTGGCGAAGCACAAAAAATTGATCGGATCATGGAAAAGTTTGCTGAGCGGTACAGTGATTGATAATTAGAGATGTGGCACATCCCCTCATACTCTGTTTTATCACTTTTAATGGTTTAGCATTGTTTTGCAGTTTTTGTGCTGATAATCCTGGACTTTTCAAGAATGCAGATACTGCTTATGTTCTTGCCTATGCAGTTATAATGTTAAATATAGATGCTCACAGTCCAATGGTTTGGCCGAAAATGTCAAAATCTGATTTTATACGCATGAACTCTGTAAGTGATGTGGAAGAGTGTGCACCGAAGGAGCTCTTAGAGGAGATATATGATTCAATTGTAAAAGAAGAGATAAAGATGAAGGATGATACACCTGATGCATCTAAAAGCAGCAGAGTGAGGCCAGAAACAGAAGAGAGTGGCCGTCTTGTAAATATTCTCAATTTAGCTCTTCCTAAAAAGAAATCTGGGTTTGATACTAAAGTAGAAAGTGAGAAAATAAAGAAACAAATACAGACCCTTTTCAAAAATAAAGGCATAAAAAGGGGTGTCTTCAATACAGCTGAGCAGGTTGACCTAGTTAGACCAATGCTTGAAGCTGTGGGATGGCCTCTTCTTGCAACATTTTCTGTAACAATGGAGGAAGGAGATAATATGCCCAGGGTTATTCTTTGCATGGAAGGTTTTAGAGCTGGCATACATCTAACACGTGTTCTTGGGATGGATACGATGTGTTATGCTTTCCTAACATCACTAGTACGGTACGCTCTCCCTGTTAGATTCTCTTAGAATAGAGTGTTTTCAGATACTTTATGAATTATCTTTTGTTGTACTACTGAATATTGTTAATGATTTTTTTAAAAAAAATATTATGATGCAATGTTTACTAATTCGGTGTGCAGATTTACTTTCTTGCATGTTCCAAAGGAGATGCGAAGTAAAAATGTGGAAGCATTGCGAACACTGCTTATTCTATGTGATATGGACACTGATTCACTACAGGACACTTGGAATGCTGTCTTGGAATGTGTATCGCGGCTAGAATATATCACTTCAACCCCATCCATTGCTATAACTGTGATGCAGGGTTCAAATCAAATATCAAGGGATGCAGTTCTTCAATCTCTTAAAGAGTTGGCTGGAAAACCAGCAGAGCAAGTTTTTGTAAACAGTGTTAAATTGCCTAGTGATTCCATTTTGGAGTTCTTTACTGCTCTTTGTGGTGTTTCTGCTGAAGAGTTGAAACAAACACCTGCCCGCGTCTTCAGCTTACAAAAGCTTGTTGAGATAAGCTATTACAATATGGCTCGCATTCGGCTGGTACTCCTGATTCCTCGTATATGTGAATGTTTTTTAATATTTACTGGAGTCCATTACTGGACTGATAGGCCAATAATATCTAGACACTTACTGGTCCTGATGTTTATTAAGACAGTGAATTTCAAACTCCTATATTGCTTCTGAATTGGGACATACAGCAGCAGAGATATATTGAAGTAGCAGTTCTTAACATTCTTTGTTCATGCTTGTAATTGGTTAGGATAGCGCATTTCTTTCTCTCATATTGTTATCGTCTACTAGTTGGCTATTGCACCTAATCACTGCTCGTTGTAGATGAATCAAAGTGAATTGCATGCCCAAACCTTGATATTTTCATCTCCATAAAATGTTCTGCTGAATTATGTTTTAAATGACTGTTGGTGGTTTTCTTGACTTCAATTTGCAATGCTTTTAGGTATGGGCTAGAATATGGTCTGTCTTGGCTCAGCACTTCATTTCTGCTGGTAGCCATCATGAGGAAAAAGTTGCTATGTATGCCATCGATTCACTGAGACAACTTAGTATGAAGTATTTGGAACGCGCTGAATTGACCAACTTCACCTTTCAAAATGACATTTTGAAGCCTTTTGTCATTCTTATGCGGATTAGCCACAATGAAAAAATACGCAGCCTAATTGTGGATTGCATTGTTCAGGTAATTATGGTACAATAGACATTGCTCGTTTTGCACTATCGTTTATCATGACAAAACACCACGTTCTGATTTGTTTTAATTTCAGATGATTAAATCAAAGGTGGGCAGCATTAAATCAGGTTGGCGGAGCATGTTCATGATCTTCACTGCAGCAGCAGATGATGAATTGGAATCAATAGTTGAAAGTGCATTTGAAAATGTTGAACAGAGTGAGAAAACAGATCAGTTAACCTTATCTTGAAGTTTGAACTTCTAGATTTTGATCAAACTGTGACTTTGCTTCCTGCAGTTATCTTGGAGCACTTTGACCAGGTTGTTGGTGATTGCTTTATGGATTGTGTGAATTGCCTCATTCATTTTGCTAATAACAAAATCTCTCCCCGCATTAGCTTGAAGGCTATTGCCCTTCTCCGTATATGTGAAGATCGTCTTGCTGAGGTTTGAATGGCAATACTTTTCTACATATTTTGGCATAATTTCTAAACAATTATCTATGTGCTCTATCATAAGCTTTTCTAAATCAATATTTTCATGCAAATTTTTCTTCATTTATATTTTATTATTCATGGTCTTGTTAAATAGATAACATCTATGGTTGATTTTCTACACATGAAATCAAATTGATCCTCAGAAATATTAATCTCATCTCTTATCCTCTGCTCAGTAACTCTATTCTAAAATATCTTGGAATGGCTCGTCTCCTTGATCCATTTGTAAATAGAATAATATAACAAATCACACTTATTCCTACAATTTAGCAGTAAAATGTTTTCCCTCTATTTCTAAGATGCATCTTAATTCTCAGTTTTTTTTTAAAGTTTAGTAAACAATTGTATCTTGATCTCATAAACTCTTTCAAATTTCAATAGGAATATCATTTTAACCTACATTTTTACCTATGTCCATTTTCTTAAAAGCTTATTATATCTAAAATTTTGAACAAATCTGCGGTATATGCAACTTTAGTTGCAAAATCATTTTCATATGTTATGCATCCAATATTACCTATCTTACATATTTTCTCTATGTTTAGCTATTTGATTACTATCTTTCTCCACATTCTTTGTTAATAGATTATCATAGAATTTATTCTGTCTTTAAACTTCATTTCAATGTTAACTACCTTATACCTATTCAAGTTCCTCTTCATCATTACAACCTTTTCAATTTATCTAACATTTTTTCTTTCAGCTAATAGCCCGTTATACTTCCATCACCATCATCTTTATATGTTATGCCTCTACATTGGTACTACAATAATTTATCTTGCTACAATGTTGACCTTATTTTCCATTAAAGTTACATAATATCATTTCATTGGATACAAGTTTAATATTTCACACTTTCCTGTTTGTCTTTTGGCTTTTGAAATTTTGGTTAGTTTTACTATGATAAAGACTGTTTTACTTTGAAAAGCCTAATACTTTACAATTCCCTATTCCTCATACGATTTGGCTTTTATTTATTTTTTTCTTCTCCTGACTATTTTTTTGCCTAGGGCTTTATACCTGGTGAATCCCTCAAACCAGTGGATGGTGGACTCGAATCAAACTTTGATGTAACAGAGCATTACTGGTTTCCTATGTTAGCTGGTTTATCTGATCTAACATTGGACCCTAGATTAGAAGTTCGAAACTGTGCACTGGAGGTGCTATTTGATTTGCTGAACGAGAGAGGAAAGAAATTTTCTTCCGCTTTCTGGGAGAGCATTTTTCATAGGATCCTATTTCCTATATTTGATCATGTACGACATGCTGGTAGAGAGGGTTTTGTCTCCACTAATGAGGAATGGCTTCGGGAAACCAGTATCCATTCACTCCAGTTGCTCTGTAACCTTTTCAATACTTTCTACACGGTATCTAATATTGCTCTCTTTCTTTAGGGCATATGAATTATTTTCCTTACACGCACATTGACTATTATTTACATCTGTGTTCTACCATATCCTTTCTTTAATTAAAGCATCACACTGCTTTCTGGCTGTCCACAGGAAGTTTCTTTTATGCTTCCACCCCTTCTGGGTTTTCTTCTTGATTGTGCCAAGAAAACAGATCAGAGTGTGGTTTCCATCTCGCTGGGAGCCCTTGTACATCTTATTGAGGTTGGGGGCCATCAATTTAGTGATGGTGATTGGGATACTTTGTTAAAAAGCATTAGGTATGCTATTTGTGAAGTTTCATTGTCACTTGTATTTGGCCCTTTACATATGTTAAAATGCATTAGGTATGCTGTTTGTGAACTTTCAATATAGTTGCTGCTTTTTTTTTTATTTGGTCCTCCATCTCTTGTATAACTCTTACAGAGATGCATCCTACACGACTCAACCTCTTGAGCTTCTTAATTCTCTGGGATTTGTAAACTCAAAGAACCAGACTATTCTATCAAAAGATTCAGAAGCCGAAGATGATGGTGGTACAGTTAAAACTATTAATGAGAATAGGAAGGATGAGATGGTCTTGGATAATCAATCATTATCTGTTGATACTGAAGAACCTGGAAAATCAATCAGCACGACTAAGGATCATCGTGGTAGCAATCTTCAAACCAACTTAGAATCTAATGGTATGTTGCTACTTAAGTGAACTATGCTACAAGTATTTACAAAGTATATTCACTTAGTTAAATTTGTGTTATTAAACTTAGGCCATATTTTATTGTCAATTTCTTTGAAGCATATCTATTCTTTTATTTTCCAGGCGATCATTTACATTTCTTTTGCAGGCCTTCCATCACCGTCAGGTGGCCCACCGAAGCCTGCTGAAGCTGCAGATTTCCAGCGTAGTCAAACATTTGGTCAGAGGATTATGGATAATCTTCTTCTTCGAAATCTCACTTCAAAATCAAAAAATGGCACAAATGATGTTGACACAGCTTCACCTACAAAGGTGTATCCTCATGCACTTACTGATAAATCTATTGATATCTGATTTATTATTTAACATGTTGAATTTCCCCACAAAGCTTGCTCGGAAAAGAGAACTTATTCTTGGACATAATGAATTTTCTTATTTAGAATGAATGATAAACATGTGTTTTCGAGAATTCTGTCTTTCATCAATCATGAATAACTAAATATAAACTGATGTTAGCAAGCTTTTCTCTAAAGTTTCTTGTCAAAACAAGAAATTAGGTGAAGATAAAACGTATTAGAAATCCAATTTTTCAACTCAAACGAGTTAAAGAACATTGATCAAATTCTTAAGTTAGATCAGTATATTTCGACATGGAAGCTTTTATTGACAAGAAATTCTTACCTGGCTTCATATGGTTGGGAACTTATTATTACCGTCATTCTTGTTGAAAGAAAATCGACATTTGCAATCTCTTGTTTCTTGATTTTAGAATTGGATTGTTCTGTCGCTTTATTTGGTATGACCTGCATTATTTTATACACAACAATGTATATACAGAGTCCTGATGCCGCAGAACCCATTCCTGATGATAATGGTGAAGATGAAAACTCAATGATGGAGACTATCAGGGGCAAATGCATCACCCAACTACTTTTATTAGGTGCTCTTGATAGCATACAGGTACACATGAGATTAAAACACTTGATATATTCTCTGTTTTTAACTTTTAGAGGGGCTATCAAATCGTTGCTGGCGTGCTGCAGAAGAAATACTGGAACAAGTTGAGCTTCCATCATAAGATCACAGTTATGGACATCTTGCTGTCTCTTGTGGAGTTTGCTTCTACATATAATTCGCCATCAAACCTAATCATACGCATGCAATACCTCCCCCCAGAAAGGTATTGTCGAGCCAGAATATTTTGAAATATTTCTGTAAATTTGTTAACCATTCTAACTTTTAACGGTTGATTTTCCACAGATTACCACTAAATCTTCTCCGCCAGGAAATGTCCGGAACCTCCATTTATTTAGAAATTTTACACAAGTCAACTGGAACAGATATTAATAAAAATAGTCATGAACCACTCAATTCCGAAGAGAAGCTCTTAGACGTGGCCGAGGAGAAACTGGTCTCTTTCTGTGGTCAGATTTTAATGGAGGCTTCTGATCTCAATCCAAGTACAGGGGAGGCCGGTAGTGCCAATATTCATCGAGTACTCGACCTGAGAGCACCGATTATTGTTAAGGTAGTACAGAATTCATCGCATGCCATTCTTATGGTATTTTGTTGTATTATAAACTTAGAAATTCTCGCCTCTAATTGATAATTTAGTAAAACTTTGATTACTCCTTAGTTTTACAGTTCTCGACTGTTGCCTCTCTAACTTATGATCTATGTAATATTTCTGGTTGGCCTTTCAGGTACTCGAAGGAATGCGTTCTATGAATAGCCTCATATTCAGAAAGCATCTCAGAGAGTTCTATCCTCTAGTCACGAAACTTGTTCGTTGCGATCAGGCAAGTTACCGTATGCATAATTCAGTGTCTTGCCATTTCGGCCGAAATAATTCTTTTTTTTTTTTTTTTTGCCTCCTGGTTCTTTACTATAATTTTGGGCCTGTTACATGAAAAATATCCATTCACATTCTTTAGCATGAAAATATTTTTTGAATTGTGAGTTGAAACAGTTTGTTTTCCAATCGGATCACATCTGCAAAGATGTGCCCACTTTGAGTGCCCTATTTTCATGAATAAAAATGATAGGGAGAGTGAAAATGGGAGAGTGAAAAGTATAGTGAATGACGTGCATTGCTGAGGATGGAAGGGTTAGTGCCACTAAAGATTTTATGTTCGAGTTAGGGGGCTGATGGGACGTAAATCCCTACACTCTGTGTAAAAAGTCTCTCCTTCCCAACCTCTTGCTTTCTCAGCCACCGTCGTGATTTATCTCCTCCGTGTTGGTCCTGAGGCGGGCTGGCGGAGGCATTGAGGATGAGCATTTCGTCTTTTGCCACGACTAGAAATTCGTAAATTATTTGGCCAATGTAAGATCCACATTTTTAAGGGTAGTAGGGTCTGACTTGACTTGTCGTACGTGTCTTCATTATTTCAGATGGAGGTTCGTGGAGCAGTCGGAGATCTCTTAGGCGTCCAGCTCGCTCCCCTTCTGCCGTAATTGTTATTGGCACTGCTCCTTTTGCCTGTACAACGCTCCAGCTTTTCTGCAGCACCATATGGAGCAGAAGTTCTTCAAAACCATTGAACCAGGGTACCTTTATTTATTATGTTTTTTAAACGTTTCCACGGTTGCATAAATGAGCATAGAAGAAGGAATCCTAGTTTTGGTAGAACTACTCAAATATATCGCCTGTCAGATTGCACGATTGCTTTTTTAGATAGCCAGAATTTATGGTTTTGTCAAGGTTCATTTTGCCTTATTTAGATTTAGTAATGGTGTCAAAAATGAACCCGAGGTGCCAACCGGACGTGAGTCGATTCGAAAAATATCTGATTCGGATTATGTTAAGATCGGATTGGATTCGGGTTGACTCAAGTTGATTTGGATTTAGGATTTGATGAGTTTTTAAAATTAAATTAAGTTTTATTTTAAAAATTAAGATGTATTTATGTATATAATATCAAATTTAGTATATTAATGATAAAGTATTAAAATAAAAATAAAGAATTATAAGAAAAATATTAAAAAAGTTTAATCAGTTATCCAGGTTGAATTTAGGGATTTTAGATGGTGCCTGAGTTTGATTGAAATATTTTATAATTTTTTTTTATTTCAATCCTATATGAATCTATACAAATTGACCCTCCTAAGATAGTCAGCAAGCTTTGGAAACAAGGATTTGACTTCTAGGGTGCGCTTGGTTGAGGGTTATACATGATAATCTTGGTTATCCATCCAAGATTATCGTAAAAATAAAATTTTCTTTGTTTTGGATAATCAGTGATTCTCAAGTAATCATCCATGTTTGACACGTTAGCAAAAGGGGCATGCAATCATGAATCAAAAAATCTTAGAAAAGTGAAGTTTTTTTTATTCCGAGGTTATGAAATTTTTTTCCCTAAATTATCCCTCAATATTTACTCTTTAAGATAAAATTATTCCTAATAATTAATTATATTACAACTCATTCTCGTAACTGACCATGGCCGATATCGGTGGTGGCCGGCGATCGTAGACTGGTGGTCGGCTGTCGGTAACGATATAATTTTTTAAAAAATTAAAATCAATATAATTGTAGATCGTTAATCCGACGACTGATATAATTTTTTAAATTTAAATCGAGGATGTAAACAAGTATAAAATATTATTTTATTTTGTTATTTTTAATTTGGACAAGTATATATATTATAATGCTTATATTAAATTAAAGGGTAATACGATAAAATATTATACTAGATTGTATATTATCTCCAAACAAATAATATTTTATTTGATTATCTAAATTGAATCAAACAACATTAGGTTATGTTTCATTCTTCATGACCTTGATTATGTGATTATTTGATAATCATATAATAAATATAATAATTTAATAATAATAACGATGATCATTTATTACGTGATCATCGAACCTTGATTTCGTAATCAACTATAAATAATGTCAGATGAACTAAATGATACCAATGATCAATGTAATTCATCCCGACTCACCCTCCATATATTTTCACGGGGAGGCCGGGTGTGATCGTAATTATACAAATGACTATTCATCTCCATCCTCCCATCACTCTCCTTCATCACTCTTAATTTCTATTTCTCAAACACACCTACTTTATTATTCATGCTCTTCACTTTGTAATGTTGTAAAATGGCATAAGACGACTTCTTTTCTATGACATAGAAGGGGTAAACTTGAGCTGGAACAAATGCTGGAGCTGAATTTAATAAAAAAAAATTAAATTGGACGGTCGCAAATCGAAGTGTCCGTGGATAGAAAAAAGTCATGAGTTTATCTTCGGCGTATCCATGGATAGAAAAAATTCATGAGTTTATCTTCCCAAATAAAGTATTAATTCGGCGTTGGACACAAGATAGAAACGAAATAGATACAAAAAGGTGAAATTGTCACCTTAGCGGCCTTTTGATCCTGGCCATAAGTATTCAACAGGGATAAATCATGATTTTTAATATTAAAGGTAAATCACGGTTTTTACGGCCTTGGACACAAGGATAGTGAGGACGGTAAGGGTTGTTGCTGCAGCACTCCCATGATTAATCTGGGAGAATAGTGAGAATCGAATTCATCACTTTCCGATTTAATTAGATAGTAAGAATTGAACGCCTGATTTATAAAAAAAAAATAGAAGGGTAAAACAAAGAACAATTAAATATCACTTTAATTATCAGCTGTCTGCAATTTACATTTTAATCAAGATATGATTGAATCCCAATATTAATCAACAATAAATCTTAAATAATTTCTATCACTCATATTATGCTAACAATTATCTCCGATCAGTAAATAAGTCAAATCAGAGATAATTCATTAAAACATCTTTAATATTTCAACCATATATCAATTATATCTTAAAAATTTTCACGGGTTGAATGTCGTTCCTTATCTTTTTAAATATGTTTTAAATATATCCTTTTTATTAACTCCGTCGTTTATAATTTACGGAATGAGCATGTGCTTCTCATGTGAGTTTTCAACCCTAATTAAAACCTAATCTCGACACGTTAGTTATCTATGTGAGATTTAATTGTCAAATCTCTTCTTCTTGATTTCTCCGTAAGTCGTCGACTTTCCTCCAGTTGTGAACTAGAAGTGAGATATTTATTTTTATGTTAATTCTCAAGATATAAGTGAATAAGTTATAAAATTTATTGGATTTTTTAATTTTGAGAATAGAAAATTCTCTTGGTGTTGGCCGCCGTATATTGGTATTTTTATAGAACCATATAGATATGTTTGCACTCATCTTTCTCTTATTTTCAATATGAATCATAAATTTTTTGTGTTCACCCGCGAGATTGGAGTTATTTTTTTTTTTCAATTTTACAAGTTAGAAATTTTTTGCCAAATATCGAATATTTGATTATTAAATTTGTGGGGATTAAATTCACTTTAATTTGAATTCAAATTTCTAATTGTAAAGGTAGTAAATTATTTGTTATTTGTTTTTGAAAACTCAATTTAGCACTTATTATTGTTATACTTGAACAGTTAAGAAACATTTCTGCATTATTTCTAAAATACTATAAATAATAAAAAAAAAACGAAATTGAAATAAAGTGATTCACCATTTTCGGACTTAATTACTCCTCTTTCGTCTTCTTCTGCTCGGCTTTTGATGATCACAACGTGTTCTCTAACGAGGGCTGATCCTCTGATCCACTTTGTCCTCTGTCTCGTCTGTCCCACTCGTCAACGATGGCCGACGAATTGTCTGATCGTCGATCGGATACCACCAACGGCCTTCAGCCGCCGTCCCGAACAAAACTATATCCTGGAGGGTACGGTGAACCCGTCGAGATCATCGCAATTATGATCTTGTCGAATTCACCGTCGAATTCGTCAAGATTGCAATTGCGACGATTCCAACCGATTCACCATTCTTTCAAGATATTATTTGATTCGGAACGACGATAAAAAATCATCGATGATGTTCGATCGTCGATCAAACGACTCGCCGGCTGTCGTCGACGAATGTGGGACAAGTGGTACAGAGATCCTCTGAGGATCCCGTCTTTTTTCTAACCCGCTTGATAAATCTCAAACGGAGTTACACCAATATGGGAATTAGGGTTGAAGAGAATAGAATTGGATTTTTAATTGGGATTGTAGACTGGCATGAGAAACATATGCTCGTTCGTTAATTATAAACGATGGAATTAACAAAAAAAAACATATATTTGAGACACATTTTAAAAAAGAATAAGAGATGCATTCAGCTCCTGAATTCATTAACTAACATATTTTAAGGAAAAGAAAATTCGAAAGCACACTAAGAGTGCATATTCTGTTCGCTACAACTTGAATAATTTAGCAATCAGGAAGATGCAGAATACAAAATCCGAGAGTACAAGTCACTACAAACATGCCTTCATAAAACAATATTATAAGTCACTACCGGATTAGGCTGCCTATATATTATCTGAAAACTCAACTAAGTTCGAAGATACGACATCTTTGAGTCACAACAAGATGCTCAGGAACGATCAGCTTATCTCTGGCTCTCCCTTCGCCTAACGTAACGAGTTCTGTCATTGTATCTGGGTCTGTCTCTTTCATTTCTATGTGTGGTGATCGCATCGATCTTCCTCTGCCTCTCTGGAGGCCTTTGAGCAATTGCTCCATTCACGAATAGTTCAGCTGCAGGCAGCAAAATAGTTGAATATTACCAGTTGCAATACTTGAAGGATTCAGTTTGTGCCAGTCAGTTTCCCGCTACAATTGCGATACTTGAATGATTCAGTTTGTTCCATCATTAAATATGAACAAACGTCAAAAAAGAAAAAACAAAGACAAGGAACTCTCTCTCTTTCTAATGGAGTATCTTTTGATAATACCAACTGCTATCACAAGGCTTCTCATAACAATGCAATTCAGACAAGATGCTATCATGATTCATGTTACTTCAAACAAGCCATTTTCTCAATCAAATTTATGTATATAAGTTGATCCCGGCCTTGCTTACGAGTAGCTCGGCCCGCATAACCAGCCAGCCTGGCGCCACGGAGGCCTCGCAGTCGGGCCGACGATGACCTCACCAGAGGAATCCTGGAGCCAGGAACTCCCTAAGGCGCTCGCCGATCGACCCCAGGCAGGGTCGGTCGAGTCGATCCCGAGCATCTCCTAACTCAGTCACCTAAACCCGCACCCCATCCGAACCTGGGTCGGGCAACTCAGTCAGACGCGTGGCGGCCCACGCTCTCTCAGTATCCCATGAATCCGACAACCCACAGAACCACAACAGAATCAGACAAAAGTAGCCCAACAAACCCCCGACTCGGGACGTACCCCGCGCCTCAACTCTCCCAGTCGGATGCGTGGCGGCCTACGCTCCCTGACCATCACCCGACCCAGTCCTGGACACTTGGACTCGCTGGTCGATGCTCGGGCTACGGACTAGATCGTCCTTACGCCGTCCTATGTCATTATATCCGGAGTACGATCTTGACGTCGGGATACTACACACCTTGTCCATTTATGACACCTCTCGCGGTTATCCTGCCAATTCAGTACCGTCGTACTGCCTCAGCACCCCGCGCCATGCCGCGGTACTTTCAGGTGTTTTCATACGAGCTGACAGTCGCCACACCCCTGTCTCGTCAACGCGGACAAGGGGTTGTCAGCTCTCCCGGCTATATAAGCTCTCCACTCCTCATTCCGCAGGTATGCGCGCGAGCTCTCTCTACTACCGCATGTCCATTTGCTCTACTATATTTTCCTGCGGATACTGACTTGGCCGTCAGAGTGCCTTGCCGGGGAAACTCCCCGGCAGGTTTGTTAACGGTCACTGTTTTGTAGGGAGTTGCCAGATCAGAGCCAGGTCAGCGCCACCTCAGCCGCTCGTATCGCTCAGGGGACCATCCCGCCCTTGGGACTTCCACCTCGCCTCGCGACAGGATCATAAGCCATGGTGTCTCCTACTTCTGTACCAAGTAAGCTTTTTTCAAGCCCATTAATGATAAACATCCAAGTTTGCTAGTAAATGCCATAAATCAACTAGGTATTCACCAATTGTCCATGTAAACTAGTATATTCATTTTTACTGAGTGCGTGTATAGTCGATGATAAACCAACTAGATGCCGAACAATTGTACAAGCAAACTAGGTGCTTTTAAAGTTCATTAAAGCTTTACCTCCATAATCCTTGTTCTCAGCATCAACATATGAATCTGGAAGCACAAACAGAACGCCAGGAATACCTGCCACAAGCAAATAACAACTCTTTTAATATATAAAAGATGCTAAAACTGCTGCACAAACTCGATAAGTGACAAGAGATTAATACTCAGCTTGAACTTCTGGCAAACAAACATACACAACTCCTATCATGTATAAGCATAAAGAAATTTTAAATTTTCTGAATCGATGAGGCATTTTGTTGAGAAAGGTGGAACAGGCTATTTACTTGAGACAGAGCAAACATGTTACCATCTTAAATTAACTTGGCTAACAGATAAGAATAAATAAGCTAATTTTTTTATATACAAAAGAAGCAAAAATACAAATTAAAAGGAAAGAGATGTTAGCTCCACTTAGAACTATGATGATTGCAAACCTTCAAGCTTGTTGGATGTCTCCTCGTCAATTTCGCATCCAAATCCAAAGTATCGCTCACATGACACATTGTAAATCTTTTTCTTTGCTTCCTCCTCACTAACTCAAAAAAAATAATAATTAAAAAAAAGGCAAATATGAAAAGGTTGCAATTAGATTTTCCATTGCAATATATAAGCAACAAAGGATACAAGAAAGAAATCAATGTTGAGTTCACTTGGATGCAATAGGAGTCAAGACAAAAGAAATGAAATAAACTAATTAATTCTCTTTTTATTTGGAAATACAATCATTAATTTCTTCATTTTTTTTTTATTTCCGTTCAAAAATGGACAAAAATTGAAGGGATTGAAGTCTATGCATCTAATAAACACAAATAAGTAATGATCCCGGCCCAGTTTACGGGTAGCTCGGCAGCTCAGCCAGCCAGCCTGGCGCCACGAAGGCCAGTAGAGGGGCCCAAGGAGACCTCACTCGGGGAATTCCCGAGCTAGGGACCCTCCCGAGCCACTAACAGACCGACCCTGGTCGAGATCGGGCAGGTCGATCCGGGCACCCCTTGACTCGGCCACCGAATCCAGTTTCCCGACCCAGGGCTAGGTCGGGAAGGTCAGTCCGCAGCACCCCGTAGATCTGACAGCCAGTAGACCCGAGAGAGGGCAAAGCAGATATAGTTCGGTCAACCCCCGACTCATGGCGTACCCGGTGTCACTCAGCTATACTACACCCGACCCGGGCCATACCACTCGGATTCGTCGGTCGTCCATCAGTCTCCGGATCAGTTTTTCCTTACGCCGCCCCTACATCAGGACACCCTGGGGACGACCATGACGTCAGGGATAGTGCCAGCCTTACCTAATCATAACATACACCGCGGATATCCCACTGACTTGGTACGGTTGTACTATCCGAACACTCCGCACCATGTCGCGATACCTCTGGGTGCTCTCCCACGAGCTGATAAGCACCATACCCCCGTCTCATTGACACAGACAGAGGTTGTCAGCTCCCCTAGCTATATAAGTCTCTCCCTTCCTCATTCCGCAGGTATGCGCAATCACACGCTCCTCTACTACTATTCTTGCTACTTCCATATATTTTTTGCAGATACTGACTTAACCGTCAGAGGGCCTGACCGGGAAAATTTCCTGGGGGGGGAGACTTCTACCACACTTCGCGACAGGATCAGGTAATATTATTTCTTTCCTTTTCATTCCAAATGCCTAACTAGATGAATGGAAGAGAATTATCAGATAAATGCAAAATTATACTTTTCTTTGTTAAATGATGAGGATGGATCACCGTTTTAATTAATTTTTTTTTAAAAAAAATAATCAAGCAATCAAACAAGAAACAAAGAAACGCACAACCAGTACCTGCCGAGGACCTTGGCTAGGGTTTGAACGTAGCAATCGATCATCTGCTGCTTGGATGCCCCCTCGCCTCCAGGTTTATCCATGACGATGAGCCAGTGCTCGTAGTCACACCCCGGGAACAGAGGCGCCATTTCCGTCGGTGGCCGGTCGCTAAACCCCGACCCGCCGCGGGATCCAGAGTTTATAGGCGAGTAGCCCGAGTCGCCGGGCCGCCGGGCCATGCACCTAATCGCGCCGATGCGGAAATCCACCCCGAATCCAGGACGATTATGCATCGTGGGCAACCGGCGGGCGGAGCGGACGGCGACGCAGGCCGCGGAGCGCAAGTGGAGGAAGCGCTTGGAAAGCAGGGAGGCCGTGGGGTGTTGCACTGCGGAGAGGGAGGAGGAGAAGATTGCCCGGGTCACGGCGGCGGAGACCGCGGAGGCCATTAGAGCGGCGGCGGAGAAGCGACTGGGGGCAGTGAGGGCACGAGTCGCCGCCATATATCGTGCTGAGACCGTACTGTTACATGCGATATTTAACGGCGTTACATGGCTATGTTACGGTATATGCCGGACCGTTTTAATATCGTAGCCGGCCAAAAGAGTGATTTCCTTCGCATAAATAGCTTCGTTTGATTTCGAAATGGAATTCCCCTCTCATTTCCACAAGCCCATCGATGAAGACGAGAGCAGCGGCGGCGTCGACGTCCAAATCCAGATCCAGATCCACGGCGGCCAAGGAGAAGACGGAGGGGCGCGATTCCTTCTTCACATCTTCCGATCCTTCCCGCAAACCCTACGATTTCGACCTGCCTTCCTTCGCCGCTTTCGCCTCGTGGGACGGTAGCCCCGATCTCTTCTCCAGCCACCGCACGACTCCTACGCCTTCCTCCAAGACGAAGACGGCCGCTGCAGCTGCAATATCCGACCTCAAGGTTTCAGTGGCCTCCGGCATCGAATCCCTCAAGCGACACCTCGACGTTTGCCACTCCCAGATCGTCAGCGAGTTCGACGCCTCCAGCACCCGCCTCTCCAAGCGCTTCAAGGTATCTTCCAACGCTTATCGGCGTCGAATCCCTCAGATCCCATCTGTTTTCTTGCTTCTCTTCTCCGGAAAGTTCCGTATGTTTCGATGAGTCTGGAGGCTTGTTTATGCATCAAATCGATGATGACTAATTGTATGTTCGAAAATCTTTCCGTTCCGCTACTCTTATTTCTTCAGATCTCCCTCTCCGTTGAATCTAATCTACATCCTGTGTGAATTTTCTAAATTGTGGGTCATCAGAATCATATCAAACGAACATTTCCTGTGCTGCTATCATTCTCTGCAGATCCAGACAAAAGCCTGCGTTCAGCTAACAGAGGAGGCAGAAAAGGACTGCAAGAAGGTCGCCGATAAGATGAGCGAACATGCTGAGCTAATCAAGGTATCATATGATGCTTCTCATGATCTTACTCAATCTTTCACTTCTAAATTGGAAAATTCCGATCTGACTTTGCTTTCTCAGGCCTCGTATTCAGAACTCATGAGCGAAGCACATCCTACAGCTTCTCGTGGTACTTAAAATAAGAACCCTAACGTTATATATTGAATTTTTTTTTCCTTTTGATGTTCTAAAGTTTCATTGTCGATTGCTGTAAGTTTGTAAGGTTTCCATCCCTGAGCTCAGCAATCGCTGGAGAAAGCAATTGATGTACTGCGTAGCCGCTACAAGGTTCCGATAACTCCAGCATAATTAAATGCCGATTTGTAAGTCTTGCACCTCACTTTGTTCTGATGAGAGAGACATGAACGCTGACACCATGAAGCTTTTGTTTCTTTTGGTCGTATTACGTTCCATAGATAAGTTTTTAATCTTGCTTGATTCATGGATTGGAACAGTAATTGCCCTTTCTTTCTCATAATTTGAATACTGTGTGACATAACAATAATACAATTGCCATTACATTTCCACAAATCAAAATTCTCATATAACCTGTCCAAAATACAGAAAATACAGTAACCAATTTTTGTAGCTGATGTTGCTAGTCGTGTTGGCAAAATAATGCGAGAAGACCTCAAATGCTTAGGCCATTTAGAACAACTCTCTCAGCTTTGCGTTAAGAGTATATAGAGATCCATCGACGGTAAGTTATAGTGTAACCCGACTGCCCAAGAATGATCGATACGAATTCACCATTAAACCGAAATGCAATTTGAATTCAATTTAGGGATTTACCAACGCTTGAGAACTTCCTTCCTCATTGCTGAGTCTGCTTTGCATACCATAGTTTCTTTTGGCATATCAACAATTTCTCCTTCTCTAGGTTGTATTCTGTGTTGTGTTTCTTACAGTCCCATCTCATTCCTTTGGAAAGGGTGGCTATGGAGTCTAGAAAATAAGTTGATTCACGTATTATTGTATATCCACCAGGGCGCAGGATACGGTCCATCTCAAGCAGCACATATTTTGTCTCACATCTGTCGAAAAGGTTAACAGAAATCAGGACAAATAGTTTGGACGAGTAGACAAGTGTTTAGAATGTTAACATAAAATAAACAAAAATAAATACCAGTAAATCAATTAAAAATATCACACCGAAGAACAATGTGCTTGAAGAAAAACAGCACTTAAAAATGAATCAACACCTTTACCTGTGGCTTTCAGCAGTAATTAGACCATCAAGATGCAAGAGGTCATATGTTCGCGGATAGGTTGAGAATGGCTCACACCTGAAGGCAAATATCGAAAAGAATATTATAAGTCCGACAAGCATTATATATACATATGTCAAGGTAAGCGATAAATCATAAAATAATTACTTACCAATCATGAGAGACACCAATTAGTCCCCTGTCATAGACCACCCCGAGAGAATTTAGACCATAAGAAGAGACAACGTTCATAACCCATAGGGGTGAAGCAATAAGTGCTGCTGCAAACCCCCCATAGACCGTGTTCATATCCATAACATTGCGAATTTTGTCGCTTCCAAGAGCAGGGAGCAATGTCTTGTAGTGCTTTACCCTGATTTTCCATTGAGTGTCATCATGCTTGAACCCTCCGGAATCCCCACTGGGGACCATAGAAGTTCGCTCCGGAGCTACATTCAAGCGACTTGGCCATTTTGGTTGAGTTGTCAGCCCCAACTTCTTGTAATTTTGGGTTGGAATTGTCAAACATGCACGGAGTGGAGTGTACCATGCTGAATCTGGATCCACACTGTCATCGCATTTTGGCGGATAAGAAGATACCGTGAGCTTATCATAACAACTGTTATCACTAGACTTCTGCCAGACAGCAATATCATCCTTCTTATTGTATAGTTTGAAACACATGCTTGTTAGCAATTTCTTCAATTTGTCAAACTCTTCTTTCTGTTCTTTTATTGTAGTGTTCCATCCTTGCCACCTGTTTTCATAGTTTATGGGTGGTCCAGAGAGCACCCAGAAGCCTCCAGGTCGGAGAATTCGGTGTATTTCTAGAAGGTAAATGCCATCTGAATACACAAAACATGTAAGAGCTGAACTTTAAAATGTTTACATTAAACAGGCGATCGGCTAACAGAGTAGTAAAAGTAAATTCTGGAACCTTAACTTCTCAAATACTGGCGAAGCAAAAGAAGCATATTACGATTAACAGGTTAGTATTATAAGCATGCTTTAATAATCATTAAACGTGCAGACTAGTAAAGTAGAAATTACTGCAGTAAATTGAAGTTAAGCCAGAATATCAGTGATGATTGTTAGTTTGGAAGAATGAGAGTGTTTTGTTTAGCAGATGTTCAAGAAAGAGTTGCAAGTGAAATGATTAGAAAACCGGTGAGCCATGAAATAAAACACTCTCATTAAAAATGAAAAGAAAAAAAATGTGTAACAGATGACCAGAGTCATTCTGATTTCAGTGGCAAGAAACATACCGAATTCTGTCCATGGAATCAGACATCTAGAGCAATGGGCCATGTCAAATGAATTAGATGGAAAAGGAAGACGCTGAGTAGAAATGATTCCTAAAATTGCTGGAATCCCCCGTTCGAGTGCAAACTGCACTTGAGCTTCATGGTTATCTCTAGGTGCAAGAGAAACAGTTAGAAGACCACGGTCCAACAAATCACCTCCCCAGCTTGCAACCTGTCATAGAAAATAAATCAAGACTGTAAGGAAAAAAAGAACTATTGATCAATTTCTTTATTTTTCTGAATAAAAATTAACTTATTCTTTGGTACAAAAGGAATAAAGTACAATTTATGAGGGATTCTACTGTTGCGGTGGTGTAGTAAATAGGCACATAAAAACTTCTCAGTAGAAATAATAGACATTTCAGTAAATGATCAAACACTAGCTAACACCTTCAAAATGGAAAAGCTTAATGGAATTTTTTTTCTTTTGATATCTAACGTATTATATTTTTTTCTGTGTTAATAAATTTCTGGTGAAAGATAATTCTATATATCTACTAGGCCATAGAATTTCATGGATGTCATATATTGCTAAAAGAATACATTTCAAGGAAAGATATGTTGCGGTTAAATGAACAAGGAGATTTCACTGTATTGTAAGTTGACACTCACCCCGCAACCGGTATCAATTGCTGTTCGAACAGTTCCATCCTTCATTCCAGGAATTAGGTTCTGCATCAGGTCAACGTATGCACTAACCCCATTGGGAAACATGGTACCTCCACCTGGAAAGAAGAATTTATCGCCTTCTTTTCTAAGCCAGTGCTGATTCGCCTTCTGATTGTTAATCCAGTCATAGGGAACATTTCTAAACAACACAAGAATAAGAACATCATCGTAAAACGGAACACTAAAACATTTCCATTCATCTGTGCAGAAATTATAGCCAATTATAGTAATATTACCTATACCAGCATTGGTCCTTGCTCTTCGGCCATCTGATAGGTGGTTTGTATCCACTGGGAGGAGGAACTAAACACACTTTCCTCTCAGTAATTGGTGGGCAATGACGTTCCATAAAGCTAAGCCTATAGTTTCCATACTTTCTCCATCTCTACAACCACAAAAATGATGCTATTTAATACTTAGGAATTCAGGTGAGTTGATGGTAATCAACGACTTAAGAAAATGAGAAAAACAAATGGTCCAAATCATCTCAAATGTCATTTTTCCAGCTGAGTGGTGCAGGTCAACAAATCAAGATTCATCTAAGAAATATATAACTTACATTAAGAGAATATTTAGACACATAAACTCAATGCTTCTTTCCTATGCCAATATTTAGAAATTAACCAAAAGTTTGGGTTCCAAAAAAAACTGAAAAGTTATAAGCATGTTATATACGTAGCAGGGATTGGAGAAGGATAAGCTTTAGAGGAAGAGTTGGAACCATATGGCCCTGTATCACACACAAAAAAAAAAAAAATCAAGGCCATAATTCTCTACCGATCAAAGACAAACAAGTGAAAATAATATTTCTGCCAGATTGAGTAGGGAATGCAGAAATCACTTAGGCCAAGTGAGATGAAGACCTAAAATAGGCTGACAAACAAGTGCATGGACCACACAGGCTGAACCGACATATGGGTAGATATACAAGAGTCATCTACCACTTTTTGAAAAATATGTTTTTAAAAAAAAATTATATTCAGAAAGGTTTAATTGTGCAATAAGCCAGTAACCCTGTTGACATAAAGGAAGATACCAATTTGGACATAGAAAATGGCCAAATGTAGTTGGTTCTTGTCTCTAATTGAGCATGAAGTATTTACCACTAGTGCAAATCCTGCTGTATTAAATGAAAGAGATGATAAATGGAGATAAAGAGGGAAGTATCCCACTATAAATTTGCTATTTTAAAAGGGAATCCCATGGCAGATCTAAGAAAAGATTCGAGCCACATATCTTAGATAGAATTGATCTTATTTTATCTTTTATTCCTATTATAGATCTAAAATATCTACATATGTGTACTATCCTTGACCCCTGCCTGCATCTTATTTTAATAGAGCAACAGGAAGAAGAAGCCATGTTACCTTAGGGTCGGTGCACGGGGTATAATCTTGGTAATCAATGCTACACTCCGGAAACTCAATAGACTTCATTTGAAGAGGAGCTAATCCAGTTTCTTTCCTGGATTGTGCTGCTGATGGTCTTGCATCCGTCTTCACAATTATGTTCTTTTCCGATCGATAGATGCCTCCAAGATAGAAGGAAAATCCACATAGAATTAAAACCAGTACGGTCGTGGGGACAAGCCTATATCTTTTATCCCCTGGCTTTGAATCTTTCTTCTTCATTTTGATTCAGAATTGAAAGGGCTACAGCAAAACGAGGCAAACAAAACTAATTTAGTCAGACAGCAGCACCAAAATCATAACATACTCGATGCATAACACAGTAAGTTTGTAGTGAAACAATTTTATCATTAAACAAATAGCGTGTAAAAAAACAAATCCTATCGGATATGTTTCAGATCCTACATATAAATACGATCCCTGTTTAGTACAACTATGATCTCCTCAAGTTTTAGGATTCTCATTCTTTTTTTACCGAACTAAGTATCGAGAGTGCAGAGATCCATTCTCTCCTCTAGGAGAGAGATAGAACCCCAGTTCGTAAACATAGTAAGGGAGCTCATTTCGACATACAGAAACAAATTTGAAGAAATTAAGGCGAATTGTTGCAAGAAAACAAAATCACAGAAGCAGCAGGTAGAGTGTGAACACCACCTAACAATCCATTCCCTCCCATAGAAGAGATCCAAGCCCTAGTCTCGAAACAGAGAGAACGAGCTCAAATTGATCTCCAAGAACGGATTTGAAGAAAATAACTCGATATATTAGAAGAAAACAAGAGACGGAAACCCGGGGACCGCAATCACTTAGAGATCCACTCTCTCCCATACGCGAAAGCTCAGAACCGTAGGTCAAAAACAGAGAGAACCAGCTCAGATCGACCTCCATGAAGAAATTTGAAGAAAACAAGGCGACACATTGCAGCAAAAACAAGGGAGAGAGTCGAATCACCTGGAGAGAAAGATCTCCCGCTCGTTGCCAAGGAGCGGAACGCCGACGCCGATCCCAGATCGGCAGCACCTCGACGCGCCTCTCTCCTTTCTTCCGCCTCTTTTTAAAAGCGCCTTCGCCTTCCTCGCTTCCACGAAAGCCACCGGCCTATAAATAGCTGTCAGCCTCTCCCAGCCAAGAAGTCCACCCTGGTCCGTGTCACGCCCTCTTTTGTTTTTTTTTTCTTTTCCAATTTTCAAAAAATAAAAATAAAACAAATAAATTTTGTTCACTTGTATTTTCTAACAACAGCATTCTCGTAATTTTTTTTGTAAAATTAAGGGCTTTGTTTATTTTTTTTTATTTTTATTTTTAGAAAATCAATATTTCTTATTTTTTTAAAAAATAACTTTATTTCATTCTCTAATTTTTCAGAAAACGCTATATTTTTTTCTAGAAAACAAAGTTGGAAAATACAAACCAAACATGATTTCTAAAAAATCGCATTTTCTACATAAAATGAAAATGAAAAATAAACTTGGAAACGCAAACCAAACGCAAATTTCTAGGTTGTTCGCTGTAAATAGGGTGTAAATTCGGATGAATTGGATATTCAATCCTGATTGAATTTTTTTTTCTAAATTTCAATCTGAGCTGATCCGAACTCGAATACAACCTTAAATATCTGAACCTGACCAATCTCTATCTTAATATTCTATCATTATTATATAAAATTATCTTAATTTTTAAAATAAAATTTGATTTAATCCTAAAAAAACCTATAAAATGTTAAATCTAGGTCAATCTGAATCCGACTCGAAAAATTTCAATCTGAAATCCCTCCAATTCGAATCCGATCTAAATTCCAAAATACTCAACCCGAACCTAATTTTGTTCAGTCATGGGATCGGATTTATTTTTGACATATTTAATCATGAATATTTCTTGATTTATCTTTAGTCGATTAAAAATTTCTATGGATCATATCGGTCTCCTTAAATTCGATATTTTTATTTTGAATTTTTTGATTAAATTTGCGTATGGGTCCACCGACATTGGTCCATCATAGACAAAACGGTGTACTATTAATCCACGTGAAACAGAACCTAATGAAATGTGTCGGTCAGGATCAAGTGGAACTCAACCTAATCGAATATTTAGCTGACTAGCAATCAGTGGGAGTATGCCAACTTAGGTTCAAAACGGACGGCTGGCAAGTAACTTGTAAATATTTCAACTATCATGTATGTAATTGCATATCCGCATTAAAAATAATTTTATTTTTTAAAATTATATTAAGTATTAAACTATTATTTTTGGTTATAAAAATTGACCCAAAGAAATATATATTTTATGATTAATTTTGATTAATCAATTTAAAAATGAACTAGTTTAATGTCACACAATCTTGCCAATAAAAATTGATCCTATTAAAAATTCAATTTAAAAAGGTTAAAAAATTAAATAAATTAAGAATATAATTTACACACCCAAAATATTCGTTTCTATTATTAATTCAGTCCCGGACTAGGATGTAATAGAAGGAGCGATCAATTGTCACACAAATATTACATCTACAATTTGATATATCTAATTACCATGCATTTTTGTAAGAAAAAAAATTTCCAAATCAAATATATAACTATGATATATTAGACTTTGTTCCGGAAGCGAACGACGAGGATGATGAGTCACCAAAGTACAACCCACGATAACGGTGACGGAGAAAAGATATTCACGCCCTACGAGATTAATACGAGCGTTAAAGGAGACGCACTAGAAGATTTTCCGATGGAGCTCACTCCGACGCTCAAGTCAGGAATCTTATCTTCTTCGGAGGATCACGAGGAATCAAGTTTGCTATCAGTTCGAAAAGCTTACCCCTTTACTGGATCCCGAGGATATACCTGAGGTCTTTATCACACGTGTCCCCATGTTCCACTCCACGTTCTTTAATCATCGGTTACTTGATAGATATTTTATCTTTTGGTAACAGTCGCTGCGATCATTAAGGCCTTAATTACCGTGCGTTGCGGACAATAATTATCCGATGACTTTCTATTATGGAAGGAGGAACGACTACTTGAAGTCGGCTTTCTGACTCTTATGTTGATATTTGGGCTCCACTCTCCCGAGTCAGTCTCGGAGTCTCATTTCCTGAGCTGACCTCGGGCCTTCATCCATTCTCCCGAGATAGTTTTGGGAGTCCGATTTCTGATTTGACCTCGGAGGCTTTCTTCCATTCTCCGAGATAGTCTCGGGAGCCTAATTACAGATCTGATCTTGGGGCTCCGGTTCGACGAACCCTGCCATATAGCTTTCCCATGTCACATGTCCATCCTGAAATATTCATCCCTAACAGACTTCTATATTATTACCAGTTAATAAGAAATTTTTATAGAAATTTTTATAAAGCTATATTCATCATCTCAAATTTAACGTTATTATTATTTTTTCCTATTATTAATTCAAACTAGATATTTAAATTTTTTACCGTAATAAAAAAATTACAAGATTTTATTTGGATCCATTTAAAAATTATTAGGCATCACCGGTGGTTTTGTTGACCATGCATAGACAAAATATTTAATATTTAGACCCTTTATTTTTTATAATTAATACTTCCATCAACATATCTGTGATTGTCGCTCGTTGCCAACTACTTCGATTGGCACTTCCGTGATTGTCACTCGGCACCAACCTCGTGGGCCAAACCGGAGAATCCAATGTAATTTAACAAAAAGTTTAGGTCTAAACTTCAAATTCCACTGTCTGTTTTTTACTTTTTACACTTTCAAGAGTTTTAAAATAAACAATATTTCCTTTTAAGAACTAGGGTAGGAGTCTAGTAGATAGATGAATAAACTTGTCCTTAAGTTTATATCATGATGTTTTTATCAATAGGACTAGGATTGAATTTCCATTGATTTTGAAATGTTTTATTTGGTAAATTATAGAAAACTCCTCAATCCTCATTTGATCTTTGCATGCACTCCCATGAGATTTTCTGCATCACCCCTAATGGATGAGTAAAAGGTGAAATTGAGTATATCAGTGAAAATTAAGTTACAGTAACTTGATAAAAAAAAAAATTAAGTACACAGTTCTGATGGTGGATGCAATCCATACTCAAATAACTTTAACTTAACTTCTTAATATATCATGTCTTGTCTAATCATCAAGATAGGACTAGGATGAATTTGATTAGGATTTTGAAATGTTTTATTAGTCATCTCCAATCCATTTTGCATGTACTATTATTGTTAGGTGAACTCTCTGTAATTTTATCTCTCCTACCATTTTAGATGACTTAGACGATGATTTAACCTTTCGCTACTAATACGAATGAATAAAGTTAGATAACTCATTAAAATAAATGAATAAATTTGAACAAATACATATTGTGAGGTGTTTGGATTGTTGTCGGTGAGGATGCAAACTAATATAATACCATCAAGACTAGTGCTCAACATTATCTTCGTAAAATGATATTGCTTCGCTACAGGTGCTAATGGATAGTAGCAATTCATTTTCTAAGATACAACGACGATGCCTTGAAATAGAAGCATTTCAAATTTCGAGATCAGCGAACATTTTCATAGGCTTTTTGGTGAATGAATGAATGATTTCAGCAATTAAGGGATTCTATTTATACGAGGGAAGAGCGAGGTACCTTTAGTGAGTGACTGTGACCTTTGATTTAGGATTGATCTCAGCCGCCAGATTCGATCTGACGCTTTAATCAAGTCTCATTATCAATGGTCAGATGCGACTCTTCGCGATCAACACTCCAGATCGCGTCACTTGCGATCCAGCACCCCTCTTCAATCCAACGGTTGCCATTATTCGACCAATTATCACTCTCTCTGCCCACTCGAATGTCACATAGGCACTGTCACTCACATGACACGTCACCCGAGTGCCACGTTACTTGGAGAATAAATTCTGCGAAGTGCAAGCACCTGCTCACCTGTGAGAAGAGAACACCTGTGTTTTTCATTTTTAACTACATTAGCACAGAAACACATATAAGGAAACAACATCTTTGAAATTTTCATACGTAGGATTATTCCTCATCTACTTCCTTATATGTTAATTTTGAACTGACATTAAACAATTAATTTTCATTCATCCGTAATCGATTTTAAGTAAATTAATAGTCTAGATTCATCTATGCGAAATGTAAATTTCGTATTTGAAGTCAATTCTAACTTTCATCGATTAATGACACTCGATTTTTCCTTGGAAAATTATATTTGGTCTTTTAACACCCAAATATCCAACATTAATATTTATGAATAAATATTATGAACGCCCCCGGATAAGATGTAGTGGTAAGAGGTAGGACGCTTCTCCCAAGCAATTAGGATTCGAAAACCCATAGCGCATGCATGTGGTGTTCGAATAACTGTGATGATGGGGTATCACATCATGAGTCACTTCACTTCATGGCGGCAAAAGATGATTCGTTGACCCCAGTGCTCTCCCAATTCATCCCAAAGTTAATACGAAGAGGTAAATCACGGGAACTACTAGCCCGGACAGTGACTAGCATATAAGAGAGGAAGTTTGACTTCGTTAGGATTTGACCCCAATCTCATAACGGCAACGCCTCATGTATTAATCATCAGTCCATCCTATGAAACTAGTTGGTGTGGAGAATGTGGCACCAGATCATGCATCACGGATTAGTTGGTTCTTAAGATCCCGATATCTAGTATAAAGAAAATGAACAAAGATTGTGAATTATTCATGAATAATATTCATGAACAGAATCATGAACAATACACTCAAATAAAATTTGTGAATAATATCCCTCTATTAAATTCTCATCAGCATAAAGTCACTTAGATCATCATCAATAATCCCCATTATTTTCCATAAAGTCACTTACTAATTTATAAAAAATAAAACTTTCATAATCATCATCAATAATCAATTTTGTGCCGACAGGTAAGTAGATCAAACTGACTTGACTAATTCTGACCTGATTTAAGAATTTCTACTAAATAAAAATAAATCAATTTAGAGAAATGATTTGTACGGAATTACACTACTTAAATCATTCATTTGGTGGCCTTTAATATGATGTTACTCGCCAACAGTCGTCTTTTTAATCAATTAGATAGCGGTGATACAATGGTCATCATGTGCTGCCCATGTGACCGCGACATGGTTTGTTTTCTCGTCCCATCTTTTTCCTTCCTCGACATACAATAACACATGGCATGCCTCACTCGCAGTCATCCCCAATTTAGTCTTTAATCAATTTCTAAACGGATATAAAATATTTGATGTCTAATTTTCTCATATAAAGATAAATATTTTTTTTATAATTTATCTATTTATATTTGTTCGTGAAACGACCATATTTAATGATATGGATATGAAAAATGAAGCCGATTTGATAATTCAATTAGAAATATTAGATTTGAATTAAAAATTTTCGGATTCAGATGGATTGAATTGAAGGATTTTCAAATTGAAAATTTTCGATTGAATTGAGTTGACCAGGTTGATTGGAATTTAATGTTTAGTAGATTTTTAAGATTAAATTAAATTTTATTTTAAAAATTAAGATGTTTATGTATATTAATATGATAATGATATAATATTGAAATAAAATGAAAGATTATAGAAGAAATAATAATAAAAGTCATTTTATTTGGATTATTGATTATTTCGATTAGGGTGAGAAAAATTTAGTAAAATGAATTAACTGAACTAATCTGACCAAATTTAGAAATTTGGTTTAATTGATTCAATTTTCATTTTTTTAATAAAAAATACGGTTCAGATTTTCGATTAATTTGATTCGATTTTGATTTTAAATTTGATAATTCGGTTAAATCGAATAAGAATATTAATTTAATTAATTTTTATTTAAAAATATAATTAATTAAATAAAATCTTATTTTTTTATTTACAATCGAATGAGATTTTAAAATTTCCATTAATTGTATTTAATTCAATCGAAAATCGAATTAACCGATAAAATATCGGACCATTCGATTTTAATAGGAAAATTTGATCAGTTCGATCAGTTAAAAAAAATTCTATTTGTTCGATTTTAGATTTATTCTGTTTGATTGGTTCAGTTTTGAACGAATATTTAGTCTCAATTCTAATAGTCAGGTTTAGATTCGGATTTAAGGATCTCGTATTATATTTGGATTCAAATGTTTGAATTAAGATTTTTATAAAAAAAATTTCAACCATCGAATACACCTAATAACCCTGAATCCAACTAATACTTAAAATACTCCCTGTTCCTTATTAATATCCTAATATTAATATATAAAACACAGTTTTGCTATAGTTCGCAGGAGTGCATTCACAAGAGCTTACATTCTCTAATCAAATAGCATGTATTCATTACTGCATGTATCTTTGCATATTACTTTCCATTTTAATTTTTTATTTAATAATAAAAATTAATATATATATATTATCATTAAACATGTTATTTGAATTGTAAGATTCTCGTACATCGTACGGGTATTACATTAATAAAAATTATAAAATTATATTTTATTTTTAATATTAATTTCCGGCCTAAACTAGATTTGGGCCCATCCTACCGCAGTAGTCTCAGTATTAACGGGCCAACCAAGCCCATCTGTGAGTCTACTCGGCCCATTTTGTGCATCCTACAAATCTGGGATGCCTCCGTACGAACATCGGGACCCATATTGGGGTACGGCGCGGGCCCCGCGTCTGGGTAAGAAACCGGAAAGAAATCGTTTGCGAATTCAAATGCTAGTACGAGTATGACCGTCCGATCCTCCTCGACCACATCGCCGCCGTTGATTCAAATTTCAAAAATCACTCGACCGTTAGACGCAGTCCCTTTCCCCATCTCTTTATTAATTAATTTCCTTCCTCCTCTCCATTCTCCACTTCCCATTTCGATCTCCTTCGACACAATCTCTGTGTCCGCCATGGCCGCCGCCACCAAGCTTCCCCTCCAATCGAGCACCTTACACAACTCTGCGGTAGGGGTCGCTCCTGCCCTCGCCCCCGCGCCGTCTGCTGCCGCCGGCAAGAAGACCATCGAGCAGATTTACCAGAAGAAGACACAGCTGGAGCATATCCTCCTCCGCCCCGACACCTACATCGGATCCGTCGAGAAGCACACCCAGAGCCTCTGGGTCTACGAGAATGGCGAGATGGTCTACCGCCCCGTCACCTACGTCCCCGGCCTCTACAAGATCTTCGACGAGATCCTCGTCAACGCCGCCGACAACAAGCAGCGAGACCCCTCCATGGACGCCGTCAAGGTCGTGATCGACGTGGAGGCCAACCTCATCAGCATCTATAACAGCGGAGACGGCGTGCCAGTCGAGATCCACCAGGAGGAGAATGTCTACGTGCCGGAGTTGATCTTTGGCCATCTCCTGACCAGCAGTAACTACGACGACAACGTTAAGAAGACCACGGGAGGGAGGAACGGGTACGGCGCAAAACTCACCAACATCTTTTCCACGGAGTTCATCATTGAGACGGCTGACGGCCGGAGACAGAAGAAGTACAAGCAGGTACTCACGATTTGCCTAGATCTCACTCTATTCGTCTTGATTTGGCGTTACAAATGCTGGCCGATTGTGTTCGTCAAATTGGATTAGGGTTTACAGATATGGGTTTTCCTCGGCTTTGTTTTTTTTTTTTTTTGGTTAAAATTTTCCAGCGCCTCTGCTTGTAGGTGTTTAATGACAACATGGGTAAGAAATCTCAGCCCTCAATTACAAAATGCAAGGAAGGAGAAAACTGGACAAAGATCACTTTTAGGCCAGATTTGGCCAAATTCAAGATGACGGACCTTGAAGAAGATGTGGTTGCTCTCATGAAGAAGAGGGTAGTTGATGTAGCTGGAAGTCTCGGAAAATCTGTCAAGGTGGAGTTGAATGGGCAACGAGTACCCGTGAAAACTTTCTCCGATTATGTAAACCTGTATCTTAAGTCCGCATCAAAAGACAAATCTGAACCACTTCCGAGGTTAGATGAGAAGAATCTGAGTTCTTACCTTAATTTAAGCATTTTTTTAGAAATATGAAGATGACATTTATATGGTGAACTCTATCAGGATTGCAGAGAAGGTAAATGAAAGATGGGAAATTTGTGTCAGTCTAAGTGAAGGGCAATTCCAGCAGGTATACACAGAGGTTCCTTTTGATCAATATGGTATTGATCATAAACTACCGGATTTGAATTGATGTTTTGTGTTGTTCAAACAGGTCAGTTTTGTGAATGGTATTGCCACGATCAAG
Organism: Boesenbergia rotunda; assembly: GCA_024364735.1. Taxonomy (NCBI): domain Eukaryota; kingdom Viridiplantae; phylum Streptophyta; class Magnoliopsida; order Zingiberales; family Zingiberaceae; genus Boesenbergia; species Boesenbergia rotunda. The sequence goes on from JAGFNQ010000636.1 coordinate 553,996, forward strand.
GGTGGAACTCACGTAGAGTATGTCACTAATCAAATCACAAATCACATAATCAGCATAGTGAACAAGAAAAACAAGAATGCCAACCTTAAAGCACATAATGTGAAAAGTCATTTGTGGGTTTTTGTCAATGCACTCATTGACAACCCTGCCTTCGATTCTCAAACCAAGGAAACCTTGACCACTCGACAAGGAAGCTTTGGGTCGAAATGTGAACTTTCACAGGATTTCCTTAAAAAAGGTCAGCTTAAGTTCTCTTAGCTGCTGCCACTTCAAATATTTCAGATCCACTCGAAAATGATGTGATTGTTTTATGTTTTGTTGCAGTTGCCAAGTCAGGGGTTGTAAATACACTGCTCACGTGGGCTGATTTTAAGCAAAGCAAAGAATTGAAGAAAACAGATGGTGCCAAGAGGCAAAGAATTACGGGCATTCCTAAACTTGAGGATGCTAATGATGCTGGAGGAAGGAACTCGGACAAGTGCACACTGATACTGACTGAAGGAGATTCAGCCAAGGCTCTTGCTGTGAGTTTGCTTTAGCTTTACAAGGGCATTACTTCCCTGTGAGTTTGCTTTAGTTTTTGGAGTTTGAGTCACTTCCCTGTTTTGCAACCAGATGGCAGGTGTCTCTGTAGTAGGTAGGAACTATTATGGTGTGTTTCCACTGAGGGGGAAGCTGTTGAATGTCAGAGAAGCTAACCACAAACAAATTATGGACAATGCTGAAGTCCAGAACATAAAGCAAATCCTTGGTTTGCAGCATGGGAAGGAGTATGATAGCACTAAAGGGTTGAGATATGGCCATCTAATGATAATGACAGATCAGGTTTGAGATCAGAAATGCTAACTACATTTTCACTAGTTTGAAAGCTTTCTGTTAGAACATTTAAGAATGGTTTTCTGTCTCTTCTCCACAGGATCATGATGGTTCCCACATCAAGGGATTGCTCATTAACTTTGTCCATACATTTTGGCCCTCGTTGCTGAAAGTTCCCTCTTTTATGGTTGAATTCATAACCCCACTTCTGAAGGTAAGTTTTATCTATAAGAATCTTGGATCACAAGTGATTATTGTGATTGAGTTGAAAAAAAAGAAGTCTATTTGTTTATGCAGGCTACTAATAACAGAACCAAGACTGTCCTCTCATTCTACTCCATGCCTGAGTTTGAAACGTGGAAAGAAAGTTTGGGTGGAAATTCAAATGGTTGGTCAATTAAGTACTATAAGGTTTGTCAGTTTGAAAAATATAAGTATTGGATTTTACACAGCTTTTCTCAGTGTATTGCCTGTGTAGAGATTTTCGTTCTTCATTTTATTTAACTTCTTAGGGGTTGGGCACAAGTAAATCAGAAGAAGGAAAAGAGTATTTTAAGAACATAGACAAACACAAAAAAGAGTTCCTATGGGTGGATGAGCAGGATGGTGAAGCGATTGAGTTAGCATTTAGCAAGAAAAAGATTGAGGCTAGAAAAAATTGGCTTCGCCAATTTGAGGTAACAGATAGTTGCTATTTAAAGTCTCAAATTCCTTCTCCGAAGCTAACAAGTACATTTCATTCGTTGCAACAGGCAGAGAATTATCTCGATCAATCAGAAAAGTTGATTAAATACAGTGATTTCATCAACAAGGAATTGATCTTATTCTCTAGAGCAGATCTACAAAGATCAATTCCTTCTATGGTTGACGGCTTGAAACCAGGCCAAAGGAAAATTTTGTTTTGTGCTTTCAAGAGAAATTTTGTTAAGCAGGCTAAGGTATAACAAGAGTTCTGAGTATGTGACTGGAAGCAGAAGTGTTTTCAATGTTGGAAGTTGCTTAATTTTTGCTTTGCTCTGTCTTACAGGTTGCCCAGTTTATTGGTTATGTCTCTGAGAACTCAGCCTACCATCACGGTGAACAGAGCCTTGCTACTACCATAATTGGCATGGCTCAAGATTTTGTGGGCAGTAACAACATAAATCTTATGCAACCTGAAGGACAGTTTGGCACCAGACACCAGGTGAGTTTTGAGAAAAGTAAATGATCTCACATTGCAAGTTATGTCATGGTTTATGACCATGTACTTTGTAATCATAGGGAGGCAAAGACCACGCCAGTGCAAGATATATTTTCACTTGCTTGGCTCCAATCACAAGGTTTTTGTTTCCGAAGGATGATGATATTCTTCTTGACTACCTAAACGAGGATGGGCAATCAATCGAACCTTCTTGGTAAGCATCAAAAAAGATGTCCATCTTATCAACTTGCTTCTTGGAGGAGTTTCCTTAGCATTTACACACTTTGATTTTAGGTACATGCCAATCATCCCTTTGGTTTTGGTCAATGGAAGCGAAGGGATTGGCACTGGATGGAGTTCATACATTCCTAACTACAATCCAAAAGACATTGTTGCTAATGTTAGGCGATTGTTGAGCAATGAACCAATGCAGCCTCTGGATCCCTGGTACCAGGGATTTAAGGTTAGATAGAGCATTTACCTCATTATATTGATGTAGTATGTGCAGTGTATAATAACACAGTTTGTTTTTCGAATTCTTCAATCAGGGCCGGATAGAGAAATCTGCGACAAAGGAAGCTGGTGTAACCTACACAATAACTGGTACGATAGAGGAAATCGACAGCACAACACTAGGATAACGGAGTTACCTGTCCGTAGATGGACCCAGGATTACAAGGAATTCCTCGAGTCTCTGATGACCGGGAATGATAAGATTAAGGAACCCTTCATCAAGGTAATTTTTTCTGAAAATTTGTATTTCTCAATCCTAGAATTCTACAAAAGAATTAAGTTAGTTCATTCAATTATCCACAGGACTATCGGGAACACAACGACGATAAAACAGTACACTTCGAAGTTACTCTGACTGAGGAAAATATGAACATTGCAAGGCAAGAAGGGCTTGAGAAGAAGTTTAAGCTGACGACTACTATTAGCACCACCAACATGCATTTGTTTGATTCAAACTCTGTCATCAAGAAATACGATACTCCAGAGCAAAGTGAGTTTTATTCCGAGATACTAGATATAATAGTTGTCATCTTGGCAGTTCCTAACTAATGAACTTTGAATGCAGTTCTTGAAGAGTTTTTTAACCTGAGATTCGTATTTTACGAGAAGAGGAAGGTGAGTCACTACAACTGTTTCTAGCTCATCTGATTCGATCTATGCTAATGATCTCTTCATCATTGGCATTCAGAAAGTGCTGTTGAACAATCTTGAGTTAGATTTGCTGAAGTTGGATAACAAAGTGAGGTTCATCCTTGGTGTAGTCAGAGATGAGATAGTAGTCAATAAGCGAAAGAGAGCAGATTTATTCCTTGAGCTGCAGCAGAAGGGGTTCACACCCTTTCCCAAGAAAACAAAAGGCATCGATACTGCTGTTGCTGGAGCCGCGGAAGAAGATGGTGAACAAGAAGAAGAAAACCGCAAGCAGGAAAAGGAGGGGCAGTACCCAGTGACTATGACTATTTGATGTCCATGCGCATAGATTCCTTGACTGAAGAAAAAGTCCAAGAGCTTTGTGCTCAAAAAGACAAACTAGAAGCAGAGGTAGATGAGTTAAGAAGAACAGCTCCGCAAACTTTATGGTTGAGGGAGCTTGATGCATTAGAAGAGGAGCTAGATGTAAGTACTACTGTTTTTTTTTTTGGTCTTGAAAATTACTACAAAAGCACAATTGTCTTACCGAGAATTTTCTGCACCTTCAATCAGAAACTCGATCGAAGAGAAGCCGAGGCAGAGGGAGCGAGGAAGGAGATGAGAAAGAACCACATTGCCGGGGTTGCACCTTCTAAACAAGCAGCTAAGAAGCCGAGAAAAAATACAGCAAACAAATTATCTGTCAATGGAACAGAGAGTAGTTCTACGGCGACTGATGCAGGCCAGAAGAAATCTAGAGGAGGGGGATCCAAGAGAGTTCCTGCTAAAAAGGTCAGTTATATTGGAAGTCCAATCCAGCATAGTGACTTTGCTCATTGATCTATTCTCTTAGCAGCAAACGGTTGAAGAAAGTGACGAAGAAGAAGAGATACTTGCGTTGAAAGACCGACTTGCCGCATACAATCTTGATTCTTCCCCTGATCAAGGAGGTAACATTCATCGACGTCTTTTTCTTGGCACAAAGATTAATATATGAAGACTAATTGTTCTCCAATTATGCAGCAATGGAAACTGACCAGGAAAAGCCAAAGAAGCACCCAGCAGAAACGCTGCTGCAAAGAAGGCAGCATACGCTGTCCTATCTGACGATGAGGATGATGAATCTGAACACCACCACCTCATGCCAATCATTGATGAACACGACGACGACGATGATGATTTCAGTATCATCGAGGAGGTCTCAAAATCAGTGAAAGGTAAAGGGAGGAAGCCTAGGAATGAAACTGCCGCTGCTACCAGGAAGAGGGGTTCCACCCAGGCAGCAAGCAAGGCTGGTAATCAGAAGCCAAACACCAATGTGCAGCCCGCCGCCAGGGTGTCGCCGGAGAAGAAGCTCAGGAAGATGAGGGTGTCTCCTTTCAACAAGAAAAGCGGATCAGTCTTGAGTAGACTAACAAGTTCTACCTCTGCTAGTGAAGACTCAGGTGGCTCCTTATCCAACATCGCAACAGCAATCAATGAAGCAGCAGCAGTAACAGCGAAAACGAGACCAAAGAGAGACAACAGAACCAAAGCAATTTATGTGGAGAGCGATTCTGAAGGAGAAGATGAGGTCGAAGATGATGCCACAGAGGATTCTGACTTCCAGGAGGATTAAAAAGATTAAGCCAAAGCATCCAAATTCTTTAACTCTTCATGGAACTTGTATTGTCGACTTTTAGATGGAAATTGTAGGAATATCTTATGGCTTTTGGAAAACTTCTGGTGCTTGGATTTCCAAACTTTCCTTGATTTCTGCATGTTTTCAAGTTGCAAGTGAAAATATTTCAGTGGCCAACCAAAAAATGACTTTCTTGTTATTGTTCCCAATAAGATATCGGTCCACAGTAGAACGCTAATGGAATAGATTGATCTTCATCACTGAACCCAACCAATTCGTTAATTAGCAGAGCAAACAAGTTCATTTTCCACATCAGAAGAGCAACTCTCTACGATCGTGAGATCGTTTGATCTACAAGTCAATTCCGGAACACGAATGTCTGGTTTTGCATCCAAAAGCAACAAGTAAGTTCTCTTATCCAGCATCATGCCCAGATCACACATCCTCCGACATAAAATGAGTGCCGAGTTAGGACGCTGCAGTTTAATCAGAAGACGAATAATGGTGTTGAAAGATACGTCGTCGACATCAAACCCAGCAATGTCCATCTCTCTCAGCAACTGTTTAACTGCATCAACATCCCTAGCCTTACAATAGCCATATAGCATCACATTATAGGTACAGATATTCGGAAGAACTCCAGAGTGCTTCATCTGCTCAAACAAACTCCGAGCTTCCTCAAACCGACATCCTCTGAAAAGTCCGGTAATAGCAACTGTATAGGACACAACATCAAGGTGGTAATCTTGAAGAACAGCATTCCTGAAGAGTCTAATTGCCGTGCGATATTCCTTTCTTTTAACAAGCCCAGCTACGATGGCCGTGTGCACATATGCATCAACATTAGCAGTATTTGCGAGAACAGAATGATAAACACTGACTGCTCTGTCGAGCATTCCCGATATGCATAATCCATTTATAAGTCCAGCATAACTATAGCTGTCCGGAGAAAAACCTCTATCAATCATTTTGACAAAAACATCGATTGCTTGTGATGGAAAACCAGCTTTGCAAAAAGCACTAATTAGTGAGCTACAAGCTACAAGATCAACCGAAACATCCAGCCCTTCTATTAACTTGGGAAGGTTGCTCAATTTCCTGCCTGAGCATAGTGTAAATAACAATGAAGACAGAGTATAAGCATCGGGATTTAACTTCATGTCCTTCAAACTGAGAAAGACTTCAAGCGCATCATCGTACCTTCTCAATTTTGCGAAGCAATCAATCAGGACATTATAAAAGACCAAATCAGGACTGCACTTAGTTGATAGCATGGCATCTAGGATAACAGAGACCTTATCGAACTTTTGGGCCAGAAAGAGACCTCTAATTACACAAGTGTAAGTTGCCACAGTGGGTGAACACCCATGCTCCACCATCTTCTCCAGCAACACACTTGCTCTATCAACTTTACCGACTTGACAAAGGCCATTGATCAAAATTGTCCAAATAGTTACTGTTAATTGTTTGCCCGATACAATAGCGAATGCTAGCAACTGGAGCAAATCTTTGAGCTTCCGAGCCTTGGATAAGAAATCAAAGATCACGGTAAGTGTCCCGGTATTGAAATCAATCCCATTCTCTACCATCTTTCTTAGAACATCTCTCGCTTCCGACCAATGGCTTAGCCTGCAAAGATTGGATAGCATTATGTTGTAACTAAGAAAGTTTGGAGATTCGGTGCCTCTGAAGAACTCCATTGCAACATCAAGATTGCGCGTCTTGAACAGGATATCGAGAACCATGTTCCTTGCAAATGTATTGGGAACGTAATTTCGTTGGATCATTTCATCAAACGCCTCCAGGGCGCTTCTGTAACACTCCCCTCGCCAACAAACCCTGATCAAGACCATGAAAGTTTGCGCCTTTATCGAGCACCCGACCTCCTCCAGTTCCCTAACAATCTCCCTGACGGATCCAAACCTGTCTGTGAGGCGGCAGACGACGGGGATCATCAGGTCGAAAGAGTGAGGATCATGGAAGTAATTCGGCTGCCGGGCGCACCAGAGGAAGAAGCTCAACGCAATTGTATCCGATGAGCACGCGGAGACGGTCGCCTGCACGATATCCGGGCGGAGATGGACGCTGAAACAGCCAGAAGAGCTGCTGCCGCCGCTGCTGCGCAGGGATTCGAACAGTCGAATGGAGGTCAGACGATACAACGGCCTCCTACCCAGTATCATTTAGGGCTCAGCGCAGTGATTTGAGCGAGCCCTTCTCTGCCACAGAGAAGGGACCGAGGCGAAAAATGAGATTTTTTTCCTTCTCTTTACGCCAAACTTGCGACGAACAAAATCAAAACCAAGCATTTAAGAGGGAAAAAAGGCAGAGAATCAACAAAGATTTATCGAGCAATCTGAAGGATTGAATCGGAAGAACAGGTTTAGCGACGTTGAAATTAGGGTTTTTAGCTCAAAACCTGCGACGACTTCAAAACTAACCTTGAACAATAAGTGCAACATTTTCTATTTTACCCACAAAAATTTGTTGTTTCTTAAGAAAGCCATTAATTGTGTAATTATACATTAACATTAATTATAGTTAGAGCAATGATAGGGAGAGTGAAAATGGGAGAGTGAAAACCATAGTAAATGATGTGGCATGACGTGACACTTTACATGCACACGTCCGATTATCGCTTGGATATCATCGGCGGCCGCCGCCTCGAATCAAACTATACCCTGGGGAGCACGGTAAACCCATCGAAGATCGTGCATGCAAGGCGTCACGCCATTCACTATGATTTTCACTCTCCCAATCATTATTCTTATAGTTAGTGCAAGAATCCAAAGCTCCTCATCTCTTAAAAGTAACATTTAGTGCCCGACATAGCACATACACTGGATGCATGATATTTTTGACGTAATAATCAAGGATTGATCCCCAGAAAATGATAATCTACTGAGCCAAATCTAAGAATTGCTTAGCATGTTGCCTATATACTTATATGAATTTCTTTTTAGGACAATGATATGCTCAGTGAAAAATCTTAAAGAAAAGCTTAATGAATGACATGACATTTTACATGTAACGATCCCCGACGAGTTCACCATACCCCCAAGGATATAGTTTGATTCAGAATGACGGCCGGAGGCCGCCGATGGTGTCCGAGCGATAATCGGACGTGTGCATATAAAGTGATACGTCATTCACTAAGCGTTTCATTGAATTTTTTTCACTGAGAGTATCAGAGCTCTTCTTTTTTGTTGGGACCTTGACGTACGACTAGAGGGGGTGAATAGTTGAGCACCCATTTCGATTGCGGTTTTCTTCCTACAATGTTAGCGTGCGCAAGCGGAAATACTAATAACACAAATAAACAAACGATAACACAAACCGTTTACGTGGTTCGGAGATAAGACTTCTACTCTACGGCTATCCGTAAGGTGGACGATCCTGATCCGTCGGTTGATGACTCCTCGGAAAACCTCCGACTAGCTCTTATCGCTCTTTGTGGGTGGAGAAACCTTGCCACAAACCCTCGACAATACCTGAGCACTAGAAGACTACTAATAAGCTCTAACCAAGCTTATTTCGTCAAGAACTCTCAGCCAAAACCAAGCTCTCTTAAATAGAGCTCTTGGCTGAAATGATCGTTACCAGTCGACTGGTGCTTGGACCAGTCGACTGGTCCAACATGGATTCGAACGTTATAGCCCAACGTTTGAATTTATGCCGCCATCAGTCGACTGATCCTAGGATCAGCCCACTGATCTTTCTGTGCATTTCATCAGTCGACTGATCCAAGTATCAGTCGACTGGTCCATCCCTAAACATAGGGTTTCCCTTCCCGAGTACAATTCTCTCAGCAATCGGACCCTCACAACTCAGCTGACCCTTCATCCAGCAGCCTCGACTTGTTGCCTTCAAGCCTTCTTCGACTTTGGCTCTCGTCCCTCAGATGCATGCAAGCCCACGGCTCGTCTCCCCATGTTATCCTTCGCGTATGCCTCGACGTGCGCTTCCTTCGGCTCATCGTTCTTGCTTTGTCCACGGTCTCTCGGATGCATACAAGCCCACGGATTGTCTCCTCACACCGTCCTTCATCGGACTCGAAGCCGTCCAGCTAAGTCCATGTGTATCCAGCAAACCTGCACACTCAAATACACACATCAAACACAAGGGTAAACCTAACTTAAACCCTTTGCCCAAACATTAAAACACATGTTCACTCCGGACCATAGATTGCTCCAACAATCTCTCCCTTTTTGATGTTTGGCAATATGTTTAAGTTAGGAAAAACAAATAGCAAATACAATGCTAACAACCATTTGGACTTATGTTGCCAAGGCTTCACCTTGGACTTATACCGCCAGTGCATATGCAATGCAAACATGCATGGATCCTATCACAAGACATCCCCACACCTAACCTCCCCAAGAGTTAGGATTTTTACCAACCCGGGCTTTTTAAAACCTCTCCAAGGTTCCCCTTTTGCTAAGAAATGAGCAACAATGCTCCCCCTATACCTAAGCTCCCCCTTGACCTAGGATTTTTTGCCAAGTCGTGTTTGGTTTCCCACTTAAACCCAACACTTCTCCCCCTTTGCCATATATCAAAAGGACTCCAACAATTTCCCTCTTATTAGATCCTTTAACCTCTAATGATTAGAAACAAAGTGTATTAACCCCCATAAGATTATATACACTTGTTTTAGATCATTACGACACGTTTCGATTGCTGAAAAACAATTTCAGCCTATATCAGTCGATTGCCCTCTGAACCAGTCGACTGGTACCCTGAAAACCTCATTTTCAGCATTTCTGACTCAATTTCAGAAATGCACCAGAAATTCGACAAATCTTCAAGCATTGCCAAATTTTGTGAAAAAGTTTGTAGTACCCATATCTACTTGGGAAAAATATATTTAAAAATGTATCTATCACCAATCCCAAGATGGACACAAAATCCAAAACTATCTAAATGGTTCAATTGAACCTTGACCTAAATTCCTAGTTTTGACCTCCTCTTGATGCCTTTACCCATACCAAACCACAATGTATCCCTAGCATTGGTTTATATGACATCTACACATCAAAAATCAACTTCCATGCTATATGACCCCAATGTCATATTTTATGCATGATACTCAAACCCAATGTGTCAAATTCCTAGGATTGAGACTTAAATCCGTCTCCAACACTTTTGGCACACTCCATGACCCATCTAGATTTCCAAGAGAAATCCTGTTGAGATCCATAGACCATGGGTCCCAACTTGACTCCTAGAGCTCCCCCTTGAGCTCTTAGCCTTAGCCACCTCCCTAAGTGACTCAACAAATACTAGGCCACACCGGTGTACCTCCGGTGACTCTTGGCCTACAACCTCAACTTCCTTAACTTTGGACACTTTGTCCTTGGTTAAGATCTTTTTACCTTTAAATGACACTCCCTTGCCATTCTTGGACTTTTCTTTCTTGCCATAGTTATATGCTACCCTAACATATTTCTTTTTATTAGCATCGGAGAACTTAGATCGGTATCCTAAACCCGATCTATCATTGTTGGATTTTTGACCACCCAACACCATACCTAAACCCTTAGATCCACTAGTGAATCTATCTAGGATTTTCTCTAATTTATCAAGCTTTGCCCTTAAAGCTTGATTTTTCCTTTCTAGGTTCTTAAACCTAGAATCAACATGTCCATCTTGGACATTCCTAGACCAACCCATTCTAGGCATGTATCTCCCCTTCTTGGGATTAATGCCTTGATCCTTAGGTCTAAAGGTTCTAGGTTTTTCACGATGCATTAATTCCCAAGGGTTTTGAAATGCAACATTAACCCTATTTTTATCATGATATCTACAACCAAAACTATGCATGGAGGAGTTTAAATTTGAATTATATTTAAACTTAAAGTTAAAGATTACCTCCCTTACCCTTGTAGCTCCCCCTTGATGTGAGATTTTCTTCTTCTTCTTCTTCTTCCATTTCCTCAAATGCTCTAATTTCTTGAATTCTCCTTTCCTTGAGCATTTGGTGTGGTAGTGTCCTAGCTCACCACACGTGAAGCACCTTATATGCTTTTTCTCCTTCTTTTCCCTACAACCCATGCTAGAATTTAAAGGAATTGACTTGGGTTTAGGGTTTACCTCCATTTTCTTACCCTTCAGACACTTGTCCTTATAGTGCCCCTTTTCATTACACCCAAAATAAATAATGTGATCCTTTGACTTTGCTTTGGTGGAGGTGGAAGATTCTTCTTGCTCCGGTATTGAGGATGGTCTCTCCTCCCCCTCAATCCTTGAAGTGGAGATTTCTTCTTCCCCCTTTGATAATGTGGATGGTTCTTCAATTTCTTGTGTCACTTCACTTGAGGAGACGAATGAATCTTTTTCTTCTTTCTCCTCCTCCTCGAATGTGGAGCTTCTTTCCTCATTTGATTGGTCTTTTTTCTCTTCTTGGACCATTAAGCTCATTTCCTTGGGCTCTTCTACTACTTGAGGTTGTGTAGGATTTTGATGTAAAGCTATCATCTTGCTCCATAGCTCATGAGCATTTTTGTATTGATCTACACCACTAATTATATCATTAGGCAAAACCTTAAGTAATATTGAAATAACCTTCTCATTTGTCTTTGATTGCGTTTGTTGCGCCTTGATCCAATATCTTAGTCGGAGCTTCTTCCCATGCTTATCCTTCGGGGCTTCAAATGAATATTTTAGTGCGATCATTAAAACCCAATTCATGTTGAACCATACCTCTACCGCATCCTCCAATAATCGAAACTCTTTTGGTCGTAAGGAGGTGGAATGTTAATGTCGTCCCCTAAGCGTTCTTGACGCGTCATTTCCTCTAGCTTTTTGCTCTCCCGGAGGTTAGTCCGTAGACGAGTGACCCCGGCTCTGATACAACTTGTTGAGACCTTAACGTACAACTAGAGGGGGGTGAATAACCGATCACCCACTTTGATTGTGGTTTTCTTCCTACAATGTTAGCGTGCGCAAGCGGAAATACTAATAACACAAATAAGCAAACGCTAACACAAACCGTTTACGTGGTTCGGAGATAAGGCTCCTACTCCACGGCTGTCCGTAAGGTGGACGATCCTGATCCGTCGGTGGATGACTCCTCGGAAAACCTCCGGCTAGCTCTTGTCGCTCCTTGTGGGTGGAGAAACCTCGCCACAAACTCTCAACAATACCTGAGCACTAGAAGACTACTAATAAGCTCTAACCAAGCCTATTTCGTCAAGAACTCTCAGCCAAACCCAAGCTCTCTTAAATAGAGCTCTTGGCTGAAATGTCCGTTACCAGTTAACTGGTCCAAGCACCAGTTGACTGGTCCAACTTGGATTCGAACGTTACAGCCCAATATTTGAATTTCTGCCGCCATCAGTCGACTGATCCTAGGATCAGTCGACTGATCTTTCTGTGCATTTCATCAGTCAACTGATCCAAGTATCAGTCGACTGGTCCATCCCTAAACCTAGGGTTTCCCTTCCCGAGTACAATTCTCTCAACACTCAGACCCTCACGACTCAGCTGACCCTTCATTCAGCAGCCTCGACCTGTTGCCTTCAAGTCTTCTTCAACTTTGGCTCTCGTCCCTCGGATGCATGCAAGCCCACGGCTCATCTCCCCATGCCATCCTACGCATATGCCTCGAAGTGCGCTTCCCTCGGCTCATCGTTCCTACTTTAGTCCACGGTCCCTCGGATGCATACAAGTCCACGGCTTATCTCCTCACACCATCCTTCATCGGACCCAAAGCCGTCCAGATAAGTCCATGTGTATCCTGCAAATCTGAACACTCAAATACAAAAATCAAATACAAGGGTGAACCTAACTTAAACTCTTTGCCCAAACATCAAAACACATGGCCACTCCGGATCATAGATTGCTCCAAAATTTTATATCCGTAGGATCGTCTCTAGAAAAAAATGATTAATGAGGTTTTTTCAATCTCGGGCGACCAACCCGACCTCACGGAAATTTCCCTACCGACCACTAGGGTAAATCGAGAAGCGCTCGCGGTGGGCGGTCTAGAAGCCCAGCGTCTCAGGGTTCGCGCCCTATTTGGAGGAAAAATTCTTGTAAATACGTCATAGCTGAGGATCGAACCATGGATGCTTGGGATAACGACTAGTCGCATTACCACTGTACTATAGCTCCGGAGGGCATAGGATTGATTCTAGGGGTCGTTAAGATGATAAATCTATTTTTTTAATAGCATTAAGTGCTTTCTATTCACTCGCAAATGGAAGAATTATTTTTTACAATTTTTTTGAGTTTTTGTATCTAAAAGAAAGTTATTCACCAATTATAAAAGTTAGGCTGCTTTCCACTAGTATTTCTTTTCATCCTAAATAAAACTTTACTCTCACAATTTAAAATAGTGAGTGAACTTCTACTTATTCAAACAAGATGACCCATACGAACTTAAAAGAGTAGGCCCAATGTCGTTGTTAGATCTTCAAATGTGAATCTCACAAATCTCAGAGTTGAGGCGTATATTGTGATGAATTACAAAAGATTTGCCTTCCAATGGGTAACAAGACAGATAGATCAGGCCGATAGATCACAACAAGCGTCTCTCAATTTACTTTGATGGTCAATAGAAAACTTAGAAATTACTATGGTGTCGTGAATTATAAGAGATTTTCCTTCCAATGGATAACGAGCTTGCGAGAACGAGCCGATAGACCACATGAGTATCTTTCGATTTATCTTGATGGTCGACGAAAAAAATTCATAATGCCGAATCAATTATCTTAAAATTAATAAATTTGAAGAACTGAATACCATTTGTCCACTACAAAATAAGAAAGTGTAGACAAAAAAAAGAGTGAAACTAGAATTTTCTTTATATAATAAATGCATGTTTATAAATCGGCACAATTGCTTCTCCGATTTAGAGCACAAGGAAGAGAAAAAGGAATTCAAAAATATTTTGTTTTAATTTTATCTCTATTTCAAAATATTAATTCTTAAATTAATTCATCGATTTAGGTATCTCATCTTTGCGTTGTTGCTCTTCGCGCAGTGTGCACCGTCCCTCTTCACGTAGTGCATCATATCTCATCTTTGTTGACGCCCAGCCCCCAGCTCCCCGCATATCTTTCCGAGGACAAGACTCAAGAGGTTTAATGGGTAGACTCAATTTTTCATATATAATTTTAGAGCAATGATACGCAGCATGAATTTGTAGTATGAAACTCAACATGAATGACGTGACACTTTTTATATACACATCCGATTGTCACTTGGACACCAACGGCGGCCTCCGGCCGCCGCCCCGAACAAAACTATACCCTGGGGGGCATAGTGAACCCGTCGAAGATCGCTATAATTAGAATGTCACGTCATTCATGTTGGATTTCATGCTATAAATTCTTGTTGCATATCATTTTTCATAATTTTATTTTTAAAAGAGGAAAAATCATTTTATCAAACTTGATACTAAATTGATGATTTTACTATCAAACTTTTAACAATTCTTTTTAAATCCCAAAGTTAATATTTTATTTTAATTTTAGTCTAGGGTTCACCTTCACAATTAAGTTATAGTGTTCAAGCTACAAAAAAAATTTTAAAAATCGAAAATCCCTCACCTTCCAATTGGGTTATAGTACTCCATCACAATTTTATTTTAAAAAAACGATACTTGAGGCGTCTTTCATTGTATGATATTAAAATTTTTACTTTTAAAATTTAGGACTAAAAAAAGATAAATGCCCAACTTTAAAACTATAAAAATCTTTTCAAAAATTTAATATCAAAATTATCAATTTAATATAAGTTTGAGACATGAAAAATACATGCCCTTTTAAAAAAGTAAGGATGTTTTTATAATATTATATATTTAATCTTCATTTCTCTTCCTTTCCACTCGAATACGAAACACATATGAACTTTTTCTCTCTCTCAAACAAAAATAATATAAATATTTTATTGATCCTCTCTTTTCTTCTCTTCTCCTTACGATAATGATAATGAACTTTATCTGTCTCGTCCAAGTAAAATGATTAATGAAAGTTTTCCAATCAACCTCGGGTGACCGGTTCGGCCACACGGAAGTTTTCCACCGGCCGCTAGAGTAAATCGGGAAGCGCTCGTAGTGGGCAGTCTAGAAGCCCAGTGTCCCAGGGTTTGCGCCCCATTTGGAAGAAAAATTCTTACAAATACGACATAGCTGGGGATCGAACCGTGAATGTCTGAAATAGTGATTAGTCACCCTTACCGCTGCACCATAACCCCGGTGGCCTGTCTCATCCAAGTAGAGCATACGGATTATGACTTAGTCCAATCAATTTATTTTATTATCCATGTAAATTTTTTATTTAGCCCACTAAAATCGATTCCTTTTTATCTGAAGCTCAATCCACCTCATTAAATTCCAGTTGATAGACATGCCCTAAAAGAAACCAGATATTGAATTGGAGTTCTACCAGATGTTGAAAGGAAACTTAATTACTACAGTGATTTGCTACAATATGTGGGCACAGTGAGGATGACTGCAATTACAATTTCCTGCTGCTACTTTCTATTCACAATTTTATATACAGTCAATAATTTTTTTAATTAAAAAAAAGGAGAAAGGGTTTTTAATTTGTTTTAAAAGAAATAGAAAATTTTTTTTTCAAAAAACACAATGTAGTTGAAGGCCCACAAGAGTACTAGTTAGGGTTGAAGGTCATGAGAAAAGTTTAGCTCGATCAGTTAGCTCTTGACGGCCTTTTATAGCCGTCAAAGTATCACAAGGTGAATTCAGCGATCGAGTTTATATCGATAACGGTATTCGACTAAGTGAGTAAACATCTACATGGATGTGTTGTTCATTTTTGAGACATATATATGACAAATTGAATGGCTATATGTATGCTAAAGAGAAAAAAAAGGAAGCACTTTTTAGCCAAAAAAAAAAATTAGGGTTCAGTAAATCATTTGATTTGACAATTCAATCAAAAATCAAAATAATACAAAACACTATTTGATTCAAGATTAAGGCATGTCCTATATATATAAACTTGCCAAAACACTAATACAATGTCACATGAAACTTAATGACCCTATTAACAACTGATTAAAGAGATTATATATTATCAACAGGACTTAATCCAAATGCCACAAGCTTAGAGACAAACAAAGATTAATTAACAGTAGCTAACCACCTTAATGAATGCATCAATCTAGGTTTAATCAACTTAAAAGGAAAGAGGGAACAAGGATCCTGTTGGAAATCCCTCAACCTGATAAAACAAAAGCTAAATCCACAAGGATGATTTATTATTAATTGTTTCTTTTTTTTCTCCCTAATTCCATTAATTTTTTTTTCTACCTTTCTCTCTATCTATCTATTTAGAGGAAGTTAGCTTCTTCTACATATAATAACACACTTGATCAGTCTCCTTGAGTCCAAAGGAGTTCTTCTTCTTCCACATAGTCATGTGTGACTTCTTCTGGCCAAGGGTGGAGAGCAACCGCGGGGAGCTTGAGGATGTCGTCCGATCGGGCAGCCGAAGCGGCAGCCAGTTGGAACCGGCGGCCACCGCGGAGGAGCAGATGGGGTTCCCTTTGTCGAGAGGCCTCGGTGTTGAAGATCCTAATCTTGTTGATCACCTGCCTCTCGAGTTCTTGGATGTTGGGGGAGAGCAAGAGATCTTGAACAGTCCTTGTGATGACTTGCTGAGGGTTCTGCAGATCTCCCCTGGAAGGCCTTCACAGCCGCCGGCGCCGGTGGTGGATCGCGGCGGCGGACTACTTGAGATCTCCTCTCCTAGAGCTCAAGGGATCAAAAGAAGGTCATACTTATTCTCGATCGACATCAATATCTTATGGATCATTGTTTCTTATCAAGTTTAATCTCTTCGATCCATGGCATATGCATTTCATACTTGTTGAAGTTAAACTAGGTTTAAGCACACTGAAATGGAGGTAGCTAGGGTTACTTCCTTTCTTGCTTAATTGATCATGGATCTCATTTCACTTTTTCACCTCGAGTTTGTAAATTAATTTCTTGCCAAATTATAACATCCAATAATACTCTATTTAATTTAATTAATGATCTATGGATATGTTGTTCTGATCTTAAACCACAACTTTCTAAGTTAAGTATACTTTGTGTTTGTGTTTGTGTATGTGTTTGTTCAGAAAAAGTCAGGCCAAGAGGGTGGTTTGCATTCCGGCACCGATCGTGGCGGCCACCGGCCGACCGAGCGGTGAGGTTGTTCCTTCCGATCTGTGGGCTTGGAGAAAGTATGGCCAAAAACCTATCAAGGGTTCTCCTTATCCAAGGTAAAAGGTTCTTCTTGATTGCTAATTAATATATATAGAAAGTGAAGAACAAAAAAAAAATTAAATTTTGTTAATTTAATCATCTTTGTTTTTATACTAATTAATGTAAATTACAACCAATGTAGAAATTAATAATTAAACTGAACTTACATGGTTTAATTTCTTCTTTTTTGTTATTACGAAAAAAATTGAATACTTTTGTGCAACATTAGGGGTTACTACAGGTGTAGTAGTTCGAAAGGATGCTCCGCGAGGAAGCAAGTAGAGCGCAGCCGAACAGACCCTAACATGTTGGTCATCACCTACACCTCCGAGCACAACCACCCTTGGCCAACTCATCGCAACGCCTTCGCGGGATCAACTCGATGCCACGCCCCCAAGAACCACCCTAAACCAACCCTAGAAGAACCGGTCGAACGCGTAAAGCAAGAAGCACTACCCATTGAGTTGACCAAATACAAGGCAACGATAGACCGAGTGGCCGGAGAGGAAGTCGACTTCGACCTAATCACCAACAATCAGAGGGCTGACGACTTGGCGGGGTTTGAGGAGGCCGGCCTAACAAGCCGGACCTTAGTCATGGAAGGGAATTCAATGGGGGACAAGGGCTTAATGGACATGTTTGACTGGTCAGAAACTCTTGACTTGAACTGATGAGAACTAAAAGGTGTGTACCAAGAACACTAAGAAATTACTGAACTTAATTAATTCAGTAGATAAAACTATTTTCTCTATATATTTTTGTGAAATGTTTGGTATCTTTGGAGTTTGTAACTTTTAGTTGTTTAACAGAAACAGTAGGAAATGAAATGAAACGAGACGAGGGAAGGTTAAAGGAATTGAGATAGGGAGGAATGGAAACCTAACAAATGTTTTTGGGGTTTGGAATATTGTGGGATGGGACAGAAAGCTGAGGAACAGAAACCCTAAACAGTTGGACCAAGTACAACATGCATGCTCTGTGGATGTGACTAGAAATGCCTTAAAATTTGTGCGTGATAAGGTTTCACTCCTCTTTCGACTCCTTCTCACTTTCTCTCTGTCACTCGTCACTTTTCCTCGTCCACTTCAATATTCATGTTAAATTTAGAATCACAATTTAGTGTGTTCGTTTTTCTCTATATTAATCATAATATCTATTAGTCCTGAGATGAATAGGTAAGATTGAAAATATTGGGACGAACGAAACGTCTTTTATCACCTTGAACTTAGGTCTAAATTGATATCATAGTAAAAAAAATTTATCACTTTAATAACTCCCCTACAATGAATTTATACCTCCTAACAAAATATAAATCAAGTAATAATTGAATTTGTATTACTTCGAAATTATGATACACGGAAAAATATTAAGTTGTGATCACCCAGGTATTCACAATTTGATTTCCAACTAATCCTGTCACAGAGTGAGGTGGACTCCCAAGAGCGTAGCGGACCCGAGTACTGCTGATGTTGGCTCCGACCTGCGAGGAAATGACCGTTAGCAACTCGCTGGGAAAAGTCCCCGGAAGGCCCTCCGACGGTCAAGTCAGTCTCTGGTGGAAGGGAAGAAAGCAATAGAACAGTAGCGGAAATAACTCTTGCGCGCGTACCTACGAAGTCGAATGCGGAGGGTCTTATATAGCCGAGGGAGCTGACACTTCCTGTCCGCGTCTGACACGGTAAGAGTTATGTGGTACAGAGAGCCAAGGTATGGCAGAACATATGGTGTCATACTGTGTCAGCGGAACATACCGTGTCAGCGGATCATGCTGTGTCAGCGGGATATTCGCGATTCAGGTACGAAAGGTGTCAGGCCTACTCCGACATCCATACCCCTTCACTATGGTGGTATCAGGGAGTGGTCCTTCTCTAGGAAGACGACAAATCCCGAACGGGAGCTCCGACCGGCTATCCGAGTGAGACCCAGTCGTGTGGCCGATATCCCTTGGACTGGAATAAGATACCTCCAGGTTAAGGAGCGCTCAGGCTCGGGCAATCAGACTTACCTCAGGGTCGAGGGGTTAGGGCATAGGAAGTCCATCGACTAAATCTTGTACGGGCGTTCTCAGGCTTGACAGTCGATATCTCTCAATGAGGGCTGATGAAGTGTGTATCTCGGGTAGCGGACGGATCGGGCGCTCGGTGTTTCCCAAAGGGATCAAGTCAGAGTACACTTGACCATCCATTCAGTGGGGCGCCCCGGGCCGAGTGGGCCTTGGGCTCATGACCCAGCCAACTACTTCGAGCTATTCATGCCCCCTAGCCCTGATCTACCCTGACGTGGTGCCAGGCTGGCCGACCGAGCTACACGCGAGCTGGGTCGGGATAACCAACTATGACGTAATGTGTTTGATTTTTTTTAATGGAGTATGTAATTATGAGATGCTGAATTTCTAAATTAGCCTCAAGTTCGACTGTTATCTGATTCATTATTTTTTTAATATCTTAAAAAAATCATAAAGGATGTTTATTCTAACGTGACAATTCTTTATATTTGAGAAGTCAAATGCTTAATTACAAAGCATTTTTGCAACACCTAGATTCCAACTATATCGATACGCGAGAACAAGTCTACAATGATATGGATAGTATAGAGGCGAACCATCTTCTAGATGATTCGCACAATCAGTATAGTAAACTTTGAGATGAATTTCGTGATGATTCTTCACAAATTAATTATTTGTTAAGAGGGGGATTCGAGTGAAATATATTAGTAATTGAATGTTGATGAGTGATCTTATTTTGGAGAGTAGTTGAGTAGTTATTTTTTCAGTTGACATAATTAGGTATTCGATTTATGTTGATTAATCTTTGGGATGACTGATCCAGTTTCATGAAAGTTTCCATTAGCCACTGAGATAAATAAAAAAGTACTCACAGCGAGTGGCTTATCAACTCAGCATTCTTAGGTCAGTCTCCTATTAAAAAAAAATTCATCCGTTAATTTGCCAAAGCTAAGATTTTATCTTTAGATATATGAGAAACTGAAAAGGCGCACGTCTTGCCATTGCCCAATTATTCCGGGGCAACTAGGTTAGTAATTTGAATGCTTTGTTCATTGTTGTTTTACACGATTGTGTGCACAACCTGACTGTGCGTGTCTGTATGATTGAGGCGTTTGGATTTGATCTAGACATCTCAATTCTTGTTTTTTTTATATCCTGCGCTATCATAGTTTGTAAAATCGCGATCCTGGATCGTAAGATCGTACGATCCTATGATCCTGGATCACAAATCGATCTAGAATCGCTCAGAATAGTTTTTCGTAGCAGGATCGCAGCAGGATCGGTAGGATCGGACAGAATCGTATAGGAACGGACAGGATCGGAGCAGAATCAGAGCAGGATCGGTGAAAGCTTCAAGAGGTCATAATTATTGACTCGGATTGAACCACGTGACCTATAATATATCAAATTAAAACGCGTTCAAAGATCTACAGGTTAGTTTTAAGATTGAATCCTAAAAAATATTATTTAAAGTCTTTTCAGAGGCTCAGAAGATTATTAGCCTTTTTTATTATTATTATTTTTTATCTTTTACAGAGTTAGTGTTAGGTTTTTAAGATTATTTAAACATCTATTTAATTATTTTTAGTTAGTTTTTGATTAATAATATTATGTTATATCTTTTTCCTGAAATGATGCGTTTTTAGATGTCTATTATCTAATAGGTTGACAATTAAATTGGATCATCTTGTAATCAATAGAATATTCTTGAAGTTGAACGTGATTATTATCATTATAGTGTTAATAAAAATTGTATATTCTTTCATTTTAAGGGTTTTTGTTAGGATCGTACGATTTTACGATCCGATCCTGATCGATCCGATCCTAACCCCAAATCGATCCTGTGTAGGATCACGATTCTACGAACTATGGCGCTACTTCTAAAATGCCCTTGCATGCGACATCTTTATCCACGATATTAATATTTTTATTTTTTTTCGAATTTCAACTTTTTATATATATATATATATATATTTCTTTTTCTTTATTAAAACTAAATATTTTCTTTTTTACTTTCTTCCTCCGAGAAATCGACTGGCACAGCAGAGGGGCTGGAGGCGAGTGGGTGTGAATAGGCGACAGAAGACGACCGACAACAGGCGGCTATAGCAACCTCTCATCCTCTCTCTCTCGTCTTCTTCGTTCGTGTGAAGGGCGCGGCGGGCTACGAGCATTGGCCGGGTTGCGACGCATGATGACAGGTTCACCTATCATTCTCTGGTTGTAGTTTTGTTCGAGGGCGGCAGCCGGTTGGAGGTGGGCGCGAGGCAAGCGCGGCGACTGGGCATTGTGGGCGATCAGAGGCTGCCGCCCGTTGGTGGCGGATGGAGGCGGGCGACCGAGTTGCGAGGGGCGGCGCACGCAAGCAGGAAGCTTCGCGAGAAAAATCAGGGACATTTCGTGAGCAAAAAAGATAACAAAAAATCGTAAGAAAAAGTAAAGTCATGTTCGGTGCATTTTTTTGATCGCGCAGGATATCAAAACTATATATATATATATATTCTGATTTCTTGTTTAAAATAAATTATGTTTTTGATTCACATTCTGTTTAAAATAAAAATTAAGATCAAAATTTGTGCAGGAATTATAAAAAATGGACCTCAAGTGAAAATTTCTTACAAGTAAAACTTGCACAAAGAACTAACGACACACAATAACAGAAGATAAAAGAGGAGAAAACAAAAGGGCAACAATAGACATAAAGGTGGATCGGTCAGAGCTAGAGGATAAGATAAGGAAGGGGATTGGCTCCTCGTGAACAAGACCACGTCACGACACTCACTAATGGACTAACCGTGTACGACTCATCAAAACATGGACGTGAGTTTGAATCATGGAGCCTATTACACATCTAATTTATTTATCTATATTTTATTATGAAATCGATAATACTTTGTGATAATCAAAAACATATTTTATTTCCTTAGAGATTTTAAAACGGTAAATTATAAAATACTCCTTAATCCCTATTTGATCTTTGCTTCCACTCCCCGTTTGATAAATTCTTTACATTTACTCCATGATGGATTGAGTATAAAAGAGTGAAAATTGAGTATATATCAGTGAAAAATGAGTATAAAAGAGTGAAAAGTGAGTATAAAAGAGTGAAAATTGAGTACACAGTTTCTTTATGTGGTGGATGCAACCTTACATACTAAGGGGGCGTTTGGTTTGTTCCGTTTTTATTTTTCAGAAAACCGCATTTTCTAGTTTTCTGGAAAATGACTTTTTTTCATTCTCCAGTTTTCCAGTAAACGTTATGTTTTTTTCTGAAAAACAAAGCTGGAAAATACAAACCAAACATGTTTTCCAAAAAACCGCATTTTCTACAGAAAATGAAAATGGAAAACAAACTAGAAAATACAAACCAAACACTCCCTAAAATTTCTAACTTTTATACTCAACTTTTTTCAAATAATACTCACAGAACTATTTTGTCAATCCTATCAAGGACTGCATGTAAAGAAAATTTTGAATAGGGACTGCATGTAAAGAAAATTTTGGGATTGGAGAGTTTAAGAAAATTTTCCCATTTTAAAAAATAGTAAAAAATACATTTTTCTAAAAACAACCCAATTAATTTTTTTATATTTTACTCCATGCATCAAATATAAAAAATCTAAGAAAATTAATGATAAAGTAGGGCATAAATTAATAAAATGTTTTTTAAAGCTATGTTTTTTCCTTTTTTTTTATTTAAAATAAATAAAAGGAAAAAAAAATTAAATGCGGTTGAGTTGGATGTGTACCTGACTTGTCATGGACAAATAAAATCAGTGATACTTTTTGTCTCCTTTGGACGTACTCAAACTTCAGTAAAATAGTGAGGAGAAAAGATGGTGCAATTTAATTAACCCACACGTGCAACAAACTTACTTTTTCATAATTAATGTTTATCACTATATTAAGGGAGTGTTTGGGAGAACTTTTACTTCTTAAAAAGTGATTCTTGTAGTGATTATCTTGAAGTTAGTAAGAAGCTAAAGCATGCAGTGTTTGGAAATAGAAGTCAAAAGCTGATACAAGGTAAAGTTTGAGTGTTTGGTGAATAATCACTTTTAAGCTTAATTTTTAATTAAATGACAATAATATCCTTAAACTATCAAAATTAATTTTTTTCAATTATCTAAATATAATTTTGATACATGATCTATAATATTTTATATATTTAATATTAGATTTTAAATATTATATCAAAATTATTTTTTTAATAATATATATATTTAAAAAAATATAAAGTTAATAAAAATATAAAAAATAATAAAATAATAAAATTTATATAAATTTATACAAATATGTATAAATTTTTTTTGAAAATATAAATTATATAAAAATATAAGATTTTATTTAAAAATGTGATGGTAATTATGTAAAATAATAAATTTATTAAGGGTATAAATGTCAACTTTTAATTCTACACCATAAGCAAAAAAGCAGAAGCAGAAAAAAGCATCAAATTGTTGCTTCTAGCTTTTGAGTAAAAGTTGCAGAAGTTAAAGTAGAATCTGGCATTCCCAAACACTCAAAAGCACTTTTGCATGGCTAAAAGCTAAAAAGCAGTAAGCAGAAGCTCTCCCAAACACTCCCCTATTATAAACCATGAACTTGTAAAATGGTTTTCACGAGATGGATGAATAGATGATTAATACGTAAATATTATATTTTAAGATATTAGAAGTTAAAATTTAATAAAGTCAGTGTGCTCGTCCTCTCGATCATAAGCTAATATAAACAAACCCTAACCCTCACAAATGCTTGCATTTGTATTACTAGATGAAGATTATGATCTTTCTTAGTTCTTTGTTAACTCTTGTTCTAATTAAAGCATTCAATGTCATATTAAAAAAATGGTTAATGTTCGGTAAAGCATGCAAAAT
The DNA here is from genome assembly GCA_024364735.1 of Boesenbergia rotunda. Classification (NCBI taxonomy): domain Eukaryota; kingdom Viridiplantae; phylum Streptophyta; class Magnoliopsida; order Zingiberales; family Zingiberaceae; genus Boesenbergia; species Boesenbergia rotunda. The sequence goes on from JAGFNQ010000636.1 coordinate 577,858, forward strand.
TTTTTTAAACTTATAGAATAATTTCAGAAATGATACGCTGCGTGAAAAATTGAATGTGAACGGAGCGTGAACGACGTGCAACGCCACGTCGTTTACGCCACGTGAGTTTTAATTCGGCGTGTTTTAATCCTGCGTGTTTTAATTTCTCCGAACCCTTTTCTTTTCCCCGAACCTTAAAGTCATACGAGCTTGCACACTTCCTCTACTTCCTCCCTCCGCCGCGACTTGTTGCGAGGGCGCCGCCGGGCCGCGGTTTCGTCCGACAAACACCGACCTTCATCTCGCCTTGGAGACCCAGCCCCGTCCGAGGCCCTAGCTTTCTTCTTGCGAGGGCACCGCACGACGTTGTGTTTCGACTCCGACAAACGTCAGATCTCATCGACGCCTCACCGGAGCTCCTGAGAGGCCCAACCTCACTGATGGTTCGTCTCGTCGACGCCTCAACGCACAACCTGGTTATTGTGTCCTTTCTTCCTTCAAGCCCTAATTTGGTTGTTGCTTCGAAGCCCTAATTTGGTGGTTCCTGTTGTTTCTCTACGACTCCAACAAACGACAGATCTCGTCGACTCGTCGACGCATCAACGCACTGCCTGGTTATTGTGCCCTCAAACCCTAACTTTGTTGTTGCTTCGAAGCCCTAATTTCTTTCAGTCTTGACCCACCCTGAGCTTCCTCTCGTCGACCAAGTGCAATCTGAGCTTCGAGGGGTTGACCCAGACCTGTCACAGCTTGGAGGCATCTACTCGTGGGGTACGAGTCCTAGGACGCTGGACTTCTAAATTGTCCACGGCGAGTACTTTCTGATTTATTCTGGTGACCAGTGGAAAATTTCCATGGCAAAATTCAACCAAACTCTTTGAATTTCAAATCATCATGATTTTTTATTCAGAACTTGAAATTAGGTTTGGTTGATGATCACACATGCGCATTCGACATATCTATGTTTATTATTGAGAATCGTAATCGCTAAATTTCGGTCCTAAATTTCACCAATAGCTCCTCAACTGAATTTAGAACATATTTTTATTATTCTTGATAATCTATATTTTTATGGTATTTTATATTTTTTTGATATTCATAATTATGGGTCATAGTTAGTACTCTATATATAATTTTGTCCTGTTTTATTAATATTAATTTTTATTCAGAATTTTTTTTTCTAGAAAGATCTCTTTCTTAATTTCTCTACAAGATTGAAATTAAGATTCATACATGAAAATTTCTTTTCTTTCTTCGACTTAAGTTCCAGAGTTTATATAAACATCTATTATTAATAAAATTTCTCCCCTTTAGCCAACGGCAATTTCTTTTTCAGCCCTCTCCTTGCTCTCCTCTCTATTTTACCATTCTCGTCTAGAATAATTGCTATTCTGTTCAACGTCATTAGTGGAAGAATGATTGTTAATGCTGTGGGATTGGAATTTCGGATGATATGATTAAAGCTAGCATGCAGAAATAGTTCCTGCAGTGTCTCCTCCAATAATGAACTTATGGTCTTCTTTGGCTGATGGGAAGTGTGAGGAACATGGAACGCACTGTGGCCATTAAGCAGCTGTCGATAGATAGAAGTTATAATATTATGCCAAGAGAAGAGAAGAGGAGAAGAGAAGAAGAGAAGTGTGAAGCACTGTGACACTGTGAAAAAAAGAGAAGCCTCTGATCTCTTTCTCTTTCACTTTCACTTTCTCTTTCTCACTTAGCTTGGCTTGGCTGGCTTTTCTCCTTCAATTGTCATTTCATCATCATCAGCAGCAGCATCAGCATCAGCTTCAGCTTCTTCTTCTTCTCTCTTCAGTTCTGCAAAAAGCTTCTTCTCAGTTGGTGCATGATGCTCTCTCACGATCTGAAGGTAGCCCCACCTGCACTGCAAAGAATCTGTGCAGGACGACGACAGATCATTAAGTCACTCGGTCGATCGGATGACTAATCATGGCTGGCTTCTCGATGGAAAGGCTGATGCATGCTCAGCGGAAAAAAGAATCTTTCTTTCTTTTAATTTGTATATTAGATATATTTTATATACACCACTTTATATACACACTACAATAAAATTCATATGCCCGCATGGGGATCCGGAGTGATTAGTGCATAGGGGTGTTGTCTAAGAGGTCCTGAGTTCGAGTCGCGTGAGGCGTACTGGATTAAAACTCTGGGCGTTTGGTGAATCAATTCTCGACCCAACTGTGCACTAATTACTCCAGAGACCGTGATTTACCTCCCTCGTGATGGCCTTGGGACGGGAGCGCTGGGGGCGAGCGATTTCGCCTTTTTTGTCTACAATAAAATTCATATGCCTCCGGGACCGAGTGTTATGATTAGACCCTCCAGTGGTAAGTCAAAAGATTTAGAATTTAAAATTATGCTACGACGTATTATTGGAAATTTTTCTCTTTAATTGATAGCGGACTAATTAAGAATATTAGCTATCAGAATGGGTCTCCATGTGCACTTTCCCGATTTACCCTGCGGTCGATGGAAAACTTCCGTGAGACTGAGCCGGTCATCCCAGGTTTGACTATGGCCTTGTTAATCATTTTTTTAAACAATAAAATCCATAAATACCAATGGATTTCCCGACGGACTAAAATTCCGTTGGGATTTCCTCAACGGAATACTAATTCAATCGATACTACCGAGGGAATTTGTGTATTTCGTCTTAGATATTCCCGACGGAATTTTATTTTGTCTGTATTTACCGACGTAATTGGTATTCCGTCGGGAAATTAATACTATAGAAATGGTATTCCGTTGGTAAATCAAGGATGAAACACGCGACCTTTCTATTCAATTTTGGCAATTTCAATGATCATCCTCGGTGACCCTTTCTTTGGCATCCCCTCTCTCCGATGACCGGTATGCCTCACTCCAACGTCTCTCCTTGTTTATCTGCTGCCAAATCGTGGCCAAGCTGTCGGCCGCAAGATATAGCGACCCACCAAGCTCGGGCTACGAGATCTAGCGGTTGGCCAAGCTGTTGACCGCTAGATCTAGCAGTCAGCAAAGCTGCCGATCGCAAGATCTAGCGATCGGCCATTTTGTCGGTCAAAAGATTTGTTGGTTGGCCAAGCTGTCGGTCGCTAGATCTAGCGGTCGGTGAAGCTGCGGGCCGCCAGATCTATTGTTCCCCGCAGCTTGACTGGTCATAAGACTTGGCGACCAACCAAGTTGTCGATCGCCAGCTCGGTCGACTAGTAGATCACGACTGGCCAAGTTGCCAACCGCCAGCTTGGCTGGCAGCCCAGCCTGCGGGCGCTTGGACGGCAACTAGCTCAGACAACCGTCAACTTGCGAACATGAACTTCGTCGACCACGAACTTGGTAGACCACTAGGTCACGACTACGATCTCGGCCTGCCACTGGCTCAGCATGCCCTTTATTGTGATTGATTTTAATTATTTTTTTTGTATTTTGTAGTATACTACATTTTCTGGTCCTCTCTAACGGCTCATCTTCGGGTATAATTTATTAAACAATACCTTTATGCTAATTTACACGGTTTAATTTATATATAGGATAATTTAGTATTTTGATCTATAACATGAAATAATCATTTTGTTATTTTAGTGTTGGTATATTTACATCTACCTTACTTTAATAACTCATTATTTTTGATTGCAACATGAAAGATGATACATGAATATTACAAATAAGACCTTTACAAAGACTATATAGTTTAAAATTATATATGTGATTTACATGTATCATGAATAGTGAATGGATTATAATATATATTATCTATATGATATGAAATATAGGTTTCTTATGATTTAGGTTGATAGATACTTCAATATGTGGGAAACCTAAACATGGTATGATTTAGATTGATACTTTTTGTATTCTTATTTGACTTATTATAACATGAATTATCATCGCAAATATGTATCAAATTCATAATAGAAGGAATAGAAACCTAAACAAATACTTAAAATACTATTTAGACAACTTAATTAAGTTTAATATAAAGAGTAATTGTATTAATCTTGATTACTTTATTTAAGCTTAATTAATATTTCAAAATTTAACAATTGATTGTTTTATTTAACTTTAATATATATACTCACGAATGTATATCAATCAACATTGTTAAAATTTAAAAACTCTTAGTATCCCAATAAAAAAGAGCAATATTACGAAAATATAATTATTGACTGAGCTTAATTTTATTTAAGCTTAACTAATGTTTCAAAATTTATGTTTTATTACTTTCACTACAAAAAAACAATTTTTTAGGGACGAAAGTTAGCAACAAATATTTTTTGTTGCAGATTTGCGGCAAAATTTGCAACGAAAAAAATATTCGTCCCAAATTAGCAACAAATTTGGCAACAAAAAATCTTTGTTGCAATTTAGCGTCAAAAACATTTTCGTTGCCAAATTTGTTGCAATTTCGTAACAAATTTCGCGACGATTGATATATTCATTACAGATTTGCAAAGAACCCATTATCATCGCAAAAAGCAACGAATTTAGCAACAAATATTTGTCGTTGGACATTTGCAACGAATTAGTTCGTCGCAATATTGCAACGAATTATAATTGTTGCAAATCTCTAACGAATTTTGCAATGAAAAATATTTTATTGTTCGTTGCGAATTTGGGATGAAATTTGCAACGAAATTTTAAAGGTCCTGTATTTTTTCTAAAAAAATCTGATTTTTGCATCTTGCAGGTTAGACTTGCATCTGATTTCATGTACAATCATATATCACGAGATGTTATTTCAACGTTCGGTTATGATTACATTCTTTGTTAGGTAATTTCGTAATATATTTAAACTTTTTTCATGTCCTTTATTTTTAGATTTTCGATCATCTATGCAAATTTGAAGTGTTCTTTGTATGATGGCTTTACTATATGTTGGAGATCCACTGACTTTGCTTCTTTTTAAATTTTTGGTACAAGGAAGCAGGGCCGTCTCGAGGATACTTAAGGCCCTAGGCAATTTTTTTTTAATCCTTTAAAGTTTTTTTAAAAATATTTCTCTCGTCCTTGTACTGTAGGACTTAAGATTGATATTTAATTTTTTTGAAAAAAATAAAATATTAATTTTAAAAATAGATTGTTAAATAAAATTTAATTTTTTAACTTTACGAGATATAAAATTATTAATTAAAATTTTATTTTCAAATGTTAATAATAATTTTGTCCACCATGATCAGTACTATTTTTTCAAGACAAATTATCATTTTGTCTAAATATTGGGTGGGAAATCACTTATAATTTTTCTAACTATATTTGAATTCATTCATGATTTATCATTTACGTATAACATTTGGTATTTATAATTCTCCTATATCCCAAGAAAATATTTTTATTTAGAATTTCGACAAATAAATATTTTTCATCATAAGAAAAATGAAAAAAATATATTATTTAAAAATATTAGTATTTTACTTTGCATTGTATGAATAAAAAATCCCTAATTCATGTTGTTATCGAGGAAGAACAAGAAAGAGCGAAAAAAATATTATCGACGAGGGAAGAGAAGGGCATCTTCTAAGAGTATCATCAGCGAGAGAGTAGATATAAAATTGTTGGTGAGAAAAAAAAACTCCGTGAATCACTAATGAGAGAGAGAAAAATTATGATATAATTAGTAAAGGTTTTTGAGAGATATTAAAAAGAAGAGTTAGATTGAATTTTATAAGATATATAATTAAATGAGTTACTTAATTATAAAACGTCATGAGAAGAATAAAATAATAATAATAGTAAATAAGTAAAATGAATAGTACATATATAAAATTAGGATTGTATTTAATGGGAAATAAAAATAATGTGAGATGCAAATGGTAAGTGGAATCGAATATGATAAATTTAATATAAAATTAATGAATATAATTAACGAGGAAATAAATGAGAAAATAAGGACAAATGTTTAAATGAGATGTAGAATTGGAAATAACATGCCATTTATTATCATGAGTTGTCATCTATAGGATTCATTAATTAATATTAATAATAGGCCCTAATTTTATTTAGGCCCTAGGCATAGGCCTTAATTGCCTATGCCTTGAGCCGGGCCTGCAAGGAAGCATCCATGGAGAGATCTAGAAGGGGGGTGTATGCTTTTGATTTCATTATGTTGGCATTTGTGGCATTGTTGTAGCCTACACTTGTATATTATAATTTGGATGGTAGATTTTATGTTTTGAATAACTATTTTTATTTGTGTTTGCTGATACTGCTTATGGTGTGTATTAATGTATTTGTTATTAGTACGTTTGAATGTTTTATTTGGTGTTTGTTGGTATTACTTTTGTATTTGTATTTGAATGCTTATATTGTGTTGGAAGTTATCTGATGTATAAAAAATATTTGAAAAAAAAATTATTTTTTAAATATTTTTAAAAATTGCGACGAATTTTGCAACAAAAAAATTTCGTTGCAAACTTATCGTAAATCTGCGCAGAATTTTTTGGAAATCTGCAACGAATTTTATTCGTTGCAGATTTGCGACAAAATATGTTCATTGCAAAATTCATTGGAAATCTGCAACGAAATTTTTCGTTGCAGATTTGCGACAAAAAATGTTCGTTGCAGAATTCGTTGGAAATCTGCAACGAATTTTATTCGTTGCATATTTGTGACAAAAAATGTTCGTTGCAGATCTGTAACGAATGAATTTGTTGCAGAATTCGTTGCAGATTTATATTAAATATGTAGATTTGTGATGAAAAAAATTTAACTGTGTTTGTTGCAAATCTGCAACGAAAAAAAATTCGTCCCAAATTTCATTGCAGATTGGCAACGAATTTAATTTGTCGCAAATTTGCAACGAAAGATTTTCGTTGCAAATTGGCGACGAAGAAAATTTGTTGCAGATTGGCAACGAATTTTATTTGTCGCTGATTTGCAACGAATTCTTTTTGTCACAAATTTGCAACAAAACTTTTTTGTCGCAAAATTTGTTGCAGATTGCAACGAATTTTTTATAGTTCGACCCAAAATTTGGCGACGAGAATTTAGCAACGAAAATATTTCCGTTGCTAAATTCGTCGCCAAATTATTTTGCAACGAATTTTTTTTTTCAACATTCGTTGCAAATTTTGTTGCAAATTCATTATTTTTTGTAGTGTTTATTTAAGTTTAATATATATACACGTGAATATATATCAACCAAAATTGTCAAAATTGTATTCTCATGAAGCAATAATTTATATGAACAAAGTTAAGATAAACAATTAATTAGAAAATGAATTTATTAGAGATGTTTTTAATGTTGAAGTTTTGAACGATTTATAAATTTTATTAAGAGTCATTCAAAATATATGTATGATGTTGAGTTACGATGTTCGTGTAATCATCGCATGTTAGAGGTTGAATAACTTTGTTTCGTTTTGGACTACTAAATCCTATCTCAATTTACTCATATATAAAGAAATGAAAGTCAATGCATCATTTATAATTTATAATATGAAAAATGATAGAGAGAGTGAAAATGGAAGAGTGAAAGGCAAAGTGAATGGCGTGGCACTTTCCTTATAGCGATCTCCGACGGATTCACCGTGCCCCCCAGGGTATAGTTTGATTCGGGACGGTGGCCGAAGTCTGCTGATGGTGTCCAAGCGATAATCGGACGTGTGCATATAAAGTGTCACATCATTCACTTTGCTTTCACTCTCCCATTTTCACTCTCCCTATCATTGCTCTTATAATATACCCCTCTATAATTGATCCTTCAATTCTTCCTTTATTACGAACATTTTTTTTTTTAGGGGTGCGACATTTCATATAGTTGTCCTCTCGAAACAAACAGTTGGCTAGTGCATAGGATATTGCCACTATGGTCTATGAGATCGGGAGGGGGGTTAAATCTTGCCTAGTAGCCAGGTTTCTATCCTCTTCCATGTACTAGTTACTGCTTAGACTAGTCACCACTCATTATTTACTTACCTTCATAATATTCTATACTTCGGGACGGACTATGTTGAGCTTTTTCACCTTTTGCCACTATATATATAAAGAACAATGATAGCGGCGAGAATTTTCAGCGAGAAATCCAACAGTATGACACGTCAATCTCATAGGGGGGGCACGGTGAACTTGTCGAGGATCGCTATAATTGGAGGGTCACGTCATTCTCGTTGGGCTTCTCGCTGCATATCTTTTTTCTATATAAAAAGGGGTTTGCTATGCTAAGGATCTTACAACACAAACTTCATGCAAATCTTAACCATTTTTTGGTTTGAAATTTTTTTATATTTAATACTATAACTTAACTATTAAATTTAAGAGTAATGATAGAGACAGTGAATTTGAGACAGTGAATGGGACAATGAATGACGTGACAATTATTGTGTACACGTCTGATCGTCGATTGGACACTACCGGCGGCCTTCGGCCGCCGCCCCGAACCAAACTATACCCTGGGGGGCACGGTGAACCCATCGGGGATCGCCGCAATTGCGATCTCGAATCATTGACCGTCGATTTCGATAGGTTCACCGTTGCCGGCGATCCTGACGAGTTCACCGTCCTCCGAAGGTATAGTTTGATTTAGGACGATAATCAGAGGTCATCGGTGGTGTCCGATCGGCGATCGGACGTGTACACATTAATTACACATCATTCACTGTCTCAAATTCACTGTCCCAATTATTACTCTAAATTTAAAGGCAAAATCTTATTAGCATAACTTAAAACTTAAAAAAGTAAACTGAATAAAAACAAAAAAATAAAAAATAAAATAAAATATATATGTTCTGATCTGCATTTTAAAAACGTTATATATATATATATATATATATATATATATATATATCGAGTTATTAAGTCAAGATTTTAGAGAAGTTAAAACTAAAAATATTAAACATATTGTTTGCTAAAATATAATGAGAAAAACCCTCCTGTAATTATAAATTTTATTTTTAGCAAAAGTTTTTTTCCGGAATTTTTATATCGTTAAAAATTATGATGTCAGAAGTGGGATTTGAACCCACGCTCTCTCACGAGAACCAGAACTTGAGTCTGGCGCCTTAGACCACTCGGCCATCCTGACTTTCTGTCTTATCTTAAAAATAACTTAAATAATATTTTATAAATCAGAGTAGGTTTATGAATTTCCAACCTTTTTCACCTCTTATGAATCTATCTACTCTACCATGGCCAAGACGAATATGCATTTTTTGATGGTAAGATACAAACATAATTTTCATGTAGTGAGGGATTTTACGTTGAATATTTCTAAACGCCAACCAAGTTTAAACACTAGTAATACAAAGGTGTCATGTCAAGATCCACATTATTTTCAGATTTACTTGATGATTAATCTATGGGATCAAATGTCCACCTCTAAGATTACTTAGTTTGAAAATCTAGATATCTAGATTAAAAAAATATAATAATAAGAATAATTTGCACCATCATTAAATTGCGTTTTAGTTTAATTGTTCTCAGTTTTTTAAAAATAATTTTAGTGTTCAAACTTCACTCAATTAATTCGAAGGTATCAATTTCCTCTCATTCAATTTTTTTTTGTCATTGTTATTTTTCTTTTTCTTTTGATGGTTAACTTGGTGCTCAAAATAGCATTCAAATTTTAAAATACTATAAATTTTATTCTCAGAATATAGATATCATTTAATACATCTGTATATATATAAAAAAATTATACACATCTTAAATATCTCTCGCAGTCTATTCTCAAATTATATAACAAAAAATAAATTATAAAATCAATTTATAACCGACTATCTAATAGGTAAGAGATAGAAAAAAAAAAATTCTCCAGAATTGCATCCAAAGTTAGAATAGATCCTAAAATTTACGTAAGTATATTCAATAATATCTTGTAATTAATATGAAGCATAAATTCACTTGATCCATCTCGAACATAATAAGTTGAAACTTGTGGGACTATGGACTAGGACTGTAAATGAATTGAGGGTGTGTGAACAAGTTTAGTATTCAACTTGGCAAGAACTTAATTATGTTCATTCAGTACACACAAGATCAATTAAATAAATAATTTGAATAATTTATTAAACTAAATAAATAAGCTTGAATACACATATGTCTAGCTCGTTAATATTGTGAACAATATTCGTGAACGTTCATCAACAATATTCGTAAACTAAATCATGTTCAATAATAAAACTTTTATGAATATGCTAAATACTTTTTTTTAAAAATGGGCATACAAATTTAAATTATCAACTTTATTAATCCAATCAAATAAGTAAAAGTTTCAAACAATAAAACAAATTTAAAATAAAAGTCGATAATATCTAAATGAACCAAACTTAAATCAAACTTAATTAAAAGTTCAATAAACACAAACTCATAAAAAATAAATTAAGTTAAACTTGAATAATTATTTCAAAAACTTTATTCATCTCGACTCAACTCAACTCAATTATCTTATAAAATAAGTTTGGACATTTAAAAAAAAATTGATTCCATTTGACTTATTTACCATCTTACTGTCGCATTTAGAGATTGATAATTCAAATAACTTTTGATTCATTTCACTTTCCATGCATCTTTTTTACAAGTGGAACTAGAAATATAATTATTCATAAACTCTATTTATTGCTGAATAAATAAAGTTAGATGAAAATTACTTGATGCTCCTTCACCAAACGCACTAAAGGGGCAAGGAAGGTGAGTCCAATCAATCCAATGTCAATTCAACGCGACCATGCTTTCAATGCACGTTAAATCTTTGCTGCAGTCACAGAGAAAAATAAAAAAGTAAGTCAACAAGTGCAAATTTTCAACCTGGACAGCAGATAAGTCAACTTCCAGGACTCTGCATCCACTAAACAAAATAAATGCTTATTTGCACACCAAAAAGGAACTAGTCATGAACTATTTCATAAACCATTCCTTCGAGTTAGGAGCTGGCAGTAGTTCTACTCTCAGTATTGTACAATATTGAATATGTTAAAGAGATTCAGTGCATTATCACTCACACATTCAGTCTTATTAGGTATAAGGAAAACTACATGGCTTTGCCTTAACTGCTAAAAAAATCAGTCGAGACAACACCCCGTGTAGACGGCACTGATGATGCAATGGCCAAAAATAAGTAACCACATCAGATTTGCTACTATGCTAAGAGCTGGAGACGTTGTCGTGGTTTAGTTAGCGTTGTGTTGGGTCGAAATGTTATTGAAGGCAGCTGTGATGTTAGGGATCACCCTGCGGCTTACTGTCTGATTTCCCTGCTTGCGGATCAGAATCTAAGTCAATCTGTGTGTTATCGTCTTGCTGGTTATTATCAATTTCTGAGGCTGATACTTTTGTTTTTCCTTGCATTCTCTCCTGTAAAATATGATATACATCAGCAATCCAGTTTGAATCGAGCAAGATGAAACAATAAATATATACCTTAAGAGAAGCATTTTGGGCGAGAAGTTCATCATATTCTTTCTTAAAGTTGTCTAATTCTGCTCTAAGAGCCGTATTCTCCTCTTTCAGAACCTCCACACGCTGAGCCACTTCTTCGTACTCTGCCTATAGGAAAGCAATTTGAAATCAACAATTACCCACATATTTATCTTGTAGAAGTCTAGGATTCAATTTTAGGTAGATGTATTAAACCTGCTTGCGCAACCTAGAACGGCGTGCTGATTCTCTGTTTGACTGCTTCCGTCTCTGCCTTTTTAGTTCTCTTTCATCCTTAATTCATAACACAACTAATAAAATCAGTTCCTAAACACACACTGTGAAATCAGGTATAATTGAAAAACATGGAATGAATAGTATCCTATTTTCTCTGATGGTTACAGTATATCGAGTAGTAAATAACATAAATTAAAAAGATCAATCTCATTTTATTTGACATGGAAAGCTTTTTCGGTTACTTATGTGAAACCTACATGGTGTGAAATTGAATGGAAAATAAGCAATAATCTTGGAGACTGAACAGATGGATTAAAAACTTTTAGTGGTATCAATTCCTGAATGCTGAATTCACAGTTAACGAAATTAATAAAATAAAGCCAAAAATAAGGCAAGCTGAGAACAAACCTGAAGCCATATCTCTGATGGAACCTTTTCACTTGCTCCGACAAGTGTGCCAGATACTGTTGTTCCTGTGGCTGGTGCAGCAGGAACCTTCCCAGTAGGAGGGAATGCAGATGAAGCTGGAGTAACCCAGTAATCCATTCCAATATTCAAGTTTGTAGTAGGGCCAGCAACAACTCCAGGTACTCCAGCTGCTAGCATAGGCATTAATGGCATTGTCTGATGTGACATCGCATGTGGTGGTGTAATATCTGTGGCAGTTGTGCCACTCCTAGTCGTCTCTGCAATAAGATAAGTTTCATCCAACGTAAAGTTCATTGAGACAACTATGCATGTTGTTTAAATTGGTGCCTACCATCCAGAGTCTTCTGTCTGCCACCTGTCTTTGGTTCCGAGTCCTATAGAATTTTATCACGGCGTTAATGCATGATCTACCGATAGTTTAAAGAATCTATTGTACATCATCAGCAAAAAACGTAGCAAGCGATACGAGAGAAAGAATCTATTGTGCATCATCAACTTCTGATATTGAAGGAATATCATATTCATATGCAAAATCAAGTGGTAATTGGACAATTTGTAGAAAAAAGAAGAAAAGCAACAGGTTCCATCTACCCTCTAACAAGAAATGGAAAGCATTCTCATCACTAGATAGCTTCAATGAATTCTATTTTCCATTCATTACTAAAACTGCAAGATAATTTTTCAAAGCAAGTGAATGTTACTCCTAGGTCATAAGATTGGGCAAAGTGTGAGCCACATCTTATGGTGCAGGCGGCTCATTATCCAATCCTAGTGCTGATAAAGATTTCATCTAAACAAGTGATATACGTAATGGGATAGATAAATGGGAATTTTTCAAAATTTTGGCATATTAAGAGGTCCTTAAAAGTGACTTTGACTTGTTAAAACTTGAACTCGGAAGATTTCACAAACAGCACTGATTTGCTAAAGGATTGGTTTTAAAATGCTGAAAGAGAAGGAAAAAAAAACTTCTGATAAGCAAAATACTGTTTCTAGTCTTTTCCTAACTACTTCAGGAACATCCATCATTTAAGATTACAAAGTTCCATTGCATATAGATATAATGTTGAAACCACAATTATCTGTGGAAATTTAATCATGTGAAAATTGGGCATGCAACCTTATTCACCATGAAATTCTTAATATAGCTAAGGTTTTGTGCAACGAGGTAGCAAATAATACATGCCCATCAGTCCAAAGAATTTAAGCATTGTTTGGGAAGATGTTAAGATCAGTACAATAACACAGATAACAGGTAGCACGGACACCAATATTGACCAGCACTACTGCAAAAATAAATTTTTATAAATGAATATACTAATTGTCAATAGTGGCGCTAGACAAATCCCAGGAATCATCAACATTCCAATATATGATAGCTAACATGAAACCTTAAAGTGCAGCACTTATGTTCACTTCCACAAACATTTAGTAAGCAACAGAGGAGGAATAACTCACGTTCTGAGAATTAGCATCACTCCCTTCACTTGAACCTTCACTTCCACTATCACTACTGCAGCATGAAATTGAAATTAGGAATATCCAAACTAAAAGGCATAATATACTCGATGAACCAAAAATCATGATGATACAATCAATAGAAGATTTTGTTACCTATGAGATAAGACTCCATTAGGTGCTCCTGATGGCTTATCGACGTCAGTATTGTTTTTTCCTGTAATCATATTCAAACTTCCAAGACTCCCCTTTGATCGTCTAAAAGGTTTCTTTTCCTTTCCCTCAGATGACTTTGCATCTCCTTCAGTGCTAGGAGGCATATTTCCCTGTGAGATGCAAAAACATGAGGAACATGATTCTCTATCCTCACTAGCTTTCAGGAGACAATTTAACCGTTGTATAAGCCAGGAACTCACACAAACTTCAACATTTACATTTGGAGAAGGTATACCATAGGGACTGAACGGATGTGAACCCTGGACATATTTAGTGTCGAACAGAAAATTAGTAGAGCCATAGATGGAGAAAGCAAGTTTTCCCCGTTGAAAAAATTACTTATTTTTCGACGGCTTAATAGACATACCGGTGGAATGGATGGATGTGCATATATTCCATGAGGATACATCACATATGGTGGCGGTGGTGTACCATAAGGTGGCATAAGGTGCTACAAGAAGCGAATGAGAATTATCAATACAATTTACCAGTGTGACAGAGAAAGTCAACCATATACTACAAGTTATCACCATCTCTATACGTCCATAAACACTCATTTTATCTAAAAAAATAAAAAAGGACTATTTAAAGAGCCTAAAAGTCTAGCCTTTGACTGATAGCTCAGGGTTGAATTTGAAGGAAATCAAACAGACATGTACAGAAGTCTACTAGTCAACAAGGTAAGAGATGATATAAGAATGTAAAATTATGCAAGAAACTTGCTCTAGACATACATAATTATGAATACGGTACATGTCAATCTTAATAAAATTCAGAATATTATCCTTTTTGTTCATCTAAAATTATAACAGAGATGGTATTAAAAAAAAAGAAAAAGAAAATTTTGACCTAACATGTGGTACTCAATTCATCATCTGAAATTTGAATGAGTGCAGCAATGAAGCACCTCCAAGCAAGATGATTATAGCTGATCAACACTCCTATAAGATTATTCTTGTTAGACCAATGCAACAATTTATTTAAGCCAACATATCTTCCTCGAATGGATCGAACAAAGTATGAATTTATTGACAAAACGGATTCCACTTTTAAGTCAAATTACCCCCAATACATCTGAACACAATAAACATGGAAAGAAACACGATCTAACTGGCAACTAAATGTCACCTGAGGTCCCCACATATAAGGATGAGCTTGAGGACTTGACACCACTGGGGAATGGAAGAATCCAGGCGGAGGAATCGGTGAGTATGTCTATTCAAATTAGACAAAAAATTATTACAAAGGGCGGGATTGCATCTGAAGACCACACACAAGATTTCTTGTAGAAGCTCAAAAACAGAAGACAATTCAGACAATAATTTCCACTATCACCTGAAATCCAGACCAATCCGTGTAGGCTGCTGCAGTGGGGCTGGAGCTGGTAGCTCGTGGCTGCTCCTGAAGAAAGAAAACAAAAAAAACACTTAAAAAAGCTTAAAATTAACTGTAGATTAGGACAAGAACGCCTAACAATATACAACCGCAAAAGCAAATACGGAACCTGCGCAGCAGATGTTTTTGCCCCCTTGTTATCGGTCTCGCTTCCACCCATCTTCTAACCGAGATCCACCTTCTAACTGTCAGTAGTCACACGCTCGTTTTCCTATTCCTCTTCTTCCTACTTCTCTCTCAAATCATCATTCAAGCACTTCAAAAGAGAAAAACTTTGCCTTGCAGAAAAAGAGCGAAGAAGAATTTCCAAGTCGCTATCAATTTTCGGTAGTCAAGAGCCAAATAAATAAAAAAGTCACTCAATTCCGGTCAGATCTCACTCCAAAACCCTAACTCGTTCTCAACTCCAAACTGCCAAAGAAAAATCAAACCATGCACTGAGAAAACTCTACCAGATAAGCGAAACCTGTATCAAACGAGATAAGTGGCTGACAAGAGTAAGATTTTTGTAGCGAAACACATTCGAAGCCCTTTCAAGGTGGCGAGCGACCACCACACGGAAGAAAACGCTGTCGCCGGCAGATTCGGAGCTGAAAGAGAGATCAGGAGCCGACAAACCCCACGGAGAAAGCTGGGTGGAGCGATCCAATTGGCTGACCCCAGCGGAGAGGGTGGGAGAGAGGCAGCAACGACGGGAGAGCAGGAGGCGGAGGAGGGCGCAGCCAAGGGCAAAATGGGAATCCAGCGGCATTTATTTATGTGGAGAAAACTCGCGCAAAAAGGGGAACGGAAAATATCATTTTTACCCCTTCAACGTTATCTTGTTGAAAAAAATATCCCTAGTGTTCTTGAATTTTTTTTTTTTTTTTTTTTTTTTTTTTTTTTTTTTTTTTTTTTTTTTTTTTTTTTTTTTTTTTTTTTTTTTTTTTTTTTTTTTATTTATGTCTCGAAATTGTTAATTGAAAAAGAGAATTCTTGATGGGAGAGATATAATAGGAAGAATACTATATTTGATGTGCCCTTTGATAAAAAAAAATCTTAATATAATTTTGATAATTACGAATTCTTAGATGTACCGTTTAGTAAAAAACTGAATTAAATATCTACCTTCTCTTATACATTAGTCACTAGTAATACTATAATTTAACTCATCTTGAAGGCATCTCTAATGGAGATTAAATCATTGGGTTTAAAAAATAAATATCAATTTTTAAATTTATTATCATTAGATAGCTTAGATTTTTAGTTTAAATAAAAAAATTTGGTTCTAAAAATAAGAACTAAGTTTTTATCAAATTTTTGTGGGCATTAATATTCAGTCATCATATTTTACTCTATACTCATATTTAATTTATGTTCTTTATTTTTAAGTTTAAATAAATTTTATATTTTCTAAAAATATAAAATGAAATTTATAAATAAAAATATATGAAATGAAGGTAGAAAAAAATATGAAATAAATTTTATATTTTATTTGTGAAAATATTATATTTAAATTATAAAATAATTTAATTACTAAAATAATATATATATATATATAATGAAATTTATAAATAAAGATATATAGGAAATGTGAAGGTAGAGAAAAAGATATATGAAAGTAATTAGTGAATTTATTAATTTTGATATGGTAAGTGATGTGGTAAAAATAAATTTATTTTTTAGGTTTATTATTGGGGATGTTTTTGTTGGATTATAATTTTTGATATGGTAAGTAATGTGGTATTTATAAGTCGGTTATTTGTTAAAGAGAAATTTTTTCAATAATATATCAATTAAAAATAAAAATACTATATAATTAATTCATCTAATGATATTTATTTACTAACCAATCATAAAAAAATAATTTAATAAATTTAAATTGGCCCTATGATAATATTATTAATAATTCTTTTAATAAATTAATGGATCCAAAATCTACTCTACGGTGACCTTAAAATCGTGGCTGTGAAAAAATCGCCTTCGTGGCCCAGCCCAATAATCTGCTCTCCTGATTCAAAATAAACACGAAACACCACCTCAAGGGCTATGATCAGCAAGGGCCCACACGTAAAACCAATTAAATCATCATTTGAACCAAACCATGTCTTTGATGATACAGGTGATCTCTGAAACTTGCAGACCACAGCGCCGCACCCATCTGCTTTAACAGCATATCTCCCGCTCCGGCTTCTCCCGACGCAAATGGCGGCGCTCCTGCCTTCCTCGCTGCCATCGCTCTCCTCGTCCGCCGCCGCCTCTCCGATCCCTGGCCGCCCCCTCCGCCTACTCCCCTTCCTCTTCCGATCGACCCTCTCCTTCGCTTCTCTCTCCTTCGCCGCACGAGTTCGTCGGCCCTCCTCTGTCTCCGCCGGAGCGGGCGAAGGCCGGGATCCCCGAATCCCCGACGAGTGGGGGGACAAGACGGAACCCGAGGCCGAGCGTCCTTCTGCGCCGGATCCTCCAGTGGATGAGGACGAGTGGGGCGCCGAACCGGGGCCCCCGAAGGCCGCCGCGGTAGGCACCACCGACGAGTGGGGAGAGAAGGCGGAGCCCGAGGTGGAGGAACAATATCCGGCGGATCCTTCTAGGGATGAGGACGAGTGGGGCGCGGAAGCAGGCTTTCTGTCGGGGAATGGAACCCCTGTGCCGGAGGATGATAAGCTCGGGGACCTGAAGCGGTGCCTTGTGGACTCGTTGTATGGCATGGAATTGGGGCTCAGAGCAACGCTTGAAGATAGAGCCGAGATCTTGGAGTTGGTCAACCAGCTCGAGGCCGCCAATCCCACTAAGGCTTCGACTGAAGCGCCGGAGCTTCTTGATGGAAATTGGATTTTATTGTGAGTCCCTCAAATCCATCCCCTGCTTTTTCTTAGATCAATCTAATTATTCGAATACATCGCTCAAGGAAGATCATTGCATTCGAATATATGAATACAACATTATTCTAGTGTTAGTAGCTTGCAGATTTTGGCAACGTGAAGTGATCTAAGTTTTGTTATGCACTTTTAATCGAATACATTGCTCAAGGAAGATCATTGCATTCAAATATATGAATACAACATTATTCTAGTGTCAGTGGCATGCAGATTTTGGCAATGTGAAGTGATCTGAGCTTTATTATGCACTTTTATTTGGATGCATTTGCTTAAGGAAGATCATTGCATTCAGATATATGAATAACATCATCATAAAGTCGGTAGCTTGCAAAACTTGGCTATGTAAAATATGTTTCTATGTATCAAGAAACTGAGCAGCTGTATGTTTGCCGATTGATGATTCTTTATCTTTTGGCATCTATGTTGTGGCATTATCTATAGGTTCCTCTTGGATAAGTGAGTTTCTAAAGACAAACTTATGAACATTATCAATACCCATATTACTATAAACGCTGATAATAACTAATGAACTGAAGTTTAGTTTCCAGTTGCTACTTGTTTTCATATTCCAAGAACCTTGCAACGAATATTAATTACATGATATGAGTGAGGAATCTTAAATAGCTAGCGCACATGACTTTTGTTGCTTATAATAGGTGATAAAGTGACAGATTCGTGCTATATTAGGTAGAAAAACCATGAAATATTAATTTTCAGATCTCAAGCTTGAATGTAGATAGGTATGTTGCAGATTCTGTAGTTGAAGAAAGTGATTCTTTGTTGAAAGTGATGATGGTATTCATCCTGATGCATAATGCTTCCATTGTAATTTTGTGAAATATGTTTATTACAACGTATAACTGATACTGATACCCTTGGTTCTTATACAATTCTTAAGGTTTTTTCTAGAAAATTAATTGATTATTAGATTTCTGAACCATTAGCCAAAAAAGAAGTGACTTATGCCTTATTACATTATCTGATTGTTTTGAGCTAATTACTGATTGTGTTTTCTTCAGGTATACGGCATTTTCGGAGCTTTTACCTCTTTTAGCAGTTGGAGCAATACCCTTGTTGAAAGTAAAAAAGATATCTCAAGTTATTGACAGTAAGACACTGGAAATCGTAAATGCTGCAACTCTCTCTAGCCCGTTTGCCACCTTCTCTTTCAGTGCTACTGCTTCTTTTGAGGTTCAAACTTCATCCAGAATACAGGTATCAGTTCTATAAGATCCCAAGTAATTTCTTATGCTCTGTTCTCTAAAAGGACCTCAAATTCCTCTTTCCTGGTTTCAATTTTTTCTAGCTAGAGAGAGGTATTCTCGATGTTCAAAGTGATTTCTAGCTTTAGATGTGTTGATTGCCAAGGCTAAATAGATTGGATAAGAAAATTGATTTCATCTTCCATTCATTAGCCACTCTAGCGCACATTAATGAGTTCTATTCTTCAAGTTTCAAGATAGAAGCATTTAAGCATTTATGTCTATACAGGTTCAGTTCAAGGAAGGAGTCCTCCAGCCTCCAGAGATATCATCATCATTGGACTTACCAGAAACAGTCGATATATTTGGCCAGAAGATTAACCTGAAGCCTGTTCAACAGACACTGAACCCCATACAAGAGGCCGCCGCTAACATAACTCGTTCCATCTCTGGCCAGCCACCTCTCAAAGTTCCGCTGCCCGGAAACCAACCTGCGTCATGGCTTCTGATAACGTACCTCGATCACGATTTTAGAATCTCAAGAGGCGATGGGGGTTTGTTTATTCTCGCAAAAGAGGGAAGCCCTTTGCTGGATCGACTATCCTAAAGCATTAGTTATGTCAAGCAATTGTTCATGCTGCTGAACTAATCCCCTATTGAATCATGTATAGCATATACTTAAGTAGTGCAAATTATATCACCTGGAGCTACTTTTTTCTTTCTAAATTTGCATATAGTGATCAATGAAGTTCTTAATTTCGGTTTATCGTTTCTGAATGAGCCTTAATTGTCTCTAATTATCCATTTTCGTGACGAAATGTTCAATCCATGGTGTTCATTTGTTGACATGTGAAAGAAAATAGTAGAATACCAGGCAACAAAGGAATGCCAAGAGTCTTATTTGTATGAAAGAGACACCTTTGAACTTGCATCACTGAATGAGAGAACATGAAATGGAATGAGATGATAAAAAAATTGGAAAAGTTTATAATTTACAGTAAACTGATTTTATATTTTTCTTTCCAGTGAGAAAAAAAAGAAGAATGACAGTAAAAACATACTTGGCAAAGATTTGCCAAGATAATAAAGTACAATTGAGACAAGTAATTTCTAAACATGATGTTTTCTCGCTTTCTTTTTCGGGTGATTAGCCTCCGGGGTGCGGTTCTCCTGTTTTCGTTTCTTCAGGAGTTGCTTCGCCTTTCGGGCAACATCCGCAGGCTGTTTGGCTTTAGGAGCCATCGCGTCTGAGTCTCCTCCATCCCTCTCTTGCTCATGACCCTTCCTTTTGACGGCGCAACACTTGCTGATGTAGCGCCCAATGATTTTGCACGGCGGACAGTAAGAATGTGATCTCTCATCTTCCAGTCCTTTTTCGAAACAACAGAATCAGCAGCATCCTGCATGATTTGCAACGAATATGATCACTGAACTCATTTTTTGTTACGACAATGAGTAAAGACTGGAAAAGAGAGGCATTTTGGCATCACTCTCAAACTCCTTGCATACTACAACAACAACAATAACAACAACTAAGCCATGATAACAAACTACGGCATGGATGTTTAGAAATCTGATGTAGACCAGGTTTAATGAGGATGAAGACTAGTCAATCATACCCGTGATCGAAACAAGACGTATGCAATTCCCTTCCCCAAGCTCGTATAAGGATCCCTAACAACTCGCACAGCTTCCACATTAGATGTTGATTCACCAGAGCTATAAAACAAATGGTAAAGCTCTTCATCCTGTAAACAGAAAGCAGTAGAGATAATTATAGAAAACCCGAAAAGATAGAATCAAACATCAAAACCCTTTCGCCAAGCATAAAGATAATCTCACCTTCACATCAAAGGGAAGGTTACCCACAAAAACAGTCCTCTTTCTTTCATACAGTGGAGCCTCTCCTTTTAGCTTCTTATGCGGCGGACAAGCCATACCAACACGAACATGGTTCCCACGAAACTAAAGGCAAGCAAAGGTGTCTTAGGTTAAATGTCAATAAACTATGGCACATTTCTGATGAGAAACGTAAAGAACTACAACTCGTGATCATCTTTCTTTCCTGTTTTTTTATCAGAATTTGAAACAAGAAAAGACTTACAAATGTCATATTATGAGATAATGCAGCCTTAGCTGATTGCTCATCTTTAAAAACAATGTATGCATGCACACTGCCATATAAGAAAAAAAATTGGTCACTCATTAAAAAGTAAAACAACAAATTGAATTGATTTGTTTGAATCACAACGAAGAATGCTTGAAAAATACTTCACCTACGCATGAACAAATATCTCAAAAATGCAACCACAGGTTTTAATTCTGGATTAGAACTGTTTTTGTAATGTACAAGCCAAATGTAAATTATTACAGTAGAACACTGACTACACGTTCAAGATATCAGAAAGCAGAATAATAATGGTCGACAATGATGTGATGAAAAACATGGAAATCAGTAGTAAATTGTTCAAACAAATCACTGACCTATGAATGACACCATTAATTTTGCCCTCCAAAATTGCAGCTTTTGTGGTTGCATTGCTCTGATCAAGAAAACAGAACAGTGAAGAATGAGATTCGCGTCAAAAGGAAAGGAAAGAAGGCACGATTCAAGGTTTCAAATACTCACATCAATGATCGGTACTGATCTAATCCTGACAGAATCGATCTCCCCGTACTTTGCGAATTCCTTCAGCAGAGCCTTTTGAGTGCTCTCCTTCAATGGCAAATTGCCCACGAAAACCGTCC
The DNA here is from genome assembly GCA_024364735.1 of Boesenbergia rotunda. NCBI lineage: Eukaryota > Viridiplantae > Streptophyta > Magnoliopsida > Zingiberales > Zingiberaceae > Boesenbergia > Boesenbergia rotunda. Next base: position 599,732 of record JAGFNQ010000636.1, read on the forward strand.
TCACGAGCTCGCTCTCATCATCAAACGGTTCCTTCGATTCCACCATCTGCGACGAGTTCAAATACGCCGTTTTCCTCTTCATCCCAACCACGGCAGTCCTCTCCCCTTCAGAAGAATCCTCCGCATTACCGTACTTCCGCTTCGCGTACTGCTCCTCAATCTCGGCCCTTTTCCTCTTCTTTCTCTTCTTCCTGGAACACTCTACCTCGGAACCATCGCCAAGCTTCTCCCTTTTCTCGGGAACCGATGCGGGCGTCAAGTTTGCCACGTCAATTTTCCTCTTCCTGGAATGCGCCGATCCCCCAGCGCCCTCTTCGCGGCCCAAGGACAGCTCCGCAAACCCTAACTCCTGCGCCGGCGCAGGCGGGGCGACGGGGGCCTCCCCGTGGGGCTCGCACCGTAGCGGGTTGTCGGCGGAGGAGAGAGATTGGACGGCGCCGATCTCTTGAACCGGATCCTTCCCTGTCTTCCCCATTCGCCAATTCGTTCGAGTTCGCCGTCGAACGTAGCCGCGTGCGGCCACGGGAAGCAGCTCCTGGGCTTTTATCTCTGAGGATCATGGACTCCATTGATGGGCTGCTATTGGGCCTCTAAATGTCGTTAAACCAAAGAAGTCAAGATAATTGGTCAACCTCAATTGTTCTGCGTTGACTTTTAATTCTAGCTAAATACTCAAATTAATGACGTCAAAATTATAACTAAATTAAGGGAGCGTTTGGTTCAAATTTATTAATCGGAATGGTAATGGGATTCATTGAAGGTCAATGAGAATGGAAATCATGATTGCATTGATAGTGTTTGGTTCAAATCCTGAAATGAAAGTTATTGTCATTGATGATGTTTAACTCAGTTCAACTTTAGTAATGAGAATCAAATAAATTTTCAATTTTATCCTTTTATTAATACATTAAAATAATAATAAATAATAATTTTTTATTTTTTAAATAACATAAATGTCATTTTTTTATACAATAAATATCTCTATTATACTTTCAATCATTTTCCCCACCTTTATTCCCTTAAACTAAACGCCCCCTAAATATCACGAGTTTCTACTGAAATGAAAATTTGTACCGTAGAATAGAAGAAGAAATGAGGAAAGACCGATGGAAGGGCTTTTGCTCTTTCTTATCTTTCTTGTCTTTGTTCTCATATGTTTCCTTGGGCGACATGCTTGGCATGTGACGTGAAGAATAAAATTAATAATAAAGTGACTAAGGACAATTCATGATTCGTTCATTTTTAATAGTATTTGCGGGTATAATGTTCCACAATCACGGACTGTAAGAACGATTAATATTTTTTTTTAATTTCACTTAGTCGATCGGGTCCCGTAAAAATTTTTCATATACCATGAGAGCAAATAAAAAAAAAAATACACCCTAACTAGAGAAGGAATCGTAAAATACCTAAGATACAAATTAATCACCCTCCTACTACACCATAGCACGCTATCACGGATTGTAATATCATTTATGGATTGGTGCAATTCATATTGTTAATCGAGTTAATTGGAGAAAACTTTCCAATCTAAAAGCGAGCTTTGCATGTAATCCTCACCCCATAAAATCTTTACATGTACTTTCTGATCTGATTGACAAAATAGTTTTGTGTATTATTTTTTTATCAGTATAAAAGAGTAAAAATTTAGTACACATTATGAAGATTTGAATATAAATTATTTAAAATTGAGTACTAATTTAAGAAATTTGAGTATAAAGTTTCGGTGACCTCTCCCGTGAAGATCTTGATGTGGTGACCCCTCCATCATGATATTTATGCAACCTCACATACGTAAATTTTTAAATTTTATACTCAAATTTTTTCAAATAATACTTAATCTAAATTAATTCATACTAAAATTTTTATAATATATAATGAAAATTTTACTAGATACTGAAATAACATATACTCAGTTTTAAAATAATACTCAAATTTGTTAAATTAGTACTCAATCTCAAATAATTTATACTCAAATTTTTATAATGTATACTGAATTTTTACTCTTTTATACTGATAAAAAAAATAACGGCAATTTATCAAAGGGCGTACGTAACAATTGGAAATTACCAAAGGGCGTCTCATGGTTTGTATTTTACCAAAGGGCGCACTCATTATAGTGAACTTCCTCTTATACCCCTCCTGTTATCTATTGTCTTTCTCTTTCTCTCTCAGTTATAAATTCTGAGATGTCAACAAATGCAACGTGACTTAATTACTGACTTTTATTTTAAAATAATATATTATGGAATCGGTGCTAAATTAAAAAACGTAAGGTAAAAATTGAAAAAATATTTCACTTAAAAAATTTCTCATCTAACGTGATTTAAAAATATAAATAAATGATTTTTATTTTGATTAATAGAAATTAATATATTAAATAATATTTAATAAATATATTAATGTATAAAAAGCTTTTTGAAACAAACTGTTGGATTTAAAAATATAAATAAATGATTTTTATATTTGATTAATAAAAATTAATATATTAAATAATATTTAATAAATATATTAATGAATAAATTTTTTTTTGAAAAAAACTGACCGTGGGCCTGAAATCAATAGATTTCAGGCCCATGCTGGGCCTGCCTGAAATTTTTTATTTCAGGCCCACGTTGGGCCTGAAATCTTTTGATTCAGGCCCGATGTGAAATCAAATTTTTTTTTTCTATTTTAAAAATATATTAATATATAAAAAAAACCTATCAAAACACTTAATTTCAGATTCAAACGCAAGACCTGAAGTCATCCCAGGAGGATCTGAAGTCAAATAACTTCAGATCCTATAAATAATTAATTTAATAAATAATAATTAAACATAAAAATATTGTTAATATTAAAAAATTTCAGTGCCCTTTGGCCTGAAGTCTGATGACTTCAGGCCCAAGGAGGGCCTGAAGTCTGATGACTTCATCAGACTTCAGGCCCTCCATTATTAAATATAAAAAAAAATTATAAAAAATATAATATATAATTACATATTATTTATAATTTTTATAAAAAATGTATAATATATAATTACATAATAATAAAATGCTATAGGAGTGGTTTAGGTATATCAGTGAGTTTTGAGCAAAACTCACTGATGGACCAACCATATTTGGAATTCTGAAAACTCTATATCAGTAGACAGGGTTGAACTAGGAGATGAGATTTTGGGTGCCGAAACCTCTAATCTTGCTGTATCACCAATGCTATAGGAGTGGTTTAGGTATATCAGTGAGTTTTGAGCAAAACTCACTGATGGACCTACTATATTTGGAATTCTGAAAACTCTATATCAGTAGACAGAGTTGAGCTAGGAGATAGAGATTTTGGGTATCGAAACCTCTAATCTTGCTGTATCACCAATGCTATAGGAGTGGTTTAGGTCTATCAATGAGTTTTGCTATAAAGATAGTAGCATTAAAAATATAAATAAATGATTTTTATAAAGATAGTAGCATTAAAAAAATAAGTAAATGATTTGTATATTTGATCAATAGGAATTAATATATTAAATAATATTTAATAAATATATTAATGTATAAAATTTTTTTTGAAAAAAATTGACCGTGGGCCTGAAATAAGAAATTTTTTATTTCAGGCCCAGCGTGGGCCTGAAATCTTTTGATTCAGGCCCGACGTAAACTCAAATTTTTTTTCTATTTTAAAAATATATTAATATATAAAAAACCTATCAAAACACTTAATTTCAGATTCAAACGTAGGGCCTGAAGTCATCCCAGGAGGGTCTGAAGTCAAATAACTGTTGGGAACGAAATGGCTAGAGGGGGGGGGTGAATATAGCCAATCACTTTCCTTTGAAACTTAACAAGTTTCCTGCACTCAACTTATCAGTAGCACAGCGGAAGAAACGAAATGAAGCAGTGCAGTAAATGAAAACAGAAACCGAAAACAAACAACCACAGTTAGCAAGATCGCTAACAAGGAGGGTTTACAAGGTTCGGGGATAACTTGCCCCTACTCCTTGGCGTGCCCTTAAGGTGGGCGATCCCTTGATCGTCGGCAGATCAAGCCCCGGTTATCACCGGATAGAAAGCAACCTCCTTCTCGGTGGAGAAACCTCTCCACAGTGTTTCAATCACAGATAAAGTTTAAGCACAAAGAAACAACTAGAAGGATCTTACTCAAACACTTAGCAAGGACAAGAACACAACAAGCTTCCCTGAGCTCCACCCAGTGGCGATCTCACGCAAGAACCCTTCCTCGTGTCTTCCCACTGTCGGACTCCAAGCTCCTTGTTCTCTCCTTCAAGCGCTCAAGTAATGGATGATTGCTTCTCGAAATCAGTGGTTTGCTCAAAGTGATGAAGCTTCAAGAACACAGCAAGCTCGTAATGGAGAACTCAAGGCGCAGCAAGAAGTTTAGTTCCAGAACTCTGCTTCCACGCTTTTGATTCTCCACACAGCACCGGGTGACAACATCCTCCGTAGCCTCCAGCTATTTCACTGCCAACGCCAGCTACCACTGAGCCCTCTCTGGTCTTCCTGAGATCCCCTCAGCCAAGCCCCAGTCTCGGCTCCAGTCTGCAGCTCGGCCATTGCAACCTGAAATGGAGAATCGGACAAACCTGCTCCAAGGAAAGCCTCCATTGACCTCTCCTTGAGTGTTTGAATCCTCCCCTGTCACCTGCAGCTTAATCAGGGTGTTAGAGCAGCGTATCACACAGTAAATCAAATATCAGATGTAAGTGGCAGCAAATCGGATATGGTCAGACGCGATCAGAGCGTCTGACAGTGCGATTTGAATTAAAGTGATCGGTCACTGGACCGATCCAGGGAGTGTGGGTCGGTCACCAGACCGATCCACTGCTTCGCTGGGATTCCCAGCTCTCGCGGCTATACACGCCTGATCGGTCACCGGACCGATCAGAGTGAAGCCTGATCGGTCACCAGACCGATCAGAGTGAAGCCTGATCGGTCACCCAGACCGATCAGTACAGATGAACAGTGATTTTTTAATCAGATCCAAAGTCCCTGATCGGTCACCGGACCGATCCAGGACTTGATCAGCAAGGGAACTCACTCACCGTCCGCTCCCTGATCCGTCACCAGACCGATCAGGAGCAAGGCAGTGAGGAAGCAACCTGCTCCCTGATCGGTCACCGGTCCGATCAGGAGCCACACAGTAGGTTCCCAACCTCACTGTGTGCTCCCTGATCGGTCACCAGTCCGATCAGACATCGCTGGATCGGTCACCAGACCGATCCACGAAAGAGCAGCGTGCCAATGTCCCTGATCGGTCACCAGACCGATCCAGGGACTCAAACCTAGCCCTCCAAGCTAGGAATTCATCCACCTTAGCCCTCCAAGCTAAGGATTTTTCTATCTTACCCTCCAAGTTAGGAATTTGCACCTAACTCTCCAAGTTAGGACTTTTCACCTAGCCCTCCAAGTTAGGACTTTTCACCCAACCCTTCCGAGTTAGAACATCATCCAACCTAGCCCTCCAAGCTAGGCACCTGACCCTCCAAGCCAGGACTTTTTCACCTAATTCTCCAGGATGGGAATTTGCACCTAACCCTCGAACTTAGGACTTTTCACCTAGCCCTCCAAGCTAGGACTTTTCACTCAACCCTTCCGAATTAGGACTTTTCAAATACCTAGCCCTCCAAGCTAGGATTTTTCACACCTAACCCTCCAAGTTAGGATTTTCCAACGCCTAGCCCTCCAGACTAGGATTTTCAACACCTAACCCTCCAGGTTAGGATTTTCCAACACCTAGCCCTCTAGACTAGGATTTTCCATACCATGTCTGATCCCCGATCAGGACTTAATCATAATCAATAATCATCCACCTAAACTAAAATCGGTGTCAACACCAAAACAACAATCAGGGCTAGACTGCATCAACAATAACTTCAAATCCTATAAATAATTAATTTAATAAATAATAATTAAACATAAAAAATATTGTTAATATTAAAAAATTTTCAGTACCTTTTGGCCTGAAGTCATCCGACTTCAGGCCCAAGGAGGGCCTGAAGTCATCAGGCCCTGATGACTTCAGGCCCTCCATTATTAAATATAAAAAAAAATTATAAAAAGTATAATATATAATTACATATTATTTATAATTTTTATAAAAAAGGAATAATATATAATTACATAATAATAAAATGTTATAGGAGTGGTTTAGGTATATCAGTGAGTTTTGAGCAAAACTCACTGATGGACCTACCATATTTGGAATTCTGAAAACCCTATATCAGTAGACAGGGTTGAGCTAGGAAATGGGATTTTGGGTGTCGAAACCTCTAATCTTACTGTATCACCAATGCTATAGGAGTGGTTTAGGTATATCAGTGAGTTTGGAGCAAAACTCACTGATGGACCTGTTGGATCGAGCAAACCGATAGAGGGGGGGGGGTGAATATCGGAAATCATTTTTCAGAAACACGTAGAGCAAGTACGCAGCGGAAATTAATAAAAACAAAATCACACAGAGACACGGTCGATTTTACTTGGTTCGGAGCCTGGGTCGACTCCTACTCCAAGGCCCACGGTCGTTGACCGTTTACTTTGGGCAATTCTATATGAGGCGCAAATAGTTTACAAAAGATTATTACTGAATTCAGTACAGTAAACTTAAATAGCTCTTTTACCGACGTCCGAGGTAGATCGACTTTTTCGGAGCAGCAGGACGTCGTCGGCTCAAGTTGGAAGGATTTCGGGGCGAAGCGCGAGAGCAGAAGAGCGTAGAAGCGTTGATTGGAAGTTGTTGCTGAAGCTTGGGGTCGAGGGCCCTTTATATAGGGCCTGGGGGCGCCTGGGACGTCGGGGCCGCCCCCCACGTGGCAGTTGATCCGCACAATGCTCAGTCAACATCTGATCCCTTTACCTTCGGGATCAGGTTTGACCGGGGCGCCCGGAGCGCTCGGGGCGCCCGGATTGACCGGGTCAAAACTCCATCTTCTTGGCTTTGCGAGGGTGTGCTTCGGTAGCTGGCACTGGGGGCGCCCGGGACGCTGGGGGCGCCCGGGAGCACGGGGGCGCCCGCAGGTTGTACTGTCGAAGCGCGCTTCTTGTTTGTGTGTTTTGTGTTCACCTTGGGGGCGCCCGGGACACTCCGGGCGCCCTGGTCAGCTATTGCCTCATTCCTTTGAGGCTCTCTGAGCTGCAAACACACGTTCCTTCGGTCCTGCATCCAGGGTTAGTCCAAAACACAACAAAACATTAAGTGGTTAGTTTATACAGCCTTAACTGTCTTGGTTCTGACTTTGGGTCTCCAAAATGGAGTCCTAGGTCGAACCGACGCCTACTGTTCCCTCGACGGGGAACGCGTCCTCACCTACTCCTCTCGGGAGAATTTACCTGATGCCAACCGTTCCTCTGGTTGGACTTTTGCCTGGTGGTCCTTTGCCAGGGCTTGGATGCCGAGCTGTCCTTTGCCCGGTGCCTAGCAGTCCTTCGCTAGGGCTTTGCGACCTGGCATTCCCTCGCCAGTGCCTAGCAGTCCTTCGCTAGGGCTTTTACTCTGACATTCCTTCGCTAGTGCCTAGCAATCCTTCGCTAGGGCTTTTACTCTGGCATTCCTTCGCCAGTGCCTAGCAGTCCTTCGCTAGGGCTTTTCCTGCACACTAGAGTGACTTGTTAGAAAACAAGTAAGACTTAACTTTTGAACCCTGTTGCCATTATCAAAACACAGGTTTGACTTGGGTGCTTTCAGCACCAACAATCTCCCCATTTTTGATTTATGGCAACCCTAGTTCAAAAAGTTAAGTTTAATCAAACCATGAAAAAGTTAAATTTTGTTCCCTCCCCCTGGAGAGAATCTCCCCCTAGATTTTTCAAAAATTCGTGGAGTTAAGAAAAATATTACTTAGAATGATTTTGTACTTTGAAAACTTAAGTTCAGGTACTTTGGAAATCTTTTAAGTTTAAATGAGTTTAGAGTACCAAAAAAAAATTTGAAGCCTTAAGTTTAAAGTACTCAAAAAGTTTTGCAAACATTAATTTAAGTACTTAGTAAGAAAAGCTTAAGTACTTAGTAAAGTTTTGAACAACTTTAAGTACTTAGAAAAATACTTCTTAAGTTTAAAGTACTCAAAAGTTTTGAAAACATTAAGTTAAGTAAAAACTTTTAGTAAATTCTTTAGAAGCTTAAGTACTTTTAGAAATTATTTTCGAAAAGCTTAAGTACGAAAATTTTGAAAAAGCTTTTGAAAACTTTTAAAAAACTTTAGTGAATTCTTGAGAAGCTTAATTATTTTCGAAAAGCTTAAGTAAAAAACTTAGAAAATTTTGAAAAAGAAAACTTAAGTACTTAAAATTTTTTGAAAAGCTTAGAAAATTTTTAGAACTTGGTACTTTTTGAATAAAGGAGAGTTTTTGAAAAAAAAATTTTGGGGATAGAAATTTTTAACTAAACTCTCTCTTTTTCTATCTCTCCCCCTTTGCCATATATAAAAAAAAACAGATAAATACAGCAGAAATTAAACTTCATCATTGAAATAAATTTCATAAAAATATTTACATGATTTTGCTGTACTGAACCAATTCATGATAAGACTTGAACCAAAGCAATTGGTTTTCTCTTGTAGGGACCTGTCTAACCCAATTAGTTACTCACTAACTGTTATAAACAGTAGCTTTGGCTAGGGTTAGTCAAGTTAAGTGTTTCTGTTCAAGTTAGATTTTCTAAACTTGACACTTAACTTGATTGCTGTAAAAGTTGTATTTAGTGCCCCAATTACTGCAGATGCACTGACTTAAAGCATCTTGAATTAAGGCAAAGACCTAAGCATCTCAACCCTTTCTAGGTTATCAATCAAAAGTATCCTAAGGTGCTTGTGAGATGATGGCTTCTAAATCTATAGGTGCATGCAGTTCTAGGGTTAGGGCCTAGGCTAAGTCCATTTGCGAAAAAGACCCTAGTTTTGAAAGGGGGAAGTTTTGAAATAAGACTAAGTAAAAAAAACTGATTTTGAAATTAAGTGAAACAGTTTTTCAAATTCTTTTAGAAACTGATTTGTAAATAAAAAAAAATAATCAAGAGTAGAGTTAATCTATTCTACAGAACACAATCCTAACTGCTTAGATAGTCAAATGAAATAAGTACTTAATTCCACAGGTCAACAGAGAAAAACATAACAGTCATACAGGTCAAAACATAAGTCAACCCTACTAGGTAGGGGCAGTCGGATAGCTAATAGTACAATGCAATCAGATCTAAGACGAGGGACCGGGGTGCCATGAATCGAATCGTGCCATCATCTCGATGTATCGAGCATCAGCCACTTCTCGATCGGCCCTTCGAGCGTCCCTCTGCTCGATGTATCGAGCGTCAGCCACTTCTCGGTCGGCCCTACGAGCGTCCATCTGCTCGATGTGATAGGCCTCGACCTCCTCTCGGAGACTCTGAACCTGTGTCTCTAAATGTGTCACTCTCTCGTAGAGTGTCGGTGGAGCGGGCTCGTCGATGTGCGCTCGGGCTGCTGCTGCCAGATCCCCAACGTCGATCTCAACCTCCTCGTCTGAACCGATCGGAGCCCCGGCCTGCTGTCGTCTCCAACTCAGAACCCCGGTGGCCGATACCTCTAGACCCGCTAACGAAAAATTCCTAAATCCTATTTCGTCAAAGTCGGTCATAGTAGTTATTTCACCTACGGTTATGTCACGACCGTGGTGATGAAGGAGAGAGGTGATGATGTGGCAGAATGGAGTGTGCACTCGTCCCTGGGTCGTGACACTGGACGCATGTAGGATAGTATGAAACATGTGTAGGCCAATGTCTATGTCAAGGTGATGGACTAGGGCATACAAAAGGAAAGCATGAAAAGGTCGCATGGTACCGAGATCTCTAGTGGAGAGGGGTAAAATACAACGGACCAGGACTCTGTACAGGGCATAGTCCTGTGCCTGAAGTTCAACGGCTTTGAATCGTCTGTTCGCGGGGAGTCCTTCCCTATAGAAATAGGAGTGGATGGTGTCTAAGGTAATGTGAGAATAGGGAGGATCAAATGGAGGATTCCTAGGTGGATAGCAGCAAAATGTGGACTGAGAGGGTCGCAGTCCAAGGAATCGGTTCAACAAAGTATGGGTGATAGACAGAGGTATTCCTTGACAGTAGTGTGAAACATTAGATTATCTTGTCGAATTATATTACTGTAGAACTCTGCACATAAAGATTCATTAATGGTATGGTTGCAAAAGACAAGATTATATAATTGATAGAAGTTGATAACATTCATGGCTACGGGGCATGATTGGGTAAAGAAGTGCCTATTAAGATAGCTTGTTTTAATTGGCTTGTAAATGGTTTGTGCAAACTTGTTACATAACTCTAGGGTAGGGAACCTAGGGTCAGAACTTGGTTCGGCACCCGGGTTGGCCGGGTTTGGTCGGCGTCTTCTAAGTTAAGGAAATTAAAAGAAGCATGATGATATTGCAAAAAAAAATAAATTAAAATGCAATAAAAGTAAAAATTATACCGGGCGGCTCGGGGAGGCATGGTTGAGGATGAAGACTTGCAAGATCTCCTTGGAGGGAAATAAGTGAAGAAGGGAGTTGATTTTGGTGTGTGAAGAGAAGGGGAATTCGGGTGCCTTATATAGGCACATCAACAGGGGCGCCCGGGAGCTTCCGGGCACCTTGGTCAGTGGATACTGCCAAAGGGAGTACCTTTGACTGGTTGGGGGCGCCCGGGACACTCCGGGCGCCCTCATCAGGCTGCTTTTGCAGCCTTTGCTGCATTGAGAGTGATGGGGGCGCCCGCGTGGTTCCGGGCGCCCTAGTCAAAGGCAGAGGCAGCTTTTATGTCTCGAGGGAAGTTGTGATTTTAACGCAGGCGATGATTAAATCTCACTGAAAAAATTAAGAAACTGGAATAAATGTTTTTTCGAGTATTAAAGATTTGTTAAAACAGGCCTGACAAAATCTATTTCCTTTTTCTAGATGTAAGATCAACTTTCAACTTCAACTATTTTAGTTCGAAACAGATTCTGAAACAGCGTAGATCGAAGGCTTTCCGCTTTCCGCTTGATTTGTCCATTCTGCTAGCATCATGTTTCAGATGGTGCAAAAGTATTTTTGAGTATTTGTGAATTTCAAATTCTGTTTCAGTTTCTATAATTCTTACTCAAAAATTGAAAGTAAAAATTTGATATTTTTTTTCTTATGATCTATAATTAAAAGTTCACATTTACATCCTTAATAAATTTATCATTTTATATGATTACCGTCACACTTTTAAATAAAGTTTTTTATTTGTATATAATTTATATTTTTAAAATTTTTATACATATTTTTATGTATTTATATAAATTTTATTTTTTTATGGTTTTATATATTAATTTGATATTTTTTAATATTTTTATAATATTAATTTTGATACATTATTCAAAATATAATAATAAATATATAAAACATTATTGATAGTATATCAAAATTATATTTAGATAATTAAAAAAATTAATTTATTTAGTTTAAGGATATTATTATTATTTAACTAAAAATTAAGCTTAGAAGCAATTATTTATAAAATACTTAAACTTTATCTTATATCAGCTTTGAGCTTCTATTTTCAAATACTTCATACTTTAGCTTTTCACTAACTTCAAAATAATTACTATAAAAATCATTTTTCAAAAATTCTACCAAACACTCCCTAACTTAATTATCTTACAAAACAAACATTAACAATATCAAATTTAACTCAACTAAATTCATTCACCCTAAATAAGTGGCAAAAGATTAAAAGTGCACTACAAGGACCACCCTTAATGAGGATTTGCATATTTCTACTTGTCCAAAAGAAAACTTAAGATGGATAAGATTAAAACGCGGTATAGTTATATTAGTGGCCCCCTCATGATTATTTCATGTCATTAAGAGGGAATATAATAAAAACTCAAATTCATAAGTATATGAGCGAAGATCCACAGAGATGATCCCTACCAAGTTTCGAATCTTTACTATTACTATCATTATCCTATATATTTACGGATTGATCCTGAAACTTTAAAATAGATAAGATAGAGGCAATACAAGTACTTGAGTGATAGACCCATTGACTCTCCACTAGTGATCTTATTTGTCCAAAAGAATAACTAATATATTAAAAATTTTATGTTTTATATATTCAATTTTTTATTTATAATCACTACAAAAAATCTTACCGTTACCGATGGAATTCAATCGGTATTGAGCCTTTCCGACGGAACTACGACGGGGAAAAAATGTCGGAATAATAATATCGACGGAAATATCAATCCGTCGATAATGGTAATGTATCGCAAATAGGGGTTTCCGTGGGTGATTACCAATGGAAACACTATTTTCGTCGGTAATGTATCACAAATGAGGTCGATACATTTCCGATGGAAACAGTGTTTCCGTCGGAAAATCAAAAAAAAATTGCATGATTTATATTGATTGAATCCGATCCAAGATACATTTTACACAATATGTAATGTTCACAAACAAACATAGATGATTACATTCACATTTCACAAAGAAAATAAAATCTTTCATAAACAAACATTACAAACATATAAACAATCACAATACATTCACATTTTCACATGTCACAAACAAACATTACAAACATATAAACAATAAAATCTTTCACAAACAAACATTAAAATAATATAATCCAAATTCAAATCAGGCAGTGAGTAAAAAGATACAAACATACAAACAATATATAATATATCACAAAGTACAAAGATCAATATCAAAATACAAATTACATACCATAATTCATGATAATACAAAATATCCCAAAGATCATGAAAATCCTGCAAGAAAAATAAAATAAAATGTTATGATTATGATTACAAAATAAGTATAACAATATATTATCAAAATGATAACTATAAAATTGATCTAAAATAAAAAATAATTATATATGAATAATAAATTTTAATAACTGAATATAAATCTGGTGAATATGATAAGGATGCCTGGGCACAAAAAAAGAGTCCTGTAAGCCAAAAATATAATATATTAGAATGTAATTACAGAATAAATAAATTTTATATTATTTTAACAAAACAAATGTTATAGTTTAACATACCTCAGAAAAAATCTACTCGTCTCGCTTTGTTGTGTCTTGAGTCTCCTGAGACTCAAAATAATGTTGTATTTGTGTTGGAGGGCTGAAAGTAGTTATGACCGCCATCATATGGTCTATGAAAGCTTTATGACTGACCTCTCTCCTCCGATCCTCCTCTACTATCCTCCGATTGTCCTCCGCTCTCCTCCTATCCTCCTCCCGTCTTCTCTGCTCCTCTTCCGCTCTCCTCTACGCTTCAGTGGCTATCCATTGATCCATCTTCTGATCCATGGAGGCAATTTGAGAGTGCAGTTCTTGATTTTCTTGTCGTAATGATTGCACCTTAGAAGAAGAAGCGAATGTAGTGGCACGACCACGACCCCTGACATCCTTAAACGATCAAAAGCAACTTTGGTCTGTGAGCCAAGCCCGTAGAGGGAGGAGTTTTTTGTCCGTCCACCGACAACATCATAATAGATCTCATTCAGCTGGTTGGTGGATAAAGTTTGTAACTCCCCTCCCCCCTCAATCGATGGCTGAGATGCCTCGACCACTCTATTTGTAATTTAATCCTGTATGAAAAAGAATTATCATATTAATAGTCAAATTGTATATAATTACTAACGTTAATAAAGATATAAACGATTAAATAAAATAAAGATAATAATTGTATGTGTATCGCCTGTGATTGAGAATTGACAAAGGTCCCATTTTCTTCTTATAGGTCTTCAAAAAGATTTCCATACAAGTGGGCTAGCGAGCAAGATCTCGTTAATGTATATACCAATTTATTAGAGCCTAATTATATGATTTGGTAATTGATAAATGCAAAATTTACTTGCATAACTTTGAATTAAACTCACCAAATTCATGGTATGCTCGACAATAGATTTAGATCCAGATGAATGTCAGGCTGTTCCGGTGCTCAGACCACCTGGCTCTGTATTTCTGTTGGCTCGATCCTTTTCAGCATTTTCCTTCCATCTTTGTTCAACCCAGGTAGTCGTCCGTACACCCTAAGTCTCGGCATCAACATATGGCAGTCGCGTCGCCTTCTTTCTTAAGTAATACATGTGGTCTCGGTACAACTTGGCACAATAAATATTCCAAGTATTTTTAAATTCTGCCTCTGTCCATCCTCCTATGTATATTTTTTCTGCAATGCAAATTATTAAAACGAGTTTATAAAATTTTAGAATAGTAAATATATTAAATATACTTACCACAAATTCTTGATAGTAAAATATCTTGGTCTCCTCATCTACATGTCTCTATGTCAAACCAGCAGTGCATATTCTTTCTTTAAATTTGCCGGTGATATACGAGGACACTCGGTGGCCATCAGGAGTGAATCTGCATAAAAATTATTAAAATATTCAAAATATATTATAACTAAAATCAAATATGAACATAATTACTATTAATAAAAAAATACTTACGATTCTCCAATAATTTTTAGAACCTTGTAGCCACGGAGTGGTGCCTGCTGCTGATCTGGCTGCTGCTCTTGCTGCTGCTGTGTCATAATAGCATCTACAAAAAAAAAATTACAATACATCTTAATACAATTTGGAGACATGATCATATAAATAAAAAATAAAATAAATGCATAACTTACATGATAAACAAAAAATATGATATCCTGTTATCATTAAGATCACATTAATCAATAGTAGCAGCTTCTAAATCCTCTTCGCTAAACTCTATTAGTTCAACAACTTCATCATTGCTGGACATATCTCTATCATCTATATCCTCGTAAGTAACGTTAATATCTACAAATAATTACGATGTAGATTCGAGTTGTGAATCAACTGAATATCTCTCCACATAATCATTCTGAAATGCATCATAGTTTAGAGCAGTGAGGGTGTTCAGCATTTCTATGGTTGAGCGAGCCTTCATTCGACAAACAGACAACCATTGACTAGATCTTCATCTCCTCGTAAGGTATTCAAGATAGAAAACTTGACCCGCTTGTACTCCGAAGATGAAAGGTTCAAATTTATTGAACCTTTTGTTGGCATTAACATCAACTAAATTATAATTTGGATGTATTCGAGTACCTATTCTTAGGGTCAGATCATACCATGCACATTTGAACAACACACACATCTTTTAAAAGTAATGCAAGGTATTCAACCTCTATGATTTCATCAAGTATACCATAATAATCAAACTCAATGTTACTATTCTCCATACATCCTTTGACGCATATATCAGAATTGAAGGTTAACCTGCTTGATTCTCAGTGTTTGACATGGAATTTGAGGCCATTAACATAGTAACCAGAGTAAACCATTATTTTACGGAGAGGACATGATGCAAGATTCAATATCCTATTATCTTCGACATTTGAAATTCTACGATCTTTCACCTATAAAATTAATTTTAATATAAATTAGGAGCTTGAATAATATTTCTTATAACTCAAATATTATTAAATTTAAATTGATTTAACTTACATATATTTGGAACCATAATGCAAATTTCGTCTCTAACTTTGCAGCTATCTCAATTACACCAAATGATGGATTTTACAAATATAGTTGTTGTTCGTATAAACTAACAAAGAATTTCAGATATAATTAAAACATTTTAAATCCTCATCGTAACATTTTAAACCTTTGATTAATTTTAAACATTTTAAACGATGGTGACTACATATTTTACATTCACTCAGTTCATTGTCTTCATTCCAAAAGATTATGCAATTATTTATACAACAATCAATCTTCTCAACTGGCAAACCTAAACCTTTGACTAATTTTTTTGTATTTTAAAAGCTATCGATGATTATGTTATCAACAGGAAGCAACTCTGATATCAATTGACATATGTCATCATAACATCTTTCTAAAAAATAATGTTCTGCTTTCAAATTTATTAATCTTGAAGTAGTTGACAGTTGAGAATGACCCGAAGGAATGTCTTCCCATACTTCTCTTTCACTGGCCTTTAACATTTTATATAATTGTTGATATTCATGTGTTGGTATTTCATTTATATGAGAATACTGAACAACATTCATCGCATCCTGAACCATTGTTTGCATTTCAATATTGGTTGTTGAATCAGGCGCAACAACATGTCTATCAGAAGTTGAACCAGTAAAAGGTCCAATTGGTTCATACACATAGGGTTCTCCGTGACAATACCAATTATAATAATTTGGCACAAATCCATTTCTACATATATGAACTCTCACAGTATTCTCATTGCGAAAGGCTCTATTTCTGCATTTCTTGTGATTACACGGACACCTTAATTCACCACCATTCATACATTCTTGATGACTCTTAGCAAAGTTCACAAAATGTTTAAGTTCAGAAACAAAATCATCTCTGATAAATCCATTTTCTAATCCTACCTATTATAATAAATTATCAATTTATATCCTAAATTAATAACAAAATTAATTGTTCTAACATTTATTGTAAACATGTAAAATGACTACAAAATAGAAATATATACCTGAAATGAAATACATGTCTCAGAGAAAAGCAGCAACTATAGTAACCTACAAGAGTAAAAAATAAATCTAATTAACAATAAATAATTATAAAATTAGATAAATTATATGAGTGATTACAAAATAAATCTAATTAATTACAAAATTAGACATGATTACAAAAGTAGCATGCCTGCTGGGCCGCAGGCGTGCACGGCTGGGTCGCTTGCGACCGCGGTTGTGGCCGCTTCGCCACGGCGTGCCTGCTTGGCCGCTTGCCAAGGCGGCCTCGGCCCCTCGGCCGAGGACAAGAAGAGAGGCGTATCGTCGACGAGGAGAGATCGCGTGTGAAGGAGATTCGCATCACCGTCGCCGCTTGCGTTGAAGGAAAGATCGCGTGCGGGAGAAAGAAAGATCGTGCCCTAATTTAATTAGGGCTACCAACAGAATCACGTCACGTGGCAAAAAAAATCCGCCAACCCTAAATAAATCGGCGTCAATGCAAAAATTGGGCATGCACCCGTCGGTAATTACCGACGGAACTGCGATTCCGTCGGTAATTTCCAACGAAATCGTAGTTCCGTCGGTAATTACCGACTATTTCGCGAAAACATGCGACATTTGGTAATTTCCTTAGGCCACGTGCCCACACATCTAATTGCCAACGGAAAACGAAACGGTTAGTTAAATATACCGACGGAATATAAATTCCGTCGGTAAATTCGTCAGTAATACGTGTATTTCTTGTAATGAATTAAAGAATAATTTTTTCTCTAAAGTGTCATTTTCAAGGAGAATTCATCTCTATCCTCAAACTATTAGGTTCTTACATTGATTTGACATGTTTATAAACCACAATTAATTAAGAGCATATTAGTTTAGAAATTGGGGTATAAAGATGAACCTTTTTATTGTGCTTTTAGTGTTAATTTGGTCCTAAAGACAAAGCATATGTTCCATCATCACTTAGTTCTTTAATTATAATTGGTTAATGAGGGTAACTACCCACCAAAATAAATAATCAAATTTGTAAGTATTTTAAATTTTTATTAATTGATACTTTTCATTCTATTTGTCCACTAAGAATATATCATTTTTAATTCAATAGATAATAATGATTTTTTTAAAAATAAATGATAAACTAACTTGTTGTGTTGTGATGTGGATCTCATTAGGTGGACCTTTTTTAGATCTAAGGATAGATATTTGATTTATTCAGGATTTTATGTTGATAATATTTTATGCACTTAATCAAATGGTCCTTGGACAATTGAAAATTGAAATAAATAGAAATTAATTCGTTGACGTGTCTTGCTATCTTCAATAGGTATCCATCCAATCATATCTTTTCATTAGACTCCCAAAACAAATCTTTTTACATAATTCCTCCATAATTACATATAGAAATCTGTAATCTTAAATAATTATATCCAATGGGGCCTCATATCTCAAAAATATCTTTATTCTATATTATTATAACAATTTCAATTAAAATTACTCTAATATATTTTAAATAATAAATAATTATTGTCAAAATTATTATAATAATATTGGATAATAGTTTTTTTTAAGAATGTGAAGTGTCTTGTTGTAATATTTATACAACAGATGGTTTTTAATTTTTATTTTATTTATGTTTTTTAATAAATATAAATATACTTACTGCAAACGAGGATTCACTTTTCCTAACATCCTCATCAATTCATCTTAGGGTCAATATGAAGAATATAAATTATGAGGATTAGTAGCTCAAACATTGACTAGCGTATAAAGAAGGACAGACACCTAGCTTCATCAAATTAGAATTTGACCTCAGATCTTATGGTGACAACACCTTATACGTTAGTCATCAGTTCATTTCGTCAAGACTAATATAAATATACTTGATGGGGTTGAATGCCCGTGGCGGGCACGTCGACTGAAGAAGTTGTGTCAACATCCACTGAGTCGAAACGATTCCCTTGTTGTGACATCCGAGGCCCTCTCGGGAAGGGGAACCCAGGGACTAACCCGAGTCGGTATAGCTCTGAATATGGCTCTAGAAAGACACCCCCCGACCTCACCTTAGGGGGTAAGTCCCCGAGAGCACCTCAGGGAGATGAATGCCTGGGACCCCCGGGCCTAGCAACCTCGAGATCACCTCGGAATAATGGGGCCCAAGGAACGCTCAAGCAGAAGTTCGTTTTTCTCGGATCGGCGAGTCATCCTCATCCAATATGATCGACGGTCATAAAGGTCTTAATCATCACAATAGCCCGGTTTGAGGAATTACGATGACCGTTACTAGAGTGAACCATTAACCGATAATCACGGGGACGTGACATAGATCATGGGACGCACCAAGGCAGCCGTCGCAGGTATAAAAGGTAGTCCAACCCCTTCGGTAAAGGGGTTATGCATTCTCTGCTACTCATACATCTTTCTACCTTATACTTTTCTCTCCATCGAGGCACTGATATGAGCGTCGGAGTGGATTCCGTCGGACAACCTCTGACATGTTCCATTAACACTCGTGTTGATCTCGCAGGGCATGGAGTTTCTCCCCGAACGTCAGCATCCATGACTGATCGTCGACGTTGACTTCTTCCGGAACAATACTTATAAATATATTGCATCAGGGTCAAAAATACAATAATAAGATCTTCTCAACTTTGATAATTTTTTTAAAATAGTGATTAAATGTAAGAATATTAGACCGAGTCACTCATTCTAAGCACTTCTCGATTTATTATAGTAATTGATAAAAATTTCTAAAGATTCATACCGATCCGTTCAAAAATTAATGAGTATAAATTTGATATTCGATGTCAACCATAAATAAATATAAATATTTTTTTTAATTATCATCAGATATTTAATTTTTGAATTAATTAATTTTGAAAGATAAATCAGATCCTATAATTTTTTTAATTAGCATTTTGATTTATCCCAATAATCAACCAAAAATTTCTATATTATATAGATCTAAAAATTAATCCATATAAATTTGATATATAATATCAATTATAAATAAATATAAATATTTTTTTTGTCAAATGAATTAGTGAAAGTTCCACAGGCCCACAATAAATATTTTTGAAAATTATGAAAGGAGTGGAAAAGGCACAATGAGTCCACACAATAAAAAGAGTTTTGGAAAAACAAGCAAAGAGGAAAAAGACGCGCATTTGGAATAATCAAATGGACGGAGAGCGATGTCGAAAGAAAGAAGAAGGAAGAAGAAGAAGAAGAAAAGTCGGAGTTCCTTGCCATCGAAGCATCTTAAAACCTCCTCTGCTATGGAATTTTTGAGCGGATAAGAACAAGCGCAACCTTCTTTCTCCTTCTTGTCTCCTACCCTTCTTCCTCCTCTCTTCTCCTTGTTCCCATCGACTCGTCAATCCCGCAGTTGACTCCGAGCAAAGGTGCGATTTTTATAGCACTCGGCGCGAGAGATTTCAGGATCAGGGCAGTCATGGTGAGTTCTTTTTAGCTTGATTTTGCGGGTCAAGGTTGGCTTTTGATACGGAATGCAGCAGGACGGCGGCGGCGGCGGAGGACTGGAGGGTGAGGAGGGCCGGTGGCCGGCGTGGCTGCGGCCGCTTCTGGCGACGAGCTTCTTCGTTCAATGCAAGCACCACGCCGACTCCCACAAGAGCGAGTGCAACATGTACTGCCTCGATTGCATGAATGGCGCTTTCTGCTCCGGTTGCCTCGCGCAGCACCGCGAGCATCGGGCTATCCAGGTGCGTCTCTTGCCCTAAACCGGCCGCCTCCTTTTTTTTTTCGATTTCGCGATCCCCTCGATTTGAGATCAAACCCCTAATTTTTTTTTCTCCGCCGCTGAATCGCCGTTCTGGTTTATGGTTTCGGCGGCAGATAAGGAGGTCTTCGTACCACGACGTGATTAGGGTTTCCGAGATCCAAAAGGTGCTGGACATCGCCGGCGTGCAGACCTACATCATCAACAGCGCCCGCGTCGTCTTCCTCAACGAGCGCCCGCAGCCGCGGCCCGGCAAGGGCGTCACCAACACCTGCGAGGTCTGCGACCGGAGCCTCCTCGATTCCTTCCGTTTCTGCTCCCTCGGCTGCAAGGTGCCGCTACTTTCACTTCCCTCTATCAAAAATCCAACCTTTTGCTCACAAACGCAAACGCCCAATTCCAGATCGCCGGCACCGCCTCGGACTACTCCCGAATCAGGAGGAAGAAGAAAACGAATCAGAAGAAGAAGAAGCCGTTGGCGGAAGCCGACTCAGACTCGGAGGAGTCTGACACGAGCAGCAGTCGCGGCAGCGACAAGAGCAATGTGACGCAGAGCTTCTCGCCGTCGACTCCGCCGCCCACCGCCGCCGGCTTCCGCAGCGCCAAGAGGAGAAAAGGCATTCCCCGCCGAGCTCCACTTGGAAGCTTCATAGTGGAGCACTTCTAGGCCGCCATCACTGTACCATACAGAAGCAGTTAAAAAATCAACAACACACTCAATCAATAAACGAAGAAGAAGAAGAAGCAATCTGGTGAGTAAAATTAGCGGATAAATGTAGCTGTAAATGTAATCTATCAGAATCATAAAGGCTCGAGATTGAGATTATCTGGAAGAAAAAGTAGGGAGTTTTGGGATAGTGGATAGGTTGTAGAATGCGATAACTGCACTGTAATCTCAAGTTTCAGCCATGGAAGTTGCAGAGAGAAGAAATAAAGTTATCCTGTTTTTCATTTGGGGAATAAGATTTTGGTTTTCCAATTTTGATGGGCTTAGTGTGAAAAATATAGAGAAATTATACGCATAGTGAAAGTGAATGTCTCAGTAAAAATTTTAATCGTCACTCAGCGGCACGTCCGACGTTCGATCACCGATCGGACACTACCTGTGATCTCTGATCGCCGTCCCGAATCAAACTATACTTTCGGAGGATGGTGAACCCGTCAGGATCGCCGGCAACGGTGAACTCGTTGAGATCGCCGGTGAAAAATACGATATCACAATTGCGGTGATTCCTGACGGGTTCATCGTGTCCCCCAGGGTATAGTTTGATAGTATCCGATCAGCGATTGGACGTCGAACGTGCCGCCGATTGATGGTCAAAATTTTCACTAAGACATTTACTTTCACTGTACGTATCATTACTGAAAAATATAATGGCAGTCATTTTTTTTAAATGTAATTATTTGATCCCGGTGTTCCTTATCATCCATCCGGTAAAAAAATAATAAATAAATTACGGGATCAATTTATAATGAATGGTTAAGTGTGAAAATTATATGGAATATATACCCGGCCAAAATAAAAGGATGCCAAATTATAAAGAGTTTATGTAAATTATAAGAATATCTTATTAAAAAAATAAAAACAAAATACGTCCTAACAATAATTGCTAGAACGCATATAAATTATTAGATAAGTTCTAGGAGTTACTATAATCATGCTAATATAGTCGAGTTGATATTGAGTAATAAATTATAATATAAGAGAAAAATTAAAATCTTTAGAGAATAATTTTATAATTTGAGAGAGGAAAAAATTATAGTCATAATAATGACGTCTCATAAAAAAAAAATCAAAAAGGAGCTCCTATCAAAAATTTAATTTTCTACATACTTTTTTTTATCTAATGATATTGTAGCATTTATCCCTTATCCAACAAATTTATTGTAGTTATAACACCCTATATAAAATATTAAGTAGTTGTTATAAGGTATAAAAGTTACTATGTAGTTGCATACAACCACCACGGTTCTAGCTGAGTTTGTATTAGAATTGGAATCACATATGACTCATTTTCGTAGAAAATAATTTCTCCCACCTAGGTGGTAGTTCAATCCGTAATTTATCACCCTTCGACAAGCCTTGAGGCGGGCTGCGGAGGAGCATCTAAGATCAGTATTATCATTTTTTTAAAGCATATACTAGGTAGCTATTACAAGGTATAGAAGTTATCTGGTAGCTATTATAAATTTTTTCAAATGATTTTAGGGTTTAGATTTTAAAATTTAATGTTTAAGATTTAGGATTTAGGATTTAACTATAATTATTTAAAATGATTTTTATTAATTTAAAGCAATTTTAACTACGTTTAAATAAGTTTCATCAATTTGATAAAGACAATTTGAATATAATATTGATGTATATGAAGTAATTTTGATTGTAATGAATAGTTAACTTTTTGGTATTGATACCAATACACCCACCACTTCTTGGTATTCTTGGTACTATTTTTAAAAACTAGAATCAATTTGGTGCTTATCTTTAAAGACCAGCAAAACGTTAAAAATTAGCATCATTTGGTGCTAGTATTTAAAAACCAACACCACCTTGGTCCTTGTCTTTAAAAAACAATACCAACATAAGTGGTACTGGTTTTTAATTTGGTGCCCTCTCTCTATATGTATCATTGTTGATTTTTAAAAATCAACACTAAGATGTTTTTTAAAAAACAACATCAAGATGTCAAAATCAGAATTACCTTGGTATTAGTCTTTAAAAACTAGCACCAAATGATGGCTTGTATATTTAGGTAGTGATGCTAGTTTTTAAAAATCAATATTACATTTATTGTTATTGATTGTTGCATGTAATAAAAAAGAAAGAAAAATTATTACATGCAAATAAGAGAGATTAAAAAAATAAATTTTGGTCACATAAGATAACCATGTCATCTACGCTCACTCACCTAAGAATATGCAAGGTTCATATATATATATATATATATATATATATATATATATAAAATTTATTTTTTAATTATATATTTTTAATATGATGTTAAACCTAATATATTTTTTAAAAAATTTTAATTAAAAAAAATATTAATATAAAACATATTCAATCTGAAAAATATAAAATTCAATCCAAACCTCACTCATTATCACCCTAAACCACATTCCTATCACTTGGTCCACCAATCCTTTCGTAGTCATACTTAAATTATGCGCACTATATTTTTTTAAAATAAATGATTTATTATTATAAAAGAGAGATGAGCAAACTAAAATTATAGCCTTAACTAATTAACTTAAAATTAATCATAATATCTACAAGTTAACACATTAATAACAATCATCACGTCACATACTACTTTGAATAAGTCATATTTTCCCCAATCACAAAAAAAAACAAATAAGAAAAATGCTAAGCCATGATTTCAACTCATGTTTCATGCATGGCTTCCCCACTTAAACTAATGGATTGATAATGAAATACTTTATTATTGTTAATTAATCCGTGATTTAGACTTGGTTAATTTATTGGCAATTGCTAGAGAAAAATAAATTTTTAAAAAAAGGCAATTAGTAGTGATGCTATCTGAATTTGAAGTCGTCAAGGGTCAATTCATCGACGATTTTAGGGTAGATTCGGAGAATGATCATCTGACAGCTTCGGACAGGGAGTGACCCAAAGGATCGGAGAAGAAAAGATGATCTAGGAGGATAATCGAAAGGTTCTTCGGCGCTTAAGTTAGGTCTCACAGGAACTGAAAATAACAATCAGAAATTAGGGTTATTCTTATTATCTCCTGAAGAATTGAGTTGAATACCTTTTTATTACATGATTGGGGTGTCCATGTTCTTCCGCTTTCCGAGACTCTCATGACGGCTACCATATCTTTTGGAAATAATGGTTAATTATCATGCTCTTTATGGGAAGTGAAGGGTTACGTTTTTCCTTTAATCACATTGGTCATGTTGTCGGCCATGTTGCTGGTAATTATAGTGACCCTCGCCTTTTGTAGGGTTAAAATACCCTCTTCCAGATTGAGGCTTCAAGTTGGAGATGAACATCCTACTCGGGATCGGGGACCTTGGGTTGACCTTGACGACCATGGCTTGTTGACCTCGACTTGGGGTCCGAGGACCCTAGTCGAGTTCTCTGGCCTTGGCTCGAGGTTTGGGGCCCAAGTCGGACTGGCTGACCTCGAGTTGGGGTTTGAGGGTCCTATTGGACTCAAGGGACCCAAGAGGAACAAATTCAGTGATTAAGAGTTGCCACGTGATCTCCTATACCATGAGGCTTTCTCTTGGAGCCCCAACATCAAGTAGTATGACAATTTCCTACTAACCTAATGGAGAATTCTATATCCGACCTAACAAAAAAAGTATCGAGGTATCTATCTAATTTAATAATTAGATAATTAGGTATAAGTATTATCCTACCCAAATATCTCATTATATATATATATATATATATATAATCTATTTTTATTTTTTATTTTAGATATAATATTAATTTTAATATGCTTTTATTTATTGATGATAAAAATTATTATAGTAGATATCCAATCTTGACTAAGGGTATCTAATCTCGATGTATATAAGGATGAGTATGAAAATTAAAAATACTATAGGTATGAAATTGAGATGAAAGAATGAAAGTTGAAAATATGATGGAGATGAGAATGAAGACGCAGATAAATATGAGTATGAAATCTGATGAAACCCGATGTAGTGCCCGTAATATCAATTAATTTAGTTCAACTATAAAAGGAAACAAGTAACATTTAATTATATCATCTTAAATATTAGCAATATTTAAATGGCCTATCCATTGTGTTTACTAAATTGCAGCCCATTTAGCCACCTTCAACCCAATTTCTTGGCCCACAATGATCAAATTTTAACATGTCCCACGCTCTTTTAGGCCATTAACATCTGACAATGTTAGTGTGCTCATTCTCTCTATACGTTAGTCATAACATCCGAAATAGTAACTCTCATAATTTACTTTCTCCGTGTTAGTTCTAGGGGAGGGGGCGCTCAAGGCGAGCATGCCACCTTATTAGGCCATAAACGTCCCCACAAGTAGAGATGACAATGGGTCGGGTTCGAGTTGAATTCTATATCCTCAATCTTAATATCCATCAGCTATCGGATATCCATACGAATACTATCTATTAAAGGATTGGATATCTTATATACTAATAATTTACTTTTCCATCCAACTATATCATTAAAAAAACATTAGAATTAACATCGTATTTTAAAATATATATATCTATAATTTTAAAAATAGATTAAACATCTATATAATATATTCTTAACATCAATTTATACAAATTGTTAGTGAATTTTGGAGAAAAAAATACTTTAATATATATATATATATATAATCTAATCGGATATTCGGGTCGGATATCGAGTTTCGGTAATCCCTCCATATCCTTCTCTATTCAGGTCGGATATTGAATTCTTCGTCGGATTCAAAGAAAATTGTTATCCCTACCCTTGAGATGGACTGATAGTTAGCGCGTGCGATGTTTCCACCTTGAGATCTAGGGTCAAAAATTGGCAAAACTAGTGTATCCACCCTTCTTACACGCTAGTCACAGTATCCGGGCTAATAACCCCCATGATTTACCTCTTTTGTGTTGGCCCTAGGACGAGTTGGCGAGGCGCTAGGTGAGTGAATCATCTTTTTGCCACCTTGTTAGGCCATTAACTTCATTATATTTGAGTTTGCCCTTGCTCACTAGACAACATACTTAGGGTTGTAAATTAGCTGCTGAGTGAAGTTTTGTGGTATTTAAGTTTATTTGTTAAGATAATAAAATCAAATCGAGCTTAAAATGAATCAAGTTATTAAAATATTATTCAATCTTAGCGTGATTTTTTTATGAGCTTAAGCTTAGTTAAGCTTAGCTTAAGTTTGATTCAAGTTTGGTTTTAACTTGATTCGTTTAGATATTATCAATCTCTCAATTTAAGATTATTTGAAACTTTTACATGTAAATCATTATTAACTTGATAATAGAAACTTATTTGCTTATTTTGATTTTTTTATTTATTTCACATATTGATAAGAGTTTTATTAATGAACATGATTCACTAATATTATTCATTACAGCAAAAAGTAATAACCCTTATCTTGGAGGTCCTTCCAGGACTACCTATGTGATCTCAAAGGAAGATAAAATACGAGCTCATTGTTGGTTGTCAGGATTCCTCCCTATATCCCCAGATTAAAAATTCTATTGATTAGAACTAATTCGGATAGGGAAAACTTCCCGAACTTCATTATCATACTTTTCGATTGAGTGATCGCTTGAACAAACTAATTGTTCAAGCAATCAAACTCCTTTATCGATTAGCAGCAGATTAGATGATGAATTTTGGATCGCCAATTCTTGTGTTTAATTAGGGATCCAAGAGAAAACATGAATACAATTAAAGCATAGCAAAAACCAAAAGTTATACCTCTTGATCTTCTATTGTATTCCTATCCTTTTCTTAGACGTCGTGTGGGCGACGATCCTTCAAGAAACAAAGCCACCGAATCTCCTTCTTCTTCTTTCCTACTTGCGCCGCCCCTCTCTTTTCCCTTGACATAGCCGCGCTCAACACAAAGGGATGCCACACGCCAAGGAGAAGAGAAGGAAAAAGAAGGAAGAATGAAGAAGAAGCTAGCTCTCCCTTCTCCCTTACTCCAATTTGCACCGACCCTAGGAATCCCTTGCGCCGCCGCCCAAGCCAAGGAGAGGAAGAGAAAGAGAGAGGAGAAAAATCAAGTTAGGTTGGTTCATGATGGCTTAAGAGGGTATATATATGGTACAATATGGTCCATGAGGAGGACTTGATTTTGGTCTCCTAACGGATCCTTAACCCGACTCGTTAATAATAACCCGCTCCACTAAAGGGTTATTATTGAACTACCGCACCAACCCCATAATAAAATATGGGCTCCTTCTTATTATGTGTATATTTTCTCCCCATGTTTAAGATATCACATGTCCATTAATTAATTAAATTACTAACAATTTAATTAATCAACATCTAACTCCAAGAGTAGTACCACTCAACCTATTATTATGTCGGACCAAATTCACCTGCAGGATTTACATGATAATCCTTATGAGCTCCTCAAGGGGACATCATCATCCTAAATAATTAGGACACAATTTTCTTCTATAATCAACGACACACCATATAAATAATATTATTTCTCAATTTATCGGGCCTATTGATTTAACGAATAAATCTCGCTCATTGATAAATTAAAGAAATAAATATTAAGTATATGTGCCCGTTATTATATCGGAATTAAGAGCATGTACATCCATAATAACCTGAAGTCTTGTTCGATTATACAGTCAGTATAAATCGAATCACCTCAAAACGGTTCTGCTCAATACACACAAACTGCACTAGTGTAATTCTATAGTCAAGATAGACTAATACCAAATTACACTACAACCGTTCCAATGGTTTGTCCAAATCCATCTTGGTTGTGAGCCACTACTTATACTTTACAAGAAACCGATAACATGATCTTCTGTGTGGCACCACACATCATGTTATCTACAATGTGAAGTAACTTCCTTCCTGGTAGAGCGTGCAGTATGCTGACGGAAGAAATCGCCACAGGCTGTTGCGTAGTCGGGTCATTGAGTACCGATATCATCAGTGGTGAAGTTGCCACGTGTCTCTGTCCCGCGATTTACCCTCGTTGACCGGTGGGGACTCTCGTTGAAGGTTGTGGGGCAGAGTGGGTCAGCCAAGCGGATTAGTCAGGCGCAAGCCTAGATACCCCTTGTAAATAAAAAAAGACAATGTGAAGTAACAGACAAATTGCAAATATAAAATGCAAAGACATGATCATTGTGATTCTTATTCCAAAATATATGTTTATACAAAAACTAGGCTATAGTATACATCCTAATAATCTCCCACGTATACTAAAAGACTATACTGTCAATCAAACTGTCATACATCTGATTCACATCCCCTCAACATGCCTATCATAAGCTTTCGCTGGAAGGGCCTTAGTGAAAGGATCTGCCATGTTATCTGTTGATGCAATCTTGGCGACAATAACTTTTCCTCGCTTTACGATGTCTCATATCAGGTGGTATTTGTGCTCAATGTGTTTACTTGCCTTATGGGCTCGTGGTTCCTTCGAGTTTGCTACTACACCACTATTATCACAATAAAGTGTGATAGCTTTGGGCAAACCAGGAATTACCTCTAAGTCCATTAAGAAGTTTCTGAGCTATGTAATTTCTTTGGCTGCCTCAGAGGCTGCCATATACTCAGCTTCCATGGTGGAGTCCGCAATGCATTTCTACTTAATACTCTTCTATACTATGGCTCCACCTCCCAAAGTAAACACATAACCCGAGGTAGACTTACTGTTATCCCTATCTGATTGGAAATCAGAATCCGTGTAACCCACAGGGAGCAAATGATCTGTCTGGTAAACTAGCATATAATTTCTAGTCTTTTTCAGATACTTTAATATATGCTTTACCGCAGTCCAATGTCTTTATCTTGGATTACTTTGATATCTACTAACCATGACAACGGTAAAACAGATATCCAGTCTCGTACATAACATAACATACATTAGGCTTCCTACAATTGAAGCAAAAGGAATTGTCTTTATCTCCTCTATCTCCTTTGATGTTTTAGGACACATCTCCTTAGATAAAGGTATTCCATGCCGAAAAGGTAGAAAACCTTTTTTTTGGAGTTTTACATGCTAAAACGAGCTAGGATAGTGTCTATATACGAAGCTTGAGATAAGCACAACATCCTTTTCTTGCGATCCCTTATAACTTTGATCCCAAGGATGTGTCCAGCTTCTCCCAAGTCCTTCACATCAAACTGTTTGGACAACCATACCCTTACATCTGACAACACTTTGACATTGGTGCCAATGAGCAAAATATCATCTACGTATAGTACAAGAAATACCACTACGTTTCCGTCACTGCTCTTGTATACACAAGACTCATCCGGACATTGTATGAATCTATAAGATTGGATTACCTCATCAAACCGGATGCTCCAAGATCTTGAAGCTTGTTTCAATCCATACTGTAATCAAACTGTCATACATCTGATTCTCATCCCCTCAACATGCCTATCATAAGCTTTTGCTGGAAGGACCTTAGTGAAAGGATCTGCCAGGTTATCTGTTGATGCAATCTTGGCGACAATAACTTTTCTTCGCTTTACGATGTCTCGTATCAGGTGGTATTTGCGCTCAATGTGCTTACTTGCCTTATGGGCTCGTGGTTCCTTCGAGTTTGTTACTACACCACTATTATCACAATAAATTGTGATAGCTTTGGGCAAACCAGGAATCACCTCTAAGTCCATTCAGAAGATTCTGAGCCATACAACTTCTTTGGCTACCTCAGAGGCTGCCACATACTCAGTTTTCATGGTGGAGTCCGCAATGCATTTCTGCTTAATACTCTTCCATACTATGGCTCGACCTCCTAAAGTAAACATATGACCCGAGGTAGACTTACTGTTATCCCTATCTGATTGGAAATTAGAATCCGTGTAACCCACATGGAGCAAATGATCTGCATGGTAAACTAGCATATTATTTCTAGTCTTTTTCAGATACTTTAATATATGCTTTACCGCAGTCCAATGTCCTTATCTTGGGTTACTTTGATATCTACTAACCATGCCTACGGTAAAACAGATATTCAGTCTCGTACATAACATAGCATACATTAGGCTTCCTATAGTTGAAGCATAAGGAATTTCCTTTATCTCCTCTATCTCCTTTGATGTTTTAGGACACATCTCCTTAGATAAAGGTATTCCATGCCGAAAAGGTAGAAAACCTTTTTTTTTTGGAGTTTTACATGATAAAACGAGCTAGGATAGTGTCTATATACGAAGCTTGAGATAAGCACAACATCCTTTTCTTGCGATCCCTTATAACTTTGATCCCAAGGATGTGTCCAGCTTCTCCCAAGTCCTTCACATCAAACTGTTTGGACAACCATACCCTTACATCTGACAACACTTTGACATTGTTGCCAATGAGCAAAATATCATCTACGTATAGTACAAGAAATATCACTACGTTTCCGTCACTGCTCTTGTATACACAAGACTCATCCGGACATTGTATGAATCTATAAGATTGGATTACCTCATCAAACCGGATGCTCCAAGATCTTGAAGCTTGTTTCAATCCATAAATGGTCTGATTAAGCTTGCACACAAGATGCTCTTTGCCCTTTGCAATGAATCCCTCTGGTTGCTTCATATAGATGTTTTCTTCAAGACTTCCATTAAGGAAAGCTGTCTTGACATCGATTTGCCAAACCTCATAATTTATATGAGCAGCAATAGACAAGAGAATCCGAATAGACTTAAGCATGACTACCGGCGAAAAGATTTCCTCATAATCGATCCCCTCTTTCTGAGTATACCCCTTCGTAACAAGTCTTGCTTTAAAGGTTTCCACCTTTCCGTCTGATCCTCTCTTTCTTTTGTAGACTCATTTACATCCAATGACTTTTACACCATCCGGTGGTTCTACTAGCTCCCAGACTTGATTAGAACCCATAGATTCTATCTCAGATTTCATCGCCGTTTCCCAAGATACTGCATCTTTATCTTGGAGTGCTTCGTCATAGGTCCAAGGATCAGGTTCATGTTCACCAGGGACTCAGTCCGAGGACTCTCCCAAAAACATGAATCTGTCAGGTTGCCTAACAACACTCCCACTACGACGAGGTACTACCTATGTTTCCTCTGTGACACGCGGTGCAGTTACTTGTGGTATATCATCCTGTACCATTGGTACTGAAGTAGGAACTTCCCTTCCCATTTCCTCTAGAACAATCTTACTCATGGGCTTGTGGTCCATTACATAGTCCTCTTTTAAAAAGCGCGCATTCGTGCTAACAATGACTTTCTGATCTTTAGGACTATAAAACAAACCACCTTTCGTTCCTCCAAGATAGCCTACAAACAAGCGAACTTCCATACGAGATTCCAACTTATCAGCGTCTCCCTTCAGTACATGTACTGGACTACCCCAAATCCGAATATGTCTCAGACTAGGCTTAAAAGGGTATATATAGGCTACAATAGAAAATGATTAACGAGGTTTTTCCAACCAACCTCGGGCGACCGGCCCGGCCTCACGGAAATTTCCCACCGGCCGCCAGGGTAAATCGGGAAGCGCTCGCAGTGGGCAGTCTAGAAGCCCAGCGTCCCAGGGTTCACGCCCCATTTGGAGGAAAAATTCCTGCAAATACGCCGTAGCTGGGGATCGAACCGCGGATGTCTGGGAAAGCGACTAGTCGCCCTACCGCTGCACCATAGCCCCGGAGGCATATATAGGCTACAATAGGGACTATGAGGAGGAGTTGGTTTTGGTCTTCTATCGGATCCTTAACCTGACCTGTTAATAATAACCCGCTCCACTAAAGGGTTATTATTGAACTACCGCACCAACCCCATAATAAAATATGAGCTCCTTCTTATTATGTGTATATTTTCTCCCCGTGTTTAAGATATCGCATGTCTGTTAATTAATTAAATTACTGACAATTTAATTAATTAACATCTAACTCCAAGAGTAGTACCACTCAACCTTATAATCATGTCGGACCAAGTTTATCTGCAGGATTTACATGATAATCCTTATGAGCTCCTCAAGAGGACATCATCATCCTAAATAATTAGGACATGATTTTCTTCTATAATTAACGACACACCATATAAACAATATTATTTCTCAATTTACCGGGTCTATTGATTTAACGAATAAATCTTACCAATTGGTAAATTAAAGAAATAAATATTAAGTATATGTGTCCGCTATTATATAGGGATTAAGAGCATGTACATCCATAATAACCTGAGATTTTGTTCGATTATACAGTCAGTATAAATCGAATCACATCAAAACGGTTCTGCTCAATACACACAAAGTGCACTAGTGTAATTCTATAGTCAAGATATACTAATACCAAATTATATTACAACCGTTCCAATGGTTTGTCCAAATCTATCTTGGTTGTGAGCTACTACTTATACTTTACAAGGAACCGATAACATGATCTTCTGTGTGGCACCACACACCATGTTATCTACAATGTAAAGTAACAGACAAATTGCAAATATGAAATGCAAATACATGACCATTGTGATTCTTATTCCAAAATAAATGTTCATACAAAAACTAAACTTATAGTATACATCCTAACACTCATCATTGTGACCCTTTGCATGACCGATAGTACATTGAATGAATATTATTTATGAATATTATTTACAAATATTATTAAAGAATATTATTGTCGAACATTAACCAGCTATATATATATATATATATATATAAAATTCTTCTTAACTAAGAAGGAAAAACACATCTAAAAATTGTTGGACCAGGTAGCAGATGAACCTGGGATGACCGACCCGACTCCATGGAAGTTTTCCACCGGTCACTAGGGTAAATCAAGAAGCGCTCATGGTAGGTGGTCTAGAACCCTAGCGTCCCAGGGTTCGCACCTCATTTGAAGGAAAAATTCCTGTAATATACATCATAGCTAGGAATCGAACCACGGATACCTAAAATAACGACTAGTCATCATATCGTTATACCATAACCCCATGCCGAAAGGAAAAACACATAGATTAGAGGAGAAGTGATATTTCCGGTGATCGATTGGGTAACGCACAGGAATTTGCACAAATAAGAGGAATAGCAATTAAGAACGATTGCTTGAGGAGAAAAAGGATCCATCTAGGAAGAAGGAGAGGAGAGGAGAAATATGTTGAATTTTACATAATAAGGGAAAGATTATTATTTGTTAGTATTCATTATCTTTTATATATAGTTATATTATTTTATATTTATATATATGATTAGTATTATATTATTTTATATGGGTGAGGATGAAACAATTAATTCATAATCCAACTCATTAATGATGCAAGCCATCACACCCTAAAAGATTATACTAAATTATATAACTATTTTCCGATTAACGTGGGGATATCTATAACCAAATAATATTACAATTAATATGAGTGAGTGATAGTATTCAAGAAAGAGTAAAAATAAAATCAAAAAAATATATTATTTATTTTATTATTTAATTAAGAATTTGGACTCTTTGTTAATCAATTCTTAATTGATTTGGTGGAGCTCAAAATTAAGTTATCTTTTTTTTCACAGCGAAATAAATTTTAAGATTTATTAATAATTTTAATTTTTTATATTTTATATTTTAAAATTATAAAATAAAATCATAAATCCTTAAAAGATACATTCATAAGATAAATCTATAATTAAAATATTAAAAAAAAATTAATTTTAATCTAAAATTAAAATTTTAAAAAATAATTTATCAAACTCATAGAAAGATAATTTTAAATTTTAACTAAATAAATTATTATTTTAGAACTAGAAAAAATTTTACGCCTATTTATATATTATATTATATATATAATGTGTGCCCGCGGCTATTGCTAGTTTAATATAGAATAAGAATAAAGATAAATAATTAAATAATAATATTCATAAATAATAATTGGTAATATTAAAATTATTATGGATGAAAACCCTAATATAGAAATTTTAAATTAGAAGTGTTTTTCTTAAGATGGCAGGGCCAAATTGAAAATTTTCATAAAATAAGACCCTAAAACGCCGCCCCATTATTTCCGCCGTCTATTTCAGAAATAATTAAAAGCAAAGACTTTTTTTTGTTTAATTACCAGCCACCGCCTCCGCTTACCCAACTCCAACTCCGAGCTGATCGATCCATGGAGAAGGAGGGCGGCGACGGAGCACCATTGCGATCCCCGGCGACGGCGGCTCCACCGGACGGAGGAAGAGATTCCGGCGGGCCTCACGCCTGAGGAGTTCTCCGATCTGCGTCCCCGCGTGGAAACCCATCACCGTTACCATGTTGACCCGGCACAGTGCTCCTCCCTCCTCGCCCAGCGCATCCGCGCTCCCGCTGACATCGTCTGGTCCGTGATACGCCGCTTCGACCGGCCCCAGGCCTACAAGCACTTCATCCGAAGCTGCGCCATCAAGGGCGGCGGGGAGATCCGCCCGGGCTGCCTCCGCGAGGTCAGCGTCATCTCCGGCCTGCCGGCCAGCACCAGCACCGAGCGACTGGACGTCCTCGACGAGGCCGGGCGGGTCACCGGCTTCACCATCGTCGGCGGCGAGCATCGCCTCCGCAACTACCGATCCGTCACCACCGTCGACGAGGTGCGCCCCAAGGGAGAGGGGGAGGGCGCGCCCTGGGCGGTGGTCCTGGAATCGTATGTGGTGGACGTGCCGGAGGGGAACACGGAGGAAGACACTCGTCTCTTCGCCGACACCGTCGTCCGCCTCAACCTCCAGAAGCTCGCGTCCCTGGCGGAGGCGATGGCCGCGGCGGAGTCCGAGGAGGCCAAAGCCGCCGCG
This sequence comes from Boesenbergia rotunda, assembly GCA_024364735.1. Lineage (NCBI taxonomy): Eukaryota > Viridiplantae > Streptophyta > Magnoliopsida > Zingiberales > Zingiberaceae > Boesenbergia > Boesenbergia rotunda. The sequence goes on from JAGFNQ010000636.1 coordinate 634,337, forward strand.
GCGCCGCCGCCCTCGGCGAGGTGAGTCGCCTCCCCGACTCTTGCTTTGGGGTTTCTGACGTGACGTTGGTAAAATTACCAAAACCACCTCCTCATTTTGTTAATTGCAAAGCATGAACCCTCATCCAACCAATGTCATTGTTGTTCACTAATCCTTCTTCTTCTTGTTTGTATTGCTCAAAATTGTATCTTGTAAAAGTGATCAGAGCTGGTGCTTATGCTTATGGAGAATGAAAGGTACAATATTTATCCCCATCTCCTCTCATTTTGCTGTCTAATTGTTGTTGTGACTTTTAATTTCAATTCATGTCATGGTTCTTCATAATTGCATATTTTCTCCAGTTCCATCCCTGTGTATGTTTTGATCTGGGCGCATTCAGTTCACTGGTTAAACTATGAATTGAAGGCCACTTCAATCTACTCAGAATTAACATATATACTCTCTTCGATTGGAATTCAAATTGGTTCAATAGTGACACTGGCCTAATCTGCTGCTTGATTAGTTAAAAAAAATTATCTTTCTCAAATTGTTAACCTATCTATCCTCTTCCTTTTGGGATACAGGGGCTACCTTTGATATTCTTGTGGATTGGTAATCTTTCTTTCCCTGGTTTAAGCTTTATCTGAGCCCTTCCTTCATCTTAACCTTCCAGTACTAATCTCTCATTGCGGGGAAGACCCTTCATCTTCCATTCGAACCAACTGTTGGTTGGCTGATTGAGTTCCCTTGGGCTTTCCCCAAATTTGTTAGTGGATGAAATGGGACGAAGAGCTGGTGCCTTTACCGCAATTGTCACATGAACAAATTAAGGAAAGGGATCAGCCCACAAAAGAATCTAACTCATGATTGTACCAAATTTCTCACTGAATCCAAATTCTCTCTCATTTGTTATGCCAAACTACTTTCCCTTATCTAGCAAGTTGTTTCACCAAACAACTCAATAAACAATATGTTGTACCGAACCTTCACCATAAATTGATTTAGATCATATCAATGCACTTGAACATGAGAACTACTTGTCCGGATTGTGAAATCAGTAAGTTTTCAGTCCATCAACAATTTGATAAACAATATTTTTGTTGAAGCTAGAATGCTCATTGCACATTATTCCCACATTGCCCCCTTCAAATCTCCACCTCAGTTTATCATGGCATCAGAACTAGGTCTGAAGTTAGGATAACCCACATCCATTAGTCTTGCATTGTCGAGTGAGATGATTCGTTATGTCTATATGTTAAAAATGGATTCCTCTTTCGAGTGATTAGTTATGTTGGGATGGAACAAACTCCATTTTGATTCATTTATATTAAAATCATAAAATCTAGCCTATATACCAATACTCTCAAACATTTTTTCAATTATGATTTCATAACTAAAAGACAGATTGACAAAAGTGGGAAATTGATCAAACCACTTCTTGAAACAGTTTGATAGATATTTTTTAGGGGATTTCTATACGATAGGTGGCGGAGAGCCTTAGTTGAATAGTTTTAAATTATGTTAAAGCTGAGTAGAGAGCTCAATCCAACTTAAAATGTCAAGAAGTATTTCTTAGTAGCTAAATACATTATAAGAATTGAAAGGCTAGTTTCTCCTCTTACATCCTATTCATTTAAACAGTTTTCATATAGATCACCAACTACCCAATCAAATTTGCCCTATCTAAGTGGAAGGGTGTAAAGCAATGCAGATGGAGTGTCAACATTAAGGGATCTGCGTCTGCTAAAACAAAAAGCAGTTCAGGGATGGTGACAACCTGACTAGAGATAAGGGGGGAAAGAGATAGAAAGAAAGGGATAAGGCCGATAAGGGTCATCAGGAATTTAATATGGCAGATAGAAACTTTTTCTAGGTCTTGCAGTGTCACGAAAAGGCTCCAAAAGGATTCGTGAAACAAGATCAAAAGCTTCAGCCTATCCCCAAGGGAATCTCTCTGGACCATGCATGCAAAAGCAAAGTCTATTGCATGGCAGAAAAGTTGAGAAAATGAGGAAACTGGAAATACTAATGAACTCCAGGAGACTGTAACTCCTCTCTTTTCAACACTACCTGATACATATTCAGGTAATCTTCTACTGGGAAGAAGCCAGGAATAAGATAATCGTGTTTATGTACTTTGAAGTTAATCTATGTTTTGGATCAGTGCCAGTGAATACTTCAACGAATTGAATAGATTATGACAAAGGGGCAGATTTTCTCAGGTATTCATAATTATTTGATAATATTGAAAATTCCACCAGTGATTGACTGTACTTTTGGCTGTTATATAAGAAGTGGCATCTTGGCAATCTTTATGTTAAGTAATGTCGAGGAGCACTTTGATAAAGCTGATGAATACTTGGGGTATTTTATAAATTGACATTGAGAATGATAATAGTTTAGGTTTCTTTGGAGGTATTCATGAAGAAAAGGACATGGATGAGAATAAGATGTAATGTAGATAGATAGTAACATTGAGGTGATCCTGTGGCACTATTGAATTTGATTTTCTATTATATTCTCATTTATATTTAAATAACTTCAAATTGGGACCTGTCCATCGATAAGATTACTATACCTATGGATGTTCTATGTTCCCTACTGTTAGTAACAGGGTGTTTACTAGAGAATGACTTGATGATGTGGTTGCAAACAAATGATGCTTAAGTTTGAGAGAAACGATGAAGATATGAAAAAAAAAGATATGTCTGCTATCTTAGTGGCTCTTTAGAGTCAGTTTCATGAATATTATTTCGGAAGGAGTCGACGTCGACAGTCAGTTACTGGGGTTCAATCCACGTGAAGGTTGACGTTGAGGGGAGGAACTCCGCGCCTTGCGAGATCAACACGAGCGTTAGGGGAATACGCCGGAGGTTGTCCGACGGAGCCCACTCCGACGCTCAAGTCAGTGTCTCGTTGGAGAAAGGTGTAAAATAGAAAAAAGAGTATGAGTCGTAGAGAATGCCTCGTTGGGGTACCTTATATACCTGAGGAGGCGAACATACGTGTCTCCATGATCTTCGTCACGTTCCCCCTATCTTCGGTTACTGGATAACCCTTGTAACAGCTGTCGCAGTTATTAAATTCGAGTCGTTACAAGGATGAAGATACTAATGACCGTGGATTATGGGTCATGCTCATCCCGTGATTATTGATGATTATTATCCGTAGATAGGGGGACCATTACTTGATGTCTAAGGCAACTCAGGCTCCGCTCCCCTGAGGTGATCTCGGGGTCCTCTGGCTCGGGTGAGCGCGGGCGCTCTACTTCCCCGAGGTAGTCTCGAGACCCGACTTCCCGGGATGACCCCAGGAGGGGTTTTATGATCTGCTTTCCCTATTTGTGTTCACCGCAGAGGGCCCTGGGGTGTCCCGAGAACTCTAAAAGGAGAGTTGCTCAGACTCGTCGCATCTTGCCACGCAGCTTCTTCATCCCACGTGCCGGCCACGAGCTGTTCAACCCCATCTGATATAAAAAGAGGTAAATTTAGGTACACAAACGGAAGATGCATGGTAGAGAGGTCATCAGTTTTCAGGAATCGATCCTTAACCATTACGTCAGAAATATCATGTGCTCACCGTGTATATTATGTCCCGGAAAAAAAAAAAATTGATGAAGATGTGAAGATTGTTAATGATGTGGTTGCTCTAAAACCTTCCACACAATTGACCTTAGTAGCAACTAGAGTCAACTTGTCATACAGCTCTAGCAGCGTCTTAGCCATGCCGCCTTAAGCTCTATTTACCGCGGAGGGATGAATGATCTCCGTGAGCTATGGCTAGGTTGCGACCTGCTCGCGGCCATGATCGAGATCGTGGTTAAGCCATGGCCGCAAGCCCGCTACAAGCTTAGTGTTAGGCTCATGGTAGGCAGTGACAAATCGGCTCGAAAAGAAAAAATTATTGGTTCAAGAGGAAAGAAAATGTTTCATCTAATTGAAGGTGAAAGAAACAACTGAATAATATTGATCCACAAATGAATTTGGAATTCTCCATGCATGGCCCATAAGTTATGACAAAAATATGAGAATGACCCGCCTTTCCCTATCAAAACAAGAAAACCATTATTTAATTTCTAGGGAAGAAATATTTCTTACATCAAATCCAAAGGAGACATAATACAACCACAAATTAAAAAAAAAGTATTCATCACAAAAAAATAGGCTTTACACTATTAATAATGCTTACTGTTCTTGGTCCCTACAAGAAGTCCCCTTGCTGTCTCTCTCAATCCAGATCATGAAAAAATAAACAAATAATTTCTCTTGTAATGTTTCCAAATTTTGCTGGTCTGGCTGTATCTTCTTGGTTATATTTCAACTCTGGTGCCATCTGGAGATTGCTCCTGAGCTGAAGAGACTTGGGAAGGTGTTCAATCCAACCGAATTCCGGAAACCTGTAACAACACAATGAAGCCGTGAAAGATATCCATTCGAGTTTCGGTCGTCGGCCGACTGATTTTCTGAATGAACTCGCACATTCGGGAATCTTTGCTTTCCTTGCCGCTCTTTCTTGGAGGTCAAGACAATGAGCATACATGGAAACATAAAGTGTGTCTATGCCGAATTGGATCTGCCTGTTGAACGCTCCTTTCGACCAAATCAGTCATGTACTGAACGACGGCCTGCCGAGGAAAAGACGCACATAAAGCTTCAAACGAGAATTGCATTGTAGAAGATAGAAGAATTAGCCATACCTGCGATCCTAGCTTTACGATGTTTCTCGGTGGCACTTCCAATGGAGTTTCATCCGCATTGATCACTCTCAACTTTGACAAGAACCTGAAGGAATCAGGCAACACTCTTATCTGGTTGCTGCTGATGTCCAGCTCCTCCAGCATCTCTAGGTTCCCGATTGACCTCGGCAACGCCCTCAAGTCAGCGAAGTTTCTTCCGACGTCCAACTTCACTAGGCTAGTAGCAAAGCAAAGGCTCTCGGGAATGGACTCGAGCTCATTGAAGCTCACATCGAGCTCTTTCAATTTAGTTAGTGAAGCCATTGTCGTAGGCAAGGATTTAACTCTATTGTAGTGCAATGAGAGGACCTCCAAGTTTACGAGCTTTCCAAGTGCTTCAGGCAGTGCTTTCAGCTGATTGAAATCTACCCTTAGCTCGACCAGTGCAGTGCACGATCCAATCGTATAAGGAAGCTCTTCAAGATTGTTGGTCTCGACATTCAATCTTCGCAAGTTTGTGAGGTTGCCTAAAGTGTCTGGCAGACTAGACAACTGATTTGAACTAAGATCAAGGTTGGCTAAATCGGTAAGATTTCCGATCAATGAGGGTAGAGATTTGAGTCTGTTCGCGTGCAGATCAAGATCAACTAAGTTGGATAGCTCGGCAAACATGTCAGGAAGGCTGCTCAGCTGGTTGGAATGCACGTCGAGCTTCGTCAAGGATTTTAGACCGCTGATCGATGGCGGAAGTGCGATGATTCGGTTCTCGGATAAGTTCAACTCGGAGACTTGTTGAAGTTTTCCCAGTGATACTGGAAGCCACTCAATCTGGTCCAACAACTTCCCTTGAAGGTTAATAACTCCAACTCCATTCTTTGCTGAACTCTCAATTAAGCTCGCCACTTGGATTAAGCTTAACTTCGATCGGTCGCCAGTAGCTATATCCACCATAAAACAAGAAAATTAGGGCTCAATCTGAATACAACATACAAAGGAATGTCATCTTCTCATGCATGGATCAAGGTTTCAAAAAAACAGTTTGTGGTTGATTCACTGCCTATGTATTAGGTTAACACTTACGATTGTCGTAACAAAAAGATGTGAGCGCGGGAGATAGATTAACAAGTACGAGAAGTTTAGGGTTTTAGATCAATTTGGTTCATTCAAAATCAGCTGCTTATGTTAGCTAAGACAAGTAAACCATGATGTCGATAACCCTCACCAGACACTACCTCCCCCTACAAAACTTGAATTAGAGATAGATGAAAGAAATTCCATAGGTCATTGTCCACTTTAATTAATGTTCCGTTTACCTTGAGAAGGAAAAGAATGAATTTCAAGAAAGTCGAATAAGAATTCTAAATCCTTCCGCGGATCAATCTCGACCAATATTTTCATACATTCAAAATCGGGTAGATCGAACTCTTTTTATTTTTTTTCTCCCACAGTTTATGTTTCTCCACCATTGACATTTGCTAGTTAAGAAGAAGAGAAAAGTCTTTTTTGATCACATCAAAGAAAGATTGGCTAGTCAACGTTCCTCCAATGAAAATATTATACCAAAGAAACCAATTCTTCACAGGATCACAAAAATTCAGGTTCTCTGTTGATTCTATGCAAGGAAATAACAAGTATAAAAGAGGAATTCCACATGTTCTTATGCTCAATCTTGAAATTATCAAATGGTTAGTTCATAGATATATTGGTTATCAGTAATCCTTTTGTAAAATCTGAGCTTGAACTTGTAGTTTGTAAAGTCCTACTTGAGCACAGAGTTGAATGGATCGAAGAAAATAGAGGGAAAAAGACTAAGAAAAGAGTAGTAAAATTAGGGTGGGGGGAAATGATCTGACCTGAAGCTATCTCAGATTTGAAGGAATAAGCCGGCCCATTGGAGAAATTGAAATCCCCCAACTTGTCATCCTTCTCCTTCCCGATCAAGCTCAAACTCCTGCCCAATCTGGCCTCGAATCTCACTTGCTCTTCATCTCTTCTCCCATCACCGTCCTCCAAACTCACCGCCTCGGAGGCCCTCTGCACCAGCTCATCGAAGGCCTGGAACCTCCTGTCCAAGTCCGCCACGGCCATGGCGTCCCGCCGCTGCTCCAGGCACTGAAATAGGACTTGGTTCTTCCTCGCCTCCTGCAGGACGAGGAAGAGCTCCTCGGGGACATCGGGGGGCTTCTGGATCCGACCAATCTCCCTCATCCGCGCCTCCTCCTCGGCGTCTACGGACTGGATGACGGACACGGCAGCCTCCGCCTCCTCGATGGAGGGCCGCGGCGGAAGAGCTCGGTAAATCCTCATGATCTCCTCCACGGCGGCGAGGACGCCAGGGGAGCTCGGATTCGCCATTGTTGAGAAGGCTACTTCTTCTTCTTCTCGAATTATTATTATTATTATTATTATTTGCTTTATATAGCTTTGGAGGGCTCTATTTTGATAATAAAGAAAAGTAAAGGGCTTCTTTCGCAACTTTTATCAAAACTTCGTTGAAAATATTTTGCAATCTTCAAATTGGGACAACAATTTCTTATTATTATTTTATATGAAGTAATAATGATGCCGATCAGACACTTTCTTAATTTATGATAAATCTTAATTTCAACAAATTAACGAATACAATTATTTTAATCATTTTAATTTCTGATCAAATCTTAATTTAAAAAAAAATCCAAATTTGATTAAGTATTTGGAATAATACAATTTTTTTTGAAGAAAATAGTAGAATTTATAACTTGAATAGTATTTAATCTGATTAAATTATTTTTTATTTATCTTCTGTTATAATTTGTGTCCCTCACTCTATCTAGTAGATAACTTAAGTGCATTTATCCACAATTATTTGGAAATTAGTACATAAACCACTTTAATAACTTGATAAAGGAGAGACAAAGATAAGATTAATAACAATTATAAAAGATAAGACTAATTACTTTTGTCCTAAACCATTTCCACATGTACATAAATTATATTATCATCACAAGTGGTGCTCACAATTGAGCATCACTAATAATCAATCCTTTGACTATACACTTGAGTTTAGTTTTAAAATTAGCAAGTAGTTAAACAGATTCATGTAATCTTAAGGCAATCAATGAACTCAATCATGCTGTCCTTAGAATAATAATCACCATCATGATCTTTCAATTTGATATAGATAAGCAAATCCAATTTTGATGCATTGGAGAGCTTTACAAACTTGGTAAAAGGAGATGGGATGAAAGAAGAGAGCTCTTAAAAAACCACCAAGACAATTACAAAATTTGAGGATGTTTGAGGAGTAAATTTGCAAAAAAAAATTAATAATAATAAATAAATAACAGGATGAAATCCTACACTGCATTTTATATATGTCTGAAGAAAGTTTCAGAGTGCAAGTGTAACACAAATTTGGTAATGAACTACAGAATAAGAGAGGAAGCAAGAAAATTAATTTTGACCAAAACTTTCTCGGCTTGGATAGTCTCCTTGATGCAGTTTGGAATCCATGGAGAGCGAAAGCATACCTGAATTAATTGTATGCGCGAAAGATGATCCAATTTCGCCAAAAAGAATTTGACTCGGTGAACTATGATTTGCTGGAAGTGACTCCAAATGATAACATCGCAGGTCGTTTAAAACCAACCGAGGGGAAGAAGTTATTAAACATCAAGCTTTCTTGTGCTTCTTCCAGGTAATGTCCCCTTCTCTTTCCCAGCAGAAACCAGTTCCGGTTGAAACACTGGTGAGCCACCTAATTCAGCAAGCCGAGACAGAATCACAGATTGACACGTTCGATATCATCTTTCAGAATGGCTTGGCTCAAGTCATGTGCTAGAGCCTGAAATACTTTTCACTTAAGCTTCTGTAAAACATGAATGTATGCCAAGAGCCAGTGGTTGGATATGCTATCAAAAGCCAAAAATCTAAGAACTTCCTTAGCATTTCACACATTTCCCAGATGACTTCCATATTCTACCATCAACTGCAAGAGATATAACCATTACTGTAACATCGTCGTGGTATTTTCTGCGATCACCCTGAGGTATGTCCAACAATTCATGGAAGTCCAAACCTGTAAGCGAAATACATCAAACATAAGTACAAGCTAGTTGGGGTATAGGGATGCGTGTGTCAAGTATGGAAATAAAACCAAGCATAAGACATTGAGCAGCAAAACATCTGCTTTGAATTTTTCTTAATGTGATGGATTTTTTTATTTTTAATTATTTGTAGTTCTTATGTGTATTAGCTCGGGGTGAAATTGAGTTTTAGAACGTGTTATAATGAGGGGAAAATGTACCACTCATTCTAGTGAGAGCTTCCAAAGACAATGGAAGGCACCTCTCTTCAGATAGCTATATAGCATTCAAGAAATTCCTAAGTGAATACATCCTTTTCGATAAAAAATAAAAAAAATGATTTGAGTAAATTCACAAAACCTAAAATTTTAAGTTTGTTCCACTGACTCAAAAAGCAGCCCATAAGTGAAGCAACAAAGTGCGGTATTGAATGTACGATACAGAGTAGCACTACTTGGGATACATAGGGAAAAGGTTGCCTACATTATATCGAAGCCGCGCTACCATGCTCATCTAAAATTCATATGCAATTTTTCTTTATTTATTCTGAGATGATGAATAGCTGAAGGTTTAACCATTTGATATATTAACTGATGCATATAGTCCCCACAGGAGTGCCTAGTTGGCTAGGGGTGACAGATTTGCTACAATGGAATAGAAATCAATTCTCGGTGGGCACATATCCACAGGGAAAAAAAAACTCCTCCTACCACCTAGCCACTTGGTGGTCGGTTATAAGTTGACCCCGTGATTTATCTTCTTTCACATAACTTAGGGAGAGGGAATGAGGGGCGTCTGAAGTCAGTGTAATCACCTTTTTTTTTTTGTTACAATGATGTAGATAAACAGTACATTACTGATGGACAAAATTATGCATCATTATCAAAATGATTAATTTTACATCTTTTTTAATGTGCTAAATATGCACTGAACATATTTACCCATATACAGTTTTTAAAGTCTCAACCTGCTCAAGAAAGATGTTCCACCTGCAAATGCAAACTATAATTACATCTAAAACTGGCACTGTTTGCCACCTTGCTTTGTGTTTGGCAAGGATTGAAGTTCCAGCTTTAATATCTTGATGCTCTAAGTCCATCTTGTTTTATGTTTGGGATGTTATTGAGTACCAGGATTTAAGCCTTGGTATTTGGATGCTCTGAAAATTGGGTTTTGGCTTGATATTCAACAAGAAACAGGACAGATTAAGATTGATAAACAAACCCAGAAGCTAATGAAGAAACACACCGTTTGTTAATGATGGATTTGTTAACTTTACAGCTGAGGTTTCTAATTTCCATATGGAAATGTTTTCTATTTTGATGTTATTCAAGCCACTTGATGTTAAAGCTATAACTACACCAGACTAGACTCGACAGGACAACATTTTTTTGTTTTTGTTTATAACTACACCAGACTGCATGTTTCAATGCTGAACCAGCATGAAGTAGATTGAGTGTAATTCAAGTCACTGATTTGTTTCACATAGTTTAATACAATCAGAATACTAGAGCCTAAATCTTTAGCTAGCATTTTGCTTAAAAATTTTGCTTAATTATTTTTTTTTATTAAAAAAAGCAATAGACAAAGCGCTTAAAACTGGACATGCACATCAAGCATGTTAGTCCAGGTTGTTTGAGTTCAACTATATGGATCTTATCCCTCTATCAATCACTATGCAAGGCCTTGTAAATGACTTCAACATATTTATTAGTCCATTTACTTGATTTTGTAATATGTCAATCTTGCTGCTAATCGAAATGCCAAAGAATAACAACATTCGCTTTACTTAAGAATATGGTAAATTTTTTAGTGGTTTGGATGTATACTCTGGATGTTAAACTACCCAATCTATGTCATCGCTAATGGGAAAAAATGGAAGCTGAGATACCATAAAAAACCACTGAGAACATGTAGATCTAATACTGAAACTTCTATGAGTACCACAAGGGGGAAAATAAGAATAGAGACAAATAATACCTGCTTCTTTGGCAGCGCGAAAGAGAAGTTTCTCGATCAAACTTTGGGCAGGATCTCCGTCTGGAAACCTTTCCATGAAACTCTGTACATGTAAGACAACTTCTTCATTGCTCAGATATTGGTATAGGCCATCGGAAGAGAGAACTAGGAATTGATCATTTGCTCCCAGCTTAAGGTGGCAAAGTGAAGGTGTACAAGATATGTACGGGGCAGTTCCTACATAGTCATTCCGGAACATTTCCAACAATGCATCATTCCACTTGGGCTGTGAAAATGTAAGAAATTGCTAGTCAATTGCAATAAGGGCTTTGTTTTTGAATGAAGAAACTTACAGCATGTTTATTATTATTCTATTATTACCTGGGAACATCTAAAATGTCCTATAGAGCAACTTGGCATGCATAACAGATACAACTTAATGGAAAGAACAGTACCTGCTTGAGATAGCCAGCCCCAAAAGCTCTTGTGACTTTCAGTTTACCCTTTACTCTGTCATTTACTATGCATTTATTGTCATCTGGGTGTTCTTGTCTTATTCTAAGTACTTCCTGTAGAAACAAAGACACATTTAGGAGAAAAGAGACAACTCTAGAGCATGTCACGAGCATTCTACTTCTATCAGTAAAACTAACACTAAGCGAAAAGGAGCTGGCAAAAATATTCCCTAAGATTAGTTGCAGTGGAAACCCTCTACATAGATATTCAATAATCAATTTCTCTAAAAAACTTAAGATGAAAGAGATAAAACCAGAAGATACTTGTTCATTAATTTTGGTTAATCAGTACCAGAATTATATGAACATTACATTGAAGACACCTCAGTCACCAGATTATAATGAAAAGCTTTGAGGCAACCGATTGAGCAAATTTTAAAATTAAATGCATCGAATTCTTCAATGCACACTTACTTCTTCGATGCTCGTGCTGTGATCAGTTGATAGTTGCAATGCTCCAAGTTCCAATTCTTGATCGGATCCCTCGATTTCCAGAGTCTCTACACGTCCCCCGAGCCTGTCATTGGGGTTTCTTTTTCTTCTATTCTGTGCCACAATTGCTCGGCTGTCTCCTACATTCATCACATAAACATCTTCATCCCTCATCAACACAACCAGCAGGCAGGATCCCATCAGGGCTAGCTCAGGGTTGCAATCCATCACCTTATCCGCCATCTCCAAATATTCATGCTCCGTAGTCTCCAACGCCCGGGCAAGCGCCGCCAAAACCAACCCATGATCAGGCACAGGACCATTCTTCCTCTTCCTGTGTCTACTGTTCGCGGCTACTTGCTTGATCTCTTTGACCTTTTCTTCGGAATCGTATCGCCACTTGGGAAGCCACATTTTCCGGCCATCCTTCCGCCAGCTGCCAATCCCATACCTCATCTTCGATAATGTGAAAGCAAACCCGCCAGACCCCGCGGAGATGTCAAGTTCACCGTCGCCGTCTCCCTCGGCGAGCAACTCCCAAAGCCGCTTTCCAACCTTGGAATCCTCTTGAAAGGCAACTCTTTTCTCGCATCCTTCATCTAAATCTGCTTCCCCGGGCGCGCCTTCTTCAACTTCCTCCCAAAAAAGGTCACGGAGCTCGCTCAACACCGCAGGGTAAAGATTTCCGACGAGGAATTCTGGGGCTTCTGGCCCATTGAACCCATCATAGATCCCGACGAAGAGCCACCGCTGCTCCTCGGAGACTACCACGTGGACCCGGTCCTCTCCAGCTTTTCCGTGAGCCCACTGCACGTTCTCCTCGGCAACGGACGCAGAGGGATCGACTTCCTGGTCACCTTGCCGAGCGAGGAAGCTCCGGAGGGGAAATACCCAGGGACGATTCTTCTCGGAGATGCTCCGCCGAAGGAGCATCGGCTTCCGAAACCTACTGGCGATACCACGACGTTTCTTCTTCTTCACGAGGGGACCAGAGAAGGGGACAGGCTCAAGGGGCCCGGAGAGAGCCCCTCGCTCGATCGGGCCAGAGAGGAAAAACCCGCGATCGACCGGCCCCGAGGCCACCGCAGCTGCGGAGAGCTGGAGCGGAATGGCCGAGAAGGAAGAGGAGCTCCGAAAGCCAGCCAAGTTAGGGCGGCCAGCGGGGTCGTACAGAGGAAGAGGGGCGGAAGAGTTGGCGGAGACGGACGCACCGGAGATGGTCTTGAAAGCGATCTCCCCGCCTCCAGCTGCACCTCCACCTCTATCTTCATCTCCCGCAGACAGAAGCGAGGAGGATCGGGAGTGGACAGGGGAGGAAGACCGGACATAGCAGAAGGAGTGGCCCAAGGCCTCGTCCAGCGGGCCCAGATCATAGATCGGATGGCCTCCGTCGACCTCACCGGATTCAACTCCGTCGCCGTCGGGCCGGAGGCAGTGAAGAAGCCGGTGACGGGAGGCGCCGCTCCCCATCGCCACCAAATCCCTCCCTCTCCTTCGACTCAGTGGTAGGAAGGAAGGAAGGAAGCAAAAGGAACGCAACTACTCCAAAACTTACTCGACCTCGGAGTCCATTTCCCGATTTATTTTAATTATTTTAACTAAATAAAGATTTCCGCACTAAATAACAAAACAAAAAATCCATTTCTCTACTCACTTTCTCACCTCGACTGACTACTCGTCAGCCAGCGGTGGCCCCCGCCCCCCGCTGCGGGTTCGCTGCGCTGCCGCTTGACTCCCCCGCTCTCGCTCTTCACGCCTTTCGCCTCGGTGACAGCGCTGACGTGGCGCGACGCTCGACGACGTGGCATTCGGACGACGCAAGTCAACTGCGCGGCTCCTGCGCTTTAATGCGAATTAAACGCATGGTTGGGCTGGAGGGCCCCCGCGGGCGCGCCGCGTTTCGCATCGGACGGCGGGGATCGAGCTCGGTAACGTCGTCGTCACGGAGTCAAAGGGCGGCACGAGACCGCTCCGCGCGTCGAGATCCGGGATCCCCTCCAGCGCTCGACCTATCGATTGACGCCGACTGCGAATCCGAACCGTTGATTCCGATTTGAAGCCCGATACGCCGCGGAGCAGTCGCGAATCGGATCCCGAGCGAAGATTTTGGTGCGCCCCCCTGCAAGTCAAGTCCAGTGGGGCACGTGCCATTCACGTGAAGTAGGAGGCATAACGATTCCAGTCCACCCAGTCGCCTACCCACCCCGACTTTGATGGCAGGGAGAAGCTGGGGCCCGCCAATTGGGAATAGTCAGCGACAACCGTTCGAAAGAGAGGGAGGAGAGGAGAGGGGGGCTGGTGGTGGGCCCGACAGCGGCAGTGGGGTCGAAAAGGAGTTGACTGGACAGTGCCGGGAAGGGACCACCAACACTTTCTTCGTTTGATAGAAGAAAAGAATAAATAAATAATAAATAATCAAAATAATTGAGAGAAGGTTTGTCTTCTTGTATCAAAGAAAACAAGTGAATTTAATAGGATTGAAGAATCGTAACAACTAAGACTTGGAAGTTGTTTGCTAAGACTTTTGCTTGCATCGTAACAACTAACAAGCTTAGAACTTATAGACAACTCTTAATTGTTATATAATTTACTATATTTTTATACATCTTTTAATAATTAAGAAATTCAAATTTAAATTTTATTATAAGAGATCTTTCATTTAGTAAGAAGCGGACTTAAGATTATTGGTCATCTAAGTTTCTACGAGTACTTTTTAATTTATCTTAATAGTCAATGAAAAATTCTATAGGACTAATTGGTTTGAAGAAATGTAAATGAGCTTTGAAAATTGAGATGTATAGCATCGTAAGTGACCATATCATTGTTCACTAGACAATGATTTTCTTCCTTCACATTTGTTAAACACACACTAAGACATCTCGTAGGCTCCATAATACTCTACAGTCATACACATTTTCAAATTTTAACATCGTCATTTAAAATCAATCGAACAATAATCCTCAAATATAAATTATATGTCTTAAAATGCCAATTGGGCCGCTAGCCCGACATAACTAAGAGATAGATATTCTCTCTTGGGCCACACTCCAACACTCTCATATGGGAAAATTCCCCACCAAGTTGACTCTCTCCGATCTAAACCCCTGACAAGATCCTAATTGTTGTAGCCATCGTACTCGACTACCAAAACCACTCATGGCCTGCGCGGGTGAAGCCGAGGGTGACACCCGACTAGCAGCATGATTGCCAGATGTACAACACATCTATTGTCCCCTTTGACAATCAACCTTACGTCGCTCGATCAATTGACTCCATGCTCTTCACTTATGTGGTGGACTACGTGGTTTGTATGACGGCGACCACAAGGGCAGAGCCAAGTATAGACTTATTCAAGCGGTAGCCTAGGGACAGCTCGAGGTTATCTTAATTTTAGTTCACCATATTGGTTTTGAATTCCTAAATAAAAAGGGCCTTTAGCGTCGGGGCCCATTAGGTGGTCATTTTTAGCATGGACAAATTATAATTTCTGACTCCACCATTGGGCGAGTATGACCTACATGCCAAGCCATGTGCATATTCCTTTCCATCATCTATATAAAACTTGGCGATGATAGATGAAGGTATGATCTTTTTCTAGTGTGTAAATGCTACTCGTTTCCTATGAGTTACTTGCCTTTATCCTTGCTCACACCCCCATAAGTCTTATTCCTTTAGCTCCGAGCTGATTTAACCATCGGAGGGATCATTGATAAGGCCAGCGTGTCGCACCGCGAGTATCAAATACAATTTAAGTATCGAACTCCTCTACCCTAATGTAGTATAGAGTAACTCGAGTCGTCTCCCAACGAATGTAGTTAATGCACGATAAATCTCAGGATCGTATGTTATTGCTTTTGGGTTTTGGATATGAAACTGGGTTTTGGATTTGAACGTTAATACTACGAAAAGAAATAGCAAAGCAAGTACGAAATCTAATTCTGATTAATGAAGGACAAAGCAAGTAGGGAAATCTAGTTTAATATAGCTACAATTGCAGTAAAGAAAGGACAACTTGAAATAAAGCATTAACGAAACTAAACATAGAGCAAAACTACAGCATTGAAGAAATCTAATCTAACACTAACTTAATTGCATGTAAATGAAAACATGAAACTTAAAGCATGGGAAAAGCAATACAAAATAACAGCTAAACAAGTAAGAAACTTCACAATTTAAAATAATTGTTCTAAGAGGCATTTAACCAAACACCATATAGGCATGATTTAAATTGCTTCGAGAACATGCAAATTGCAATGGAAAGATTCATCAAATACAAGCATTTAACAATTAAACACATAACATTCAACAATCAAACACCAATTCGATAAAGCTGCTGCCAGAATTGATGAACTGTGAAGGAGGAAGCTACTGCCGACTACTAGAAATCTAATGCTGGATGCTGATGAACTGCTGGAAATGGAAGGAATAAAACTGCTGGAATTGGAAAACGACTGCTGGTAAGAAATGGAAATACTGTGAAGAGAAAACTGCCGGAATTGAAACCCTGTGAAGAAGAAACTGCGAAGAAATGGATTCAAAGTTGTGAAGGAAAATAAAACTGATGGGAAGTAATTAAGCTACTGCCGGAAATCTGTGAAGAACTGATGGCGTGCGGTGGAGGAAGATGGTCGACTAGGGCTCGAACCCCGAGCCCTAGCTGTGCGATCCTTGAGAAGAAGAGACGGTGGAGAGGAGATGCAGTGTGGATACTCCGGCAGGCGGCGATGGCGATGAAGATGGAGGAGATGTCAACTAGGGTTCGGAACCCCCAGAGCCCTAGCTGTGGTGGTGGTGTTGGACATGCTGCGACGGCTGCGTTCGGCGGAACCCCCAGAGCCCTAGCTCGTCCGGCCTGCGGCGATGAAGTGTGATGGATCGCCGGTGGAGGTGGATGAGTGAGTCGGGAGAAATCCCATCTGCCCTAGCTTCTCTGCGCGATCCGCGTTTTGTCCCTGGCTGCGCGTGGTTCGGTCGGCCAAGCCAGCTTCAGCGGTTCGATTCACCCAGCTTGAGTTCAGTCCAGCAGCTCACAGCTCAGCTTGAGTTCAGTCAGCCTCTGGTTCAGCCTTGAGTTCGGTCCAGTCAGTTTGGTTCAGCTCAGCGGTTTGGTTCAGCAGATTGAGTCCAGTCAGCCAAGCCAGAGCTCACAGCTCAGAAGAGAATTTGCAACGGACGGTTGAGATCGATTTGGCTTCATCCAACGGTCAGATCTCTTCAGATCTGAACCAAACTCCACAGATCTCAATCAATGGTCCTGATCTACCTGTCCCCAGCTCAGATTAACCAGATCAATGGCGGATGGTCCAGATCTTCCTTTTTCTTGAATGGATGGTCTAGAACATCTTGCGCTTGATCCAACGGTCAGATTACTTCTGATTTGGCTGAAATTTTTAGATCTTGATCTATGGTCAGGATTGATTCTATCTTGAACTCGGATTGACCAGAAGTTGACCGATGGCTCAGATCTAGCCGTTCTCTGGAATGGATGGCTCCTATTAATCCGATGTTTGATCCCTTTGATCTGGATCCAATGCTGACTCAAGTCTGACCCGATTTGATCTAGGTCCATGCTCATTTGAAGCCTACAAAATGATATTCAAATTTAGTGCCAAAAATATCCCAAATATACAAAGATTTGAATTAAAAGCCAAAATAGAGGAAATACATGAAACCTAATATAATTGTAAACTTAAGCATATAAAATGTTGATTAAACATGAATTTTAGAGCCTAAAATAATCAACAAAAATGATAGCTATCAACTAGGGGTGTCAAAAATCAACACGACCCGACGACCCAACCCGAATCGACCCGAAAAAAATTGGGTTCGGGTTGAAAATTTTCGGGTTCGGGTCGGGTTCGGGTTGGGGGGTTCGGGTTGAAAAAATTTCGGGTTGGGTTCGGGTCGGGTCGGGTCGGGTTCGGGTTGACCCGAAATTTAATATTTTGTGGATTTTTTGGGGTTAAATCAAATTTTATTTTGAAAATTAAGATATTTTTATGTATATTAATATCAATATAGTATGATCATGATGAAGTATTGAGATAAAAGTGAAGAATTATAGGGAAAATGGCGAAAAAAGATGTTTTGAATCGATTTTTTCGGGTTATTCGGGTCGGGTCGGGTTGGTCGGGTTGGTCGGGTTTGGGTTCGGGTTTGGGGGTTTCGGGTTGAAATCGGGTTCGGGTCGGGTTCGAGTTAGGAGTTAAAAAAAAAAAATTTCCCAACCCGACCCGAACCCGACCCGACCCACCCGAATTGACACCCCTACTATCAACTCCCCCACACTTAATTCTTGCACGTCTCGGGCAAGTAAACAAAACTCAAAGAAAACAACATATCTCCCAAACATTACATCCCCTATCAATACTTGAGGAATAATAAAAGAAAATTACTTAGGATCATCAAGTCTCAAGAATCCATGTATTTATGGTTCCAAATCTCAAATAAGTCAAAAACATGGTAATTTCATCAACTTGAATAAACTAAGCATGACAAAAACCTCACAAGATGGATATATGCACTGATGCTCACAAAAATAATAAATATGGAAGTGGAGTTCTCTCAAAACATTCATGACATTGCACTACCATATACTTGCTTATCTTCTACTTCTCCACTACTATAATATAAGTACACAAATCAAGAGGACTTTTCAAGGACTAATGATGAAACCATGTACTAACAAGCAAGAAAGGTAGATAACAAAGGAGATCAGAAAGAAGATCAAAGAGAATATGAGAGCATTGGGGTAATTAACATGATGTATACAATCAAACAATAGGCCAAAATAAATAACTCAATCAAACCTCCAACACTCAAGATTCTCCTTGCACATTCTCAATACAATATACAACAACCACTTACAACACTTCTAAAAATGTATGCATGTATCAACAACTTCACTCTTGAGTTTCTCTAATAAAAATATCAAATGAGTATACATCAAAAATTCTTTTATGAAAATATTCCCTCTTGTTCATCACTAACAAAAATCTCGAATGCTTGAGAATTTTTTTTTTCACTCTCTTTAATTTCTCATTCTTTTCTTTTGCGTTTTTTTAACTTCTGTTTTGTTTTTTTTTCATTTCTCTCTTTTTTTTCTTTTTTTTTCACAGAGACTTTTTTTTCAGAGAGATTTTTTTTTCAACAAGCATTCGTCCATACACACTTGTCTCCCCCCACACTTAAAACTTGCCCGTCTCGGGCAATGTAGCAAAGCATGATAACATCTAAAACTCACAATAATAGAGGTTGATAATAGAGATATAAAAATGTAACTCATCGTGCAACCACCCCATGCTCTCATCGCATGCTCAAGGGAAGAATAAGCTAATAAAGATATGGCAGTGAGAATGTAATGACAATGAAAAGATCTGACAAAGGAAAGACAATGAAATATGAAAGCAATAGGTGAAATGCTCAGTAGTAACAATAACAAAGGAGAGGCAAACTAAGAGTTCAACAAGAAAGGTTGCCTCCATCATATTCATGTAAGCTTATGCTATTGTAATTTCAAAAAGAATCAAAGCAAGTTCTAGAGTGTCAAATATCACAAATGCTATCACACATAAGAGGATTAAGGATAGGCATGACAATATCCTCACTAGGTGAACAATAAAACGTCATGCTTAATCCAACAAGATAGAGTCCATCACCACAATAAATGACTAAATGCAATTAATGTCCCCAAGCATACCAAGGAAACCAAAACTCAATAGTCAGACTTAACCATCTTTTATGATTCTCAAAGCATAATAAAGGAACATGTAAGGAGATACAACTAGAAGTCAAACAACGTTTATTCAAGACCAAACAAAATGCAGAATGAGGAAGCAAAACATGAATGCAAAGTATAAAAGCAAACAAACATGCGAGTATAAACATAAAGAAAAATAAGAAAAGGAAAGTAAAGGAACAAACTCCCCTTTATTCCTGACGGCTGGAGGCGGTTAAGGAGTAGCATCCATCCCGGTAGTGGTGGAGTTTGGGTAGTCGAGAGAGCATTCCTCACGTGATCTATGTCATAGTGCATTGCTCCCCCACACTTAAACTTCACAGAAAAATGTTCAGGTGGCCGAAGGCGATTAAGGTGCAAGATCCACTTTAGAGGGTGAGTGCTACTAGTCAAAATAAAAGCAACTCCTCCCTCTTGATGCTTTTTGGAAGTCCTTCCAGAAGGTTGGAGTCTGTTCAGATGGAGCACCCACTCCAGAAGCCTACGTGACCCTGCAAAACCATGTAATACCTCTCTCAAGCGTGCAGAGTAAGAAAGAAATATAATACCATCAATCTCTATATAAAAAGAATCCAAAAATGCAGCACATCCAATAAAATCAATTTTTGGTAACTCAATGGAATTTTCACAATTATTTTTCACAAAAGATGTATCAAGCAATGCATTACAACCAATGAAATCAACTTTAGGTACCTACATAAGTTTTTCACACTCAACTTCAGCATAAGATATAGCAAAAGATTCATCATAATAAACAACATCAATTTCAGGCCCTTCTAAAAATTTTCCACAATCCATATCCACAGAAGATGTATCAAGCAATGCATTACAACCAATGAAATCAACTTTAGATATCTCTATCGGATTTTCACAAACAGTTTCTACATAAGGTATATCAAGAAATGTGTCACAGCCAATAAAATTAATCTCGGATACCTCCATAAGTTTTTCACACTCAACTTCAGCATAAGATATAGCAAGAGATTCATCATAATAAACAACATCAATTTCAGGCCCTTCTAAAAAATTTTCACAATCCATATCCATAAAAGATGTATCAAGTAATTCTACACATTCAACAACATCAATTTCAGGTGCCTCTACAAGTTTTTCACAAACAATTTCTACAGAAGATATGTCAGTAAATTCATCACAATGAACACAATCAGTTTTAGGCACCTCTATGAATTTTTCACAATCAGCATTTACATGAGATGTATCACTACATGCTTCACATTCAACAAATTCAACACTAGGTATCTCTATGAATTTCTCACAATCAAATTTTATAAAAGATGTATCCATAAGTATATCACAAACAATAAAATCAGTTTGAGGTATCTCTATTGATTTTTCCAAAGAAATAGGAGAAATACTTACCTGATCATGTCGAAGAATACCTGGAGGTTCTACAAGAGTAGATGTATCCATGGCCTCCTCCTGATCAAGTACATGCTCCACTTCAGGTTCAGGCTCTGGTGGACACTCAACTAAAGCCGGTGATCCTTGGGTTCTTGCTTCCACCATGCAAGTCCCTACACTTTTTGGCTTGTCCTCTAAATCTTCTAATGTATCCATCACTGTTGGTGGTCCCTGGGGCTTAGTGCAATCCCCTACACCTGTAGAATCATCTCCCATGCATGCTTCCTCAGTAATATCTGCAACAACCATATTAGAAAAATTAGGACCATCAATAGCAATATCATCACAAAATAAAAGATAAGAAGGGTCCTGTAAAGCTGCAGTGTCGAATTCAAGGCTGTCACATGCTTTTCCATCCATCTCCTCCAATGCCTCTGTCTCTACTACATCTTCAACCTTATCTGAGCTAAAATCTCCTCCTACTATGTCAAGTGAAATATCATCAGCGATAAATTCCGCCTCAACAACTTCATCTGAAATATCCATGCTAATGCTAGGAGGATCCTCTCCATGCCCCGCAGAATTAAAAATGGCTTGAGAAGATAATTGTCCTGATCTTTGAGCTAGTATTTGATTCATTTGATTAACCAATTTCCAAAGGCGTCCTTCGATGTCTTGACGCTCTTGTTGTTGTAAACTTTATTGTTGTATGATTTGTTGAAACAGCTCCTCCAGCCTCTGTTGTTGAGCCTCACTCTCATTAGGATTCTCAAAGCCGCCTTGATTGGTGTGGAACTCCTGTTGATCTTGAAATGTGACATAAGTTTGCTGAAAATCAAGAGTAGGTTGTGAGTTCTGAAAT
The DNA here is from genome assembly GCA_024364735.1 of Boesenbergia rotunda. NCBI lineage: Eukaryota > Viridiplantae > Streptophyta > Magnoliopsida > Zingiberales > Zingiberaceae > Boesenbergia > Boesenbergia rotunda. Next base: position 655,923 of record JAGFNQ010000636.1, read on the forward strand.
TGGAGCTGTTGGGGCTGCTCAAATGGTTGAATGGGCTGATTAAACTGCTGAAAATTGGGTTGATAGCAAGGATGATGTTGTTGGAAATTATTGTTCTGAAAATTCTGAAGTTGGGGCTGAAATTGTTGATTGAATTGCTGAAATGCTTGAGGTTGCTGCGTTTGCTGGAACTGCTGAATTTGGGGCTGAGGTGGCTGAAATGTTTGCAGAATTGGCTGAAATTGAGGCTGGTGAAATGGTTGAAAATTTTGTTGAAAATTTGGATTGTACCCTTGCTGAAAATTCTAAAATTGTGATTGAAACTGCTGTGGTGGCTGATTGAAAGTTTGGTATTGCTGCAAATCTGAATAGGGCTGCTGAAATTGTTGACACGGTTGCTGGTGAGGAGATGAATAAGCATTTGAAAACATTTTGAATCTACAGTCCTGTCACAAACCAAGTAAAATAGCAGCAACCGTATACAAAAGATAAAGCAATTAAAAATAGAATCAAAAGATATAATTATCAAGCACCACTACATTCCCCAGCAACGACGCCAAATTTGATAAGGCCCGTGTGTCGCACCGCGAGTATCAAATACAATTTAAGTATCGAACTCCTCTACCCTAATGTAGCATAGAGTAACTCGAGTCATCTCCCAACGAATGTAGTTAATGCATAATAAATCTCAGGATCGTATGTTATTGCTTTTGGGTTTTGGATATGAAACTGGGTTTTGGATTTGAACGTTAATACTACGAAAAGAAATAGCGAAGCAAGTACGAAATCTAGTTCTGATTAATGAAGGACAAAGCAAGTAGGGAAATCTAGTTTAATCTGGCTACAATTGCAGTAAAGAAAGGACAACTTGAAACAAAGCATTAACGAAATTAAACATAGAGCAAAACTACAGCATTGAAGAAATCTAATCTAACACTAACTTAATTGCATGTAAATGAAAACATGAAACTTAAAGCATGGGAAAAGCAATACAAAATAACAGCTAAGCAAGTAAGAAACTTCATAATTTAAAATAATTGTTCTAAGAGGCATTTAACCAAACACCATATAGGCATGATTTAAATTGCATCAAGAACATGCAAATTGCAATGGAAAGATTCATCAAATACAAGCATTTAACAATTAAACACATAACATTCAACAATCAAACACCAATTCGATAAAACTGCTGTCGGAATTGATGAACTGTGAAGGAGGAAGCTACTGCCGACTACTGGAAATCTACTGCTGGATGCTGATGAACTGTTGGAAATGGAAGGAATAAAACTGTTGGAATTGGAAAACGACTGCTGGTAAGAAATGGAAATGCTGTGAAGAGAAAACTGCCGGAATTGAAACCCTGTGAAGAAGAAACTGCGAAGAAATGGATTCAAAGTTGTGAAGGAAAATAAAACTGATGGGAAGTAATTAAGCTACTGCCGGAAATCTGTGAAGAACTGATGGCGTGCGGTGGAGGAAGATGGTCGACTAGGGCTCGAACCCCGGGCCCTAGCTGTGCGATCCTTGAGAAGAAGAGACGGTCGAGAGGAGATGCAGTGTGGATACTCCGGCAGGCGGCGATGGCGATGAAGATGGAGGAGATGTCAACTAGGGTTCGGAACCCCCAGAGCCCTAGCTGTGGTGGTGGTGTTGGACATGCTGCGACGGCTGCGTTCGGCTAGGGTTCGGAACCCCCAGAGCCCTAGCTCGTCCGGCCGGCGGCAATGAAGTGCGATGGATCGCCGGTGGAGTTGGATGAGTGAATCGGGAGAAATCCCGTCTACCCTAGCTCCTCTGCGCGATCCGCGTTTTGTCCCTGGCTACGCGTGGTTCGGTCGGCCAAGCCAGCTTCAGCGGTTCGATTCACCCAGCTTGGGTTCAGTCCAGCAACTCACAGCTCAGCTTGAGTTCAGCCAGCCTCTGGTTCAGCCTTGAGTTCGGTCCAGTCAGTTTGGTTCAACTCAGCGGTTTGGTTCAGCAGATTGAGTCCAGTCAGCCAAGCCAGAGCTCACAGCTCAGAAGAGAATTTACAACGGACGGCTGAGATCGATTTGGCTTCATCCAATGGTCAGATCTCTTCAGATCTGAACCAAGCTCCACAGATCTCAATCAATGGTCCTGATCTACCTGTCCCCAGCTCGGATTAACCAGATCAGTGGCGGATGGTCCAGATCTTCCTTTTTCTTGAATGGATGGTCTAGAACATCTTTAGCTTGATCCAACGGTCAGATTACTTCTGATTTGGCTGAAATTTTCAGATCTTGATCTATGGTCAGGATTGATTCTATCTTGAACTCGGATTGACCAGAAGTTGATCGATGGATCAGATCTAGTCGTTTTCTGGAATGGATGGCTCCTATTAATCCGATGCTTGATCCCTTTGATCTGGATCCAATGCTGACTCAAGTCTGACCCGATTTGATCTAGGTCCATGCTCATTTGAAGCCTACAAAATAATATTCAAATTTAGTGCCAAAAATATCCCAAATATACAAAGATTTGAATTAAAAGCCAAAATAGAGGAAATACATGAAACCTAATACAATTGCAAACTTAAGCATATAAAATGTTGATCAAACATGGATTTTAGAGCTTAAAATAATCAACAAAAATTATGGTTATCAATCACACCAACCACGCCGACACTTATTGACGTGTTTTTTAACCCGCAGGAGACCGAGGTCTGATTGATCGAAGAACCAATGTAGCAACCACTCCATAGAGACAAGAAGAGGAGGGGCTCGTGCTTTGAAAAGTGCATGATCAATTTCGAATAAAAGGTGAAAAAATAGTTTAACATATTAGTGTTTCTTATTTTCAAAATTCACCATAACTTAATTTTTGATAGGACTCCAAAAACTCATACAACATAATAATTGATTACTAGCCCCCAAGCTACGGTGCAATAGCAAAGGGTTTCTATAGTTAATCAGACATCTACAAGTTTCTATAGTTAATCTACAAGTTAATTGGGTGAGTGATCGATTAAAGAGGGAGTGAATCGATTGGGTGAGTGATCGATTAAGGAGAGAGTGAATCGATTGGGTGATCGATTGGGAGAGTTGTGTCATGAGAACAGAAACAGGCTGAATCAATTGGGTAATCGATTCAGTATCCTCTTAATCGATTGGGCAATCATTTAAGAAGGATCGTATCGATTATGACTGTATTGCGCGAGAGCACAGAAAGGTGCTGAATCTATTTAGCAATCAAATAAGATCTTCTTGATCATTTGGCTAATCGATTAAGCTTCAAAAACTAATCGTTGAACGACTAGATCCGATGTGGCAATCGATTGAGTAATCGATTGGGAAAACCCTTGGTGACGGGTATATAGGATTTTCATGTAGGTTTGAAGCGCTATTTCTTCACATCTCATCCTCTTCTTCCATCGTCATTTCAAGAGAAGTCTTATAGCATAGTGATGCCGCATTTCCAAGGTTCTAGAGACGATTTTAAGCTAAAAAATACAAGAAAAGCAAAGAAAACTCATTTGTATAAATCTTGTAAAATTTCTTTTATATTTGCTTGTTCTTGGTTGTATTTTTTTCTTGTAAGTTTGTACGAGACTTCTCCGTCACAATAAAGGAGATCTTTCATAGTGTATGAGAGAGTGAGGAAGAGCGTACCATTGGATTAGTCACCTCAAAGAGGTGGATACCAAGTAAAATCGAAGGTGTTAGCATTGCTCAAGTTTTCGCTGCAATAAATCTTCTCCGAGTAAAGATCGGAGCTAATCACCCCCCACCCCTCTAGCTCGCCTATTGGTCCTAATAACTTTCATAGGGCCGAATCGGTCATCTCTAGAATTAGTCGGTTCAAAAAGCTAAATACCAAAATTATCAATAATAATAATAATAATAATAATAATAATAATATCAAGACATAAGTAATCTTGAGCTAGGTAATTTTTCCTTGAGTTCCTTTTCAAAAACATTAATTTATATATAACACAAATAAACACAAATAAACAAACGTTAACATAAACAAACGTTAACATAAACCGTTTACGTAGTTCGGAGATAAAGCTCCTACTCCATGGCAATCCGTAAGGTGGACGATCCCGATCCGTCAGTGGATGAGTCCCCGGAAGACCATCGGCTAGCTCATATAGCTTCTTGTGGGTGGAGAAACCTCGCTACAACTCGCACAAGACCTCTGACCACAAAGACTATTAATTGGCATTTAACCAAAGCCAATTTTGTCAACCCTAGCTAGTCAAACCGAGCTCCTTTAAATAGAGCTCGTGGCTGAACTAGCCGTTACCAGTCGACTGGTTCCAACCGAATTTGAACGTTGCAACCCAACGTTTGAATTTTCAGTTGACACCAGTCGACTGCATAGAAGACTGACTGATCTTTTTGTGCCAACTACCAGTCGACTAATCCAAGCATCAGTCGACTGACTAAACCCTAAACCTAGGGTTTTCCTTCCCGAGTATAATTCTCTCAGCACTCGAACCCTCACGACTTAGCTGACTCTTCACCTAACAGCCTCGACCTGTTGCCTTCAAGCTTTCTTCGACTTTTGGCTCTCGTCCCTCGGATGCATACGAGCCCGCAACTCATCCTCATATCATCCTTCGCGTATGCCTCGAAGTGTGTTTCCCTCGGCTCATCGTTCCTGCTTTGTCCACGATCCCTCGGATGCATACAAGCCCACACCTTGTCTCCTCATGCTATCCTTCACCGGACCCGAAGCCGTCCAACTAAGCCTATATGTATCCTGCAAACCTAAATACTCACATACACATATCAAATATAAGGGTGAACATAACTTAAACCCTTTGCCCAAACATCAAAACACATGGTCACTCTGGACCATAGATTGCTCCAACAGCGTGTTCCTTAAGATCTGAATCTTCCGATGAAGACTCGTCCCATGTCGCCTTTAGGTTATGGGCTTTTGTCTTTGGTGCTTCTTTTCCTTTGTTCTTCCATTTGGGGCAGTTTTTCCCTCACGTGTCCTTCTCCATTTTACTTGTAGCAACGAATTTTCCTTTGCTCTTACCCTGTACCTTATTAAATTTTTTAGTTTTAAAATATTTAGATAACTTTCTTACCATATACGCTGTGTTTTCATCATTTTCAGAAGATTTCTCTTCATGTTGGATCCTTCTCGTGCTTAGGGCGATGTTGTCCATTTTACTGTTTCCTGCACATCTGGATTCATGAAGTTATAAAGTGGAAAAAAGTTGGTCTAAGGTACTTACCTCAAGACCCTTAGAGATGTAGTAGGCGTCGATTATCGAAGTCCATTTAGGGTCCTCGGAAAGGCGTTTAATGCGTACCTTTGCGCATCCCTATTGCTTACCGATTCTCCGAGATTATTGAATTCCGTCATCAGCTCCTTAAGCTTAGCGTGAAGTTATGCTACTGACTCTCCTTTTTCCAATCGAAGGTTGCTAAGCTGATTCCGAAGTAGATCTCTTTTTACTAATTGGCTTCGTCGGTACCTTCATAGAGTTCAAGGAATATTTTCCAAAATTTCTTTGCAAATCGGTAGTTCCCGATTTGGTTGACTTCTTATGCAGGGAGTACGATCAGCAGATGGTATTATACTTTCCCGTTCGCTACAAAATCAGCCTGTTCCTTCTTTGTCCATAAGCTTTCGTCTTTGGGATTGTCGTCGACGTCCTTGGGAGCTACAAAACCATTTTCATGATTAAAATTAAATTGAAATCAATTTTAAAGAAAACTTGCATCTTGCGCTTCCAACTTGTGAACTCTCCCTCGAACTTTGGCGGGTAAATAACCAGTCTGACCATTTTATAGTTGCTTCGAACGACGATTAGTCCTTCTAGAGCGTCCTGACTCTGATACCAATTGATGATGATCGTTGGTCGGCAAGAGCGGGGTGAATTGCTCCTGAAAATAAAAACTCAAATCTTTTATTATCTTTAAACAAAAATGTTAGTTAGATCAAATAAAAATAAATAACATAAAAAAATGAGCAAATTGTAAAGAAAGTGGCAACTGAATTTTACTTGGTTTGCAATCGGGGAGGTTGCTAATCTAAGGCAGAATGTGGCTCGATTCTCCTGAATAAAACTCCTTCGGGCGGAGAAACCTCTTACACATGGAAATCTAAGAAAAAGAAAGAAAAACTACACAGAATTCATTTGCTAATACTTGAATTGAATGAGTGAATTGAAACTGAGCTCTAGAGGCCTATTTATAGCTCAGTCAAATTTATCCGTTTGCTTATGTGGCACTATAGGGGCGCCCGAGTGATTGAGGGTGCCTGACACATGGCTTGGGTGTTATCTGAAGTGTTACGTTCGTAAACGGCTAGCTGGGATGATTTTTCAGCTATAGGGTGCTTATATAATAGGGGCGCCCGAGTGTTCGAGTGCCCTTATATACGGGTGCCCTTATCAATACGGGTGCCCGAGTGACTCTGGTCAGCAACTTGCTGACCACTTTCCAGCGAATCTTCTTGGGTGATTTTTGACTAATCGGAGTAAGGCTCACCCAAACGCAACTCTAGCCTTTCGCCCCTCGAGCGTCCTTCCTCCTGGCTTCTCGTTCCTCAAACGTCGTGTGTATCCTTCTCGCTCCACCGGCCCGCAAAGCTCCATGTCCCTCGGATGGACCTGGTGTGTCGGCTCCCTTTTCGTGTCATCGTTCTCGACTGCTGCGTCTTCCGCTCGACTTCTTGTGCTCCTAAGTTCCTGCACACTTAGACACAGGGATTAAAAATATCAGGACCTAACTTGACTCGGTTGACCACATCAAAACTAACCTGGGATACTTACAGCAACATCAGGCTACCTTTGACCCCCTCGAGCCTCTCCCACGCGGTCCCCTACAGGGAACTTGACCTTAAGGTAAAAAGTAGGTACGACCAACCGGAACTCGTTGAGAGCCGGTCGGCCCAATATGGCGTTATAAGCAGATGGGGCATCCACTATCAGGAAGATAGACCATCGAGTTCTCTTTAGGGGCTCCTCCCAGGGAAATGGATACCTTGATTTGTCCAACCGGTAGCATCTCGTTCCCCATGAATCCGAATAGAGGAGTGACCACCGACTGCATCTCAGTCGCGTCGATCTGTAGCTGATCAAACACTTTCTTGTAGAGCACGTTGACCGATCTGCCCGTGTCCACAATAGTTCAGCAAACTTGATCATTAACTATTACCGCCGACAGGACTATGACATCATTGTGGGGAACCTCCAAGACTTGCAAGTCCTGGGGCCCAAAACTAATTTGGGGGCCTTGAGCCTAAGTTGCATTGGTCCTGACCTGATAAATTTCTAGTCGGCGCACATGGGACTTTCGTGCCCGGTTGGAATCCCCGTACGTTGGCCCTCCGGAAATGATGCTCACATCCCCCTGCACTGCGTTCTGTTGGTTGGCCTGCTCCTCATTATCTTCTATGGATTCATGCAGACCGCCGGCTGGTGGGAACAGCTGTCGCGCAACGGGTGTTTCCGTAGGCCCAGCCGTCGGGGCGGCCCCTGGTGGCCCACGAGAGCTTGGACGCCTGTGCGGAGGCGACCAGTGCTCCCGGGAGGTGGGAGCTTGTCCCCACCCCAACTGTCGGCAATCCAGGGTTGCATGCGTGTGACTCTGATGGAATGAGCAGTACGACCTCCGTCTGGTCGGGTTGCATCCTTGTGCTACTTGTTGTACTTGTCGATATTCGAATCTTGACCTATCGATGGTTGCCCGGGGGCTTCAAATGGGCCTGCCCGGGGGGTTTCTCCTTTGTGTCGAGGGAAGGGCCTGGGTCAAGTCTACCTCCTTTCGCCGGGCGACCTGTGCTTCCTTCATATCTATGTATTGGCCCACTCTCCCCGAGAGGATGTCAAAACTCTTGGGCAGCTTTCTGATCAACGAACGAAAGAACTCCCCATCTTGTAGCCCCTAGGAGAAAGCACTAATCATTACCTCCGGAGTGGCGGTTGGCATATCCATCGCTACATGTTAAATCTCTTTATGTAGGCCCTCAAGGACTCTTTCGGACCCTGCTTAAGGGCGAAGAGATTGAGGTTTGTTTTGTGATGTCGCCGGCTACTCGCGAAGTACTGCAAGAAAAATCTCCTGAAATCCTTGAAGCTTTGTATAGACCCATCAGGAAGTCAATCGAACCACCGCTGGGCGGGACCAACCAAAGTGGTCAGGAACGCCCGATACTTGATGTCGTCCGTATACTGGTGTACCAGGGAGACATTCTCAAATTTGCCCAAGTGCTCTTCTGGGTCCGAGACCCCGCCATACTCCGGGACGACCAGGAGTCGGAAATGCTTGGGAACAGGATCGCGGAGAATGTGGCGAGAGAAAGGAAGACCCGTCTTATTCACCGACGTTTGATCGGCGACAACCTTGCCCTTGGCCCGGTCGGGGGGAATTTCAAGACTGGATGAGATCTCCACACAATCCGACTATGCCTCATCCTCCCCTTGTCGAAAGAGAGCTCGAGGGATGTAGGCACTTGCTCTAGGATGAGCGCCCTCCCCCAGTTGAACGGGCACGTCTTCGGCCAAGCCGGCGGGCATTCCAGTGGTCGGGTTGCCACTCAATTGTTGCTGGGCCAACTTCTGGGCCTTGGCTGCGACCAATAGCTCAAAATCCTCTGGGGAGATGGTGATGGTCATTTTGTTGGAGCCGCCCTTTTTTCGTCTTCCGATCAGGCGAAGAGTTCCCACAGATGACGCCAAATTTGATCCTGTCGGTAAGTGAAAGGGGCCACCCTGTGATGACTTGCTAAGGTGTTGACTGAAGACTAACTGCTAGGTCGTCGACTAGCTGCGTGGGATGGCCGACCAGACGGTAATGCTGCCCAGCCGGATGCTTGGAGAGAAATGTTGACGAAGACCCCCACCGGAGGGCACTGAGACCAGCCGAGCAGATCTCCGGCGAAGGCACTCCGACAATTCTCTTTGGACTTCAGTGAGTAGAGGGTGAGAGCCCTGTCGAAGGGATCCCCTTCCTTTCCCCTAAGGGTCTTTATATAGGCGAGATAGCAGACAAGAACTGGTCAAGACATACTAAGGAATTTAATGTGAATCTAGCTGTCACGCCCCGAGACCCAGGAGCCGCTGATCCAATATAAAATCGGACAGCACCTCCCCTGTCCGGCGGACAATTTACACATACACACAGATAATATAACCTGTATACAATATATATATAGCACAACCACGCAGTTTAAAGGGCCTCAGGCCTCAGATATATGCAAAAACAACAGTTATATGGTTATAACTATCGAAAAACCAAATCCGAACTCACCTGAGCTGCCAGGGGGCAGGAACAAAGCCAAAACCGAACGAAGTCCAACATAGGACTCAAAAGTACAATACCTTCAAACAGAACGTGCATACATGTTCAAAACATACAGCGGAAGCATAGGAATGCTACAGGGTCCATAACAAAACAAGGAAAACCAAAAAGGGGCTCCTCGGGAGCTGGGGACTGGCGGCTCGGGATCTCCTCTCAGACATCAACCTGAAATAAATATATATATGGCAACGGGGTGAGTCCATAGCTCAGCGGATACCCAATAGATATGCATAGAAGGTTATACCAACAATAAGAGTTCAGCTAATACAGTCTCACAACAATAGTAGGGAAAAACTAGTACTGAACATACCAAAGTAGATATATACCTGAATCCATCTAACCTGTATAGAGGGTAAGAAATACCAGAGGAAAACCAATAGACATATAAGCTCAGTTAGCAAGTCTCCAGAATATGCGATGTCAAACAAGTGCAGCAAATAAGTGCAGCAAACAATGCACAATGCAAAATATGCACATGGTGCAATGACATGTGTCACCCCCTAGTCCCAGTCAGGATTGTCCATAATGTCCGCGTGGGTGGAGCTGTGACAAACTGTACCCAGTCAGGACATGGTCCACAACGTCCGCGTGGGTCAGCATGCAACAATGCAAGGATGGTGCATGCCCCAAACATATAAAGCACCCTGATGCAATGACATGTGTCACCCCTAGTCCCAGTCAGGATTGTCCATAACGTCCGCGTGGGTAGAGCTGTGACAACCTGTACCCAGTCAGGACATCGTCCACAACGTCCGCGTGGGTCAGCATGCAATAATGCAGAGATGGTGTATGATAGATACACATACCTCCCTCCCAAGTCCTCAGTATACTAAGTCTCAGTCTGAAATCCTATAACAGGAAATACTGGTGACCTACAAGGTATACTGGCCGAAATCTACCGATCCCTCATGTCAAATGCAAGAGATACATCCCGATATCTAAGCATACATATAGATATGGCAATACCTGAGACTGTATGAAACTAACAGCATAATAACTCAGGGATAAACAACAAGTATCCAGAACAGACATAATAAACAGGGATAGCGTATAATCTTACTGCTATCTATAACAGTCTATGCATAATCACATGACAATATCAAAAAGATAAGTCAAAGGGTACCCGCCTCAAAAGAGTGATGCTAATATCAGAAAGAACTTCCCGTCCAATAATCAGCAACAGTAATTGCATCAATGCCCTGTATCAAGGACATATTTAATTAGCTATTACAAAAGATGATAACTAGCTAATCAATTCCTAATCCATACGAGATCCGCATCTATTTCCATATCCACAGCTCCTATCCAAAACATATTCCAAGTTCAAGAATTAAGGCTACCACAATTAAATACTACCACTGATCACATGTGGCTCCCAGCCTGGACGCACAAGCCCAACACACTCGAGCTAGACCAAACAAGTCAAAACCCACAACTAATAAATGATGGTACATGGCAACACTATGAAACCAATAACCTATATCCAATTACGTATGTTCCACTCACAACATAGCTTAACCAAGCTCCATCATCAACTAACCCAACAAGATATCATGGCGCAAAAGAGGTTGTATACAACCCAAATCAAGAAAGACATCACATGACCAAAAATGGAACTAGTCCAATTTAATCCAGATTCAACTCTAAGGGTTACAATCCACTCCAAATTACCAAGTCATCCCATGAATGATTAATTACATCAATCCATTAAACATAATTTAAATCTCCTAAGTAATCAACATTTCCTTCATGAATTCAGTAATCAACCATACTACACAACAAGGTAGAAAAGAAAACTCATACTCACACTGCCACCAATTCCTCATAGTAAGCAAAAGGCAACTTCACCACGCAGAGAAGCTCACAGTGATCTCTGCAAACCCAAACACACCAATTCATCATAATTCAAACCGATGCATCTCAACTAAAAGAGAAATCATGGAGGTAAGCTATTCTCAATCCAAAATGCTACGGATCAAGCCACCCAGATTCAGAGAATTCACCCCAACCAGATCAAATAGAATAGACCTATAACTCAATCCACAAGGTCATCCCAAAACCGAAAAATCACTCACACACCATTTGTTAATCAAGGAACCCAAATCCAGAAACCAACATCCATATTCTACTTTCCAAAAACCGCTGCAAGAACACACTCACCAAAAATCAATTCCGAACCCTAATCCATTCACAATTAAGCCTAAACAATCGACCCTTACCTGGTTTTGTGCCGACGGTGGAACTCAGTGGAGGAGGAGAAATCGTGGCTGTAACCCACCAATGCTCAGGTCTTCTACCTCCTTTAGGGACTCTACAACCAGAGTGGAAACCAAGGAGACAAGGAAAGAGAGGAGGAGAATCGCCTTCCTTAAGTCTCCGGCCGATGCTCGGGTGTGAGGGGGCACCGGGTTTCTCTTGGATGCGGCTAGGGCAGTGAGGAGTAGCAACGGTCGGGTGTGTTCTCCTTGGTTGCGAGCGAAGCAGAGAGGAAGAGAAGTGGAGTGGCGTCGGCTGTGGCTTTGGCTGCGGCTTCGCGAGAGGGGAAGAAGAAGGCGAACTGGGTCGGCGTTTGCCGCTAGGGCACGGGCAAGGGGCAGGCCGACCGCGACAAAAGAGATTATAAGGTGAGGGGCTTTTTACAAAAAGGCCCCTCAACTTTCAGTAAATTTTAATTTTACCCTTAGAGTAATGGTTTTAGCTATTTAACCCTCCAACTTATTGTAATCCACTTTAATAAATTTCCAGAGATAAATTATTTATCCATTCGTAATTTAAAAGTTTATCTGAAAGCCCCTTGGGCTCCTCCCATAGGGCCGAAAACCCTAGACTCAATCTGGAAAAACCTCAAAAAATTTTCTAGTCTGAATTTTTAAATTGCCGTATTTTACACTAGCGATAGACTTTTACTGGCCAACAAAAGGGGGGTCGAGCATGTCATCGTACCACCTAGCCTCCTGACCTAGTAGTATGGTCGCCCACTTATCATAACTGTCTGTCAGTTCAGTGGGCCCGCGCCGCTTTATTGTCCCCTAGCTATGATCTAGCGGTACGGATACCCACCTTCCATAATTGCTTGTCACATTAGTGGGCCCACACCGCCTCGCTGTCTTGTAGCTAGATCTATTGGCCATCCTTCGTACTTCAGGAGTGCCTCAACGATATCCTTTGCTACTTGAGTGAGTTCTCTCTCGGCCAATCGACCGCCCAGGATCGGCTGATCGGCTGCTAACGATCCTGCCGACCGGCAAATGATGGCCCGACACCACTCCAGCGCCTCGTCCCTAAACCCTACAACCTGGACCCAGCCAGGGTGTCCACCCGCCCTAGGCCCGAACCACCCTCCGATTATCTTTCAATGGTCGACCGATGATTGCCTTGGCCGTTGGCTGGCTGGCCTGGCTTGTGGGTCCTATGGGGGGTAGGTCCTCCTGAGGGCCTCGTTCGAGGGGGCTCGACCCCCCGTCCAGCTAACACCCGCCCGAATCACCCTGGATCATACACAAACATGAAATCAATATAATAACCAAAACTTTATCTTTATTAATACAATATGATACATAAAGTTCCCTAGTCAATCATTTGATAATTGATTCTAGGACTAGTACTAATAATGTTAATATGTCCGAAGGTGTTTGAATAGTCCATGGATAATTTATCACTCCTTTTATAAGGAGTCCTATATCCTATGACTCTCATTAAGATTATTACTTATAAGTCTTTGACTAAAGCAAACATGTTAAAAGGATGATCTTCTTAGACATGTATTTTGGAACTACAACTTGTGCTAAGTGTGACATAATTAACCTAGTGGGGACTAACATATAGATCATACCTTGAACCAAGTAGCTATAAGATGCTTGAAAGAAGTAGAAGCACTAATAATGTAACTGCTAAAGGATTTAGAATATGTTCTAAAGTCAACTATGATTTTTTGGTCAATAGGGGATTATAATGTAATATTAGGTGTCACTATGATTTATTCATAATTAATGGTTAATTATGAATGAATATAATTGAGAACCTATTGGGTCATACACTATGAGTATATCTTAAAGGCATAAAATAAGTTAGAAAATAAGATTCTAAAATAAAGAGAAATTAAGTCTAGTTAGACTAGGCAAAGGGCAATATGAAAAAGTATTTGCCACGTCAGAAGCACTTACAACCATGGCTCTTGTAGACGAGTCGGGCCTACTCATGCGATATGGGCTTAGGTTTATGGCCACACCTCTTACAGGCAAGTCGAGTCTACATATATGGTATGAGCTTGGGTTTGTTCTTCAAGCCTTAGTGAAGAGATAGAAAAGACCTCTCCATGAAAAAAGATGAAGTTATTTTGTTTTTCACTTCGTGTGCCACCTAACCCTAGAGCTGTCCAACCCTAGTGCTACTGACCTCTCTTGGTGTTGTCGATCTCTCTCTTAGATTGTGTCATCTACTTCGTTTGGCTAGTACTAAACAGAGATATGACTTGTGGCTTATAAAGTCATCTTAAAAATATTTCGATATGGATACTAATAGAAACAAATATTGTGAGACTTATTAGATAATTTCTTTTCATCTAAACAACCTCTTGATCTATGTTTATATTTTTGCACGTGCATGATCTTATTTAGGTTAATTTTTAGCGGGTGTAAAATATTTCATTAAATGTCTAATCTTTTCTATACAAAAGATTACTGTATTAAGATAAAATATTCTTCGTAATTTATCTATCTATATTTTATCATAGGACCGATATTATTAAACTGTTTGTGATGAACAATATCATCTTTTATTCCGATTAAATCAATAAAATATTAAATCTTTGATAAATTTGGAAGATATTTAACCCCTCGCTTCCACTACCTCATGTAAATTAACTATATCATATCTATTGGGTCGGCACCTAACACTTCACTCTTTATCTGATTATAGTAATAATAATTAAGTCCCTAATAATCGAGATAATTATGTCATTAAGGATGCAATTTAAAGGAATATGCCTATTTTGAACTCGAGGATACATAGAAGACAAAAATGCTTTGGATTTTAAAATTAGTAAGTGGAGGTGGATCTCCACTTTATCTTCTACCTACTTGTGACACTTTCTAATGCAAAAAAAAAAAAAAAAATCTTATGATAATCTCGTTATCCTTCTATCATAATCGATTAATTTCAGAGATATTAATTTGATTACACTAAAATTTTTCATAGGCTACCATAATCGAATCTTTAGCGATCGATTTTGCTCCATGAAAATTTTCCATCAATCGTCATGTGGACAACCCAAAAGCTCAGTATTTCGTGATTGCGTGCTCAATTTAAAAGAAAAATTCTTACAAAAATATACAATAGCTAAGATCGAATTACGGGTGTCTGAGTGACAATTTGATACTCTTCCATTATATCATAATCTCGAGGGTGACATTATCCCTTTTATATGATGAATCAGGTAACAGTCGAACTTAGCATATTCTGCTCGATCTCACGAAAATTTTTCATCAGCCGTTAAGGTAAATCAGGAACCACTTGCGACGGACAGTCCAGAAGCCCACCGTGGTTGCGTGTCCCATTTGTAGATTTTTTTTTGTAAAGTACGTTATAGTTGGGGATCAAACCGTGAATATTGGTAACAACTTAACGCCCTTTCACTACGTCATAAGGGACAACGGATGACATTATCCCTTTTATGGTGGCAAAAAAGACGATTTGTTGCCCCAACGCCCCCGCTAATCCGTCCTATAACTAACACGGAGGAGGTAAATCACGGAGATAACTAGCCCGGACAGTGACTAGTATATAAAGAAGGATAGACACCTGACTTTACTAAAATTTGACTCCTATATTTCATGATGATAATACCTCATGCACTAGTCATCAGTTAAGATGACATTATCCCCTTTTAAAAAAATTGATGAACCAGATAATAAGCAAACCTGGGGTGAACAGTCCAATCCCACAGAAGTTTTCCACCGACTACCAGGATAAATCGGGAAAGCGCTCACGACAAGCAGTCTAGAAGCCTAATATCTCAATTTGCGAATCATTTGAAGAAAAAGTTACTGTAAAATATATCTAATTAAAAATCAAATCATGAATACTTAAAATGATAATTAATCATCCTGTCACTTCACCGTGACTCGGAACAACATTATCCCTTTAATGGTCTACTTTGCCGTGGTTATTGCTCTTCTATCCTTCTATAGTCTACATTATTTTTGTTTTCTCTTCAAAAACCTCTGTAATTTAAAATAGGTGATAATTGCCATCTAATTTTCACTGTTTTTTTGCAAAATCCCCCTTGAGATTTCAAATATTTCTTGATCAAATTATATTTGTTTCTATTTAGAGTTGTATATATGAATTTAAAATTAAACATAACCCACAAAATGACAATTAGCTGATTAACTACAAAACATGGATTAAAACAAAATTAGTAAGTTAATGAAGCAATAATTAAGCGACTTATTACTTTGCTCCGGTCCAAGTCTGCGTGTAAAACACTTTCTTCCAATTCCATTCCCTTCGACCAGAGTAAAAAGTTAAAAACCCACCGCTCTCTCTCACTGCGCTACTTCCTCCATCGATCGATCGCTTCGAGAGAGCGGGAGAGGTCGGTGCAGTGGTGGCTGGAGGAGAAATCGGCGGCGGAGGTGGTGGAGGAAGATGGCGGGAGGAGGAGATCATTCCTGCTGCGATGCGAAGTTCTGGGTGTACTTGATGATAGCCGTGGGATTGGTCTTGTTCGCCGGCCTCATGTCCGGCCTCACCCTTGGCCTCATGTCCCTCAGCCTCGTCGACCTCGAGGTCCTCGTCAAGGCCGGCCAACCCAAGGATCGCCGAAACGCCGGTCTGCTCCCGATCCCCGGCCTCCTCTCTCTAGTTTCTGTTCCTCTTTCCGTGTTTCATTGTACGATTGTTTTCCGTAGCCAAGATCCTGCCCGTGGTGAAGAATCAGCACCTCCTGCTCTGCACGCTGCTGATCGGAAACTCCCTCGCCATGGAGGTCGCTGATAGTGATTCACCTCTTCCGCTGTGTCTCTTTATGCATTATAAAGTAGTTTTTTAAAAAAAATTGTTTGAAAGGTTCGTTGATTACTTTTTGTTCATTCTTTGTCCAGGCGCTGCCCATATTTCTCGATGCGCTCGTTCCGGCTTGGGGGGCCATCCTGATATCGGTAACTCTTATCCTGGCTTTCGGCGAGGTAATTGGTCGGGATTCGTCGATCCCGCTCTATTTCTTTATCCTATCTATGTCAAACTGTGCAGTTTTAGATAGACATATGTGTTTGAGATTGACATGAGTAGCCTATTGGAGAGAGAAAGTTCATTTTGGTTTCTGCATGGTGGGTTTTTTCTCAGATACTTCCTCAATCTGTGTGCTCGCGCTATGGCTTGAGCGTCGGAGCTAAAACAGCAGGAGTTGTTCGCGTACTTCTTTTGATCTTCTTTCCTGTAGCTTATCCCATCAGCAAGGTTATCATTTGTTGCCTTTTTACTTGTTGGTACTTATTTAAATGAAGCTCTTCCAGAAAAATCATCTACAAGTATTTCCTGATCTGCCACCGATATTTTGTGTACTTGCAATGATATATTTTCTGTTTAGCGCACTAAATGTAAAATTTCAATTATCAAGGAACCATTGATAAGGATGGTTGTGGATGATATCAAGATAACACCCGTGTGTTTTGACAAATTCATGAAGTAGTTCCCTTCAGGGGTTAAAATTTCCATTGTTCAAGAGTTAACATAGGATCAAGCTGCCATGATGAATAAATGGAAAGATATCTCAAAGTCTTAGCTTCAATTTGCAATAATAATAGAAGCTGAAAACAAAAATAAAGGAAAAATACCACTAAGTTTAGCAGCAGAGGAGCAAAACATAGGGTAAATACATTTGGAATCTTATGTGTACAAAGGATGCTACAGTATGTTAGATTTATAAACTGGCAAAAATAGATCCAGCCACATTGTTTGTTACAATACTGTACATTCTATTGTACTGTGTGTTCCTACACATCAGCATGAAATTGATTCTTTTCCTCAACCAAGTGGTTGTTTTCTATGTTCCATTAGGATACACACATTATGCTGTGGCTTTCTTATTTCAACCCAGTCATTAGATGGTGGGTTGAGACAATCGATAAACATAAGAAATCTTTACTTTGCACGGAAAAATTGTACAATTATCGAATGTTAGAAAACTAGTAAAATGCACTTCAACCTATTATATCTTTTTATGTTGCACGTCTCAATTTTCTTTCTTTTTTTTTTTGATATTTCTTTGCATAGGTATCTTCTATTTGATTGATTTGTTTTGTTTTTTAACTCTGTTTTGCATAGTTATTGGACTGGCTATTAGGTAAGGGACATTTTGCACTTATGAGAAGGGCTGAACTGAAGACACTAGTTGATATGCATGGAAATGAGGTAATGTTTGAGTTAAGGATCGCTCACTGTTTAGACAGTAATTTGTTAGAATATGTAGAAGTACATATGATTTCGACAGTCACATATGGTTTGGGTTGGTTGTCCTACAGGATAATGCAACTATTTCAAATCTTTGATTTCTCTCAGAGATGTCTGATGCACAGCATCACCATTTAAATTGGTGAGCACATCATTACATAATGAAAATATACAAAAAGAGGAGTAATGAAATGAAAAAAGATACCATTAGTTCATATGCCAATGCTAATTTCTGTATCTTTCCTTCTTCAAGTATAATAAACTTAGATCCATTCACGAGAATTACATTTATTATTTCATATATTCTGAAAATGAATTTGCTTCCACTGAATTTTTAAGTTTTTTGATTTTGGGTTCTTGCTTTTCTGGACAGGTCATTTTAAATGTCTAAATTCTGAATTAATGATTCCATAAAACTTATGGAAAGTCTTATGATTCTCTTCTTGATTCATAGGCGGGGAAGGGCGGTGAACTGACTCATGATGAAACAACTATTATTACTGGTGCTTTGGAGTTGACTCAAAAGGCTGCTAAAGATGCAATGACACCAATATCAGAAACCTTTTCACTTGACATAAATTCTAAACTGGACATGTATGTTACGTTAGTTCTTAAAGTCCTTTGATATTCCCCAATGTTAATCTTTATCTATTTTCAGGCTCACTCTAGGTTTAATCATGACCAAAGGGCATAGTCGTGTACCAATTTACTCTGGCAGCCCAACAAACATTATTGGCCTTATCTTGGTAAATTTATTAGATATCGTTTATATTCTTGTGTTTCTTTTGTTTCGGGCAATCATTTTGTTAGTTCTTCATTATTGTCTTCAGAATTTTATCCATATTAAAAGAGTTGTAATTGTTGTTCCAACAATAAATTGAATCTGTAATGCAGCACACACTCAATACTAAAACATTAAGTGCATTTAAACAGAAGTTTCTATAAGGGGAACTAAACTTTAAAGATTAGATATTTCAGGGTAAAACAGTCATTACACTTTGGTTCTTGGGAACATTATACATAGTGCTACATGACCGTATATCAGTTAAAACACATGGGAAGTGAATTTGGGGAGAAAAGGAGATGGCTTGGTTTGGCTTCAGGAAGTAAGCATATAATAACGAGACAATATAATGAAAGTAATGAGATGAATCACAAAATTTACCTCTCTTTTGCAAGTTTGAGCTATTATTAGAAATGTATGCTTCTTTTCTCTGTTAATCTGCTCAAGATCCTTCAATTTACATATATTTAGTTGCCCTCAGGTTAAGAATTTGATTACTTGCCGACCTGAAGATGAAGTTCCTATAAGAAATGTTACTATACGATGGATTCCCAGGTACAACCTGGCCTTTGTATGCAGATATATTATGAGAAAAATATCTTTTGATCCGATATATGTTTAAATACTCAATGTTGTTGAAGTGGTAAAGCATGGACTCATCAATGGTTTGCTTCCTTGGCCTTGTCCTCACAAAACAATGTGAAGGGTTGGGCTAACCATTCAGATGAACATAAAAAATGCAAAAAATATAAGATGCAAACTAACAAAAATTAACAAATTTATTATCCAAGTCATGTACCCAAAAGGAGAAATTATGAGCTGAGCTGTGGACTACATAAACCATAATAAGGTATATGATGAAAAATAACTTGCATATCTATCTGGTGCAACTATATGCTCTCTTTTTTATTTTGACTTTTGAGATGTACATGGACCAATTTTTTTATCTGATTCCTTTATATAAATGACTTGTGTTTCTTTCTGGTCTTTGTGTGTTTCCATGTCTGTCTAATTATGCAACAAAGATTTATTTGTTTATTTACTAAAGTCTGAATATACACATGAGATCAAAATATTATTAATACGGTAATCCTTATCATCTTCCTCTACAAATTTCTTCTAAATATTTTATCCTTTGAACATTACTTGTCATCTTTGTTATGTGTGACTGGAAGACAGACCGTTTTGCCTATAAATGTAACACAAACTATGTTAAGCATGCCACATGCAACAAGAGAGAAATAGAAGATACCTACTAGGCTAGCTTTTAAGAACCTGAATGGGTCAGCCAGTTCAACCGATTTGAACAGGGAACTACTGATCGTTCCAGTCTAGTTGAGCTGAAAATGGTAGTAAAGAACCAGCCAATTTTGGTTAAAACAGCCAAAACAGTGTCAAACTAGGAAACCGGAATAGCAGAAATAAGAAATGAAAAATCATATAAATAATAAAAACAGCATGTTGAAGATTGTAACAGAATAAATGGTACAAAAACCAAAATAAACCCTGACACAATATCTAAACAAGGAATCTCAAAAAAAAACGTTTTAGATGTACTCGATGTCATCTTCTACTCTACAATTCCATGCAATTGTGGAGGATGGATGCAATTCTTCTAGGAGATTTGCAATATGAATTAAGTTTCAGCTTCAGATATACTTAGAGATGGTGAAGAATGAAGAGAAGAGTGGTTGTGCAAGGGAAAATAAACTCTTAAGTAGATTAGAACCAGAGATAGGTTTAGAGAGCAGGGAAGAGGTTTAACAGGGAAGACTATTGTGATTGTGCCTCCAATGATTCAGAGATTATACGTACCTTCAAGAACTGGGGTTGTTGAACTGGTTGGACTTATCAAATGGGAGATTGGCAAGATCACCATTTAATGGTCCATCCGGTGTTTGAATCCTTGCTAGGTGACACTGTGCCTTGAACTTTTATTAAGGCATGTGCTTGCTGCCTTTTATCACTCACCTAGGTGAACTTGTGTCCTTTCAATTTGTAATGGCACACGAGGGATGTTGCCACCTTAGTGCCTAGGTTCCCTTTTCCAACCACAGGTCTTGTGGTCATTTGACTTCATATTGGTACATACCTATTCTAGACTGTGATATGTGAGTTTTGTGCTACTTCACAGACAGATTTTGGTGCTAATTTTTAGAGACATCTATTATTGATCTCCATTTAAGTAAGATTTTAAAGACCTGTTATTGCAGGTTAGGGGACTTCTTGTTTTATCGCAGTAGATGCAAAATAGCCATTAGATCTACAAATCTAACTATATGAGGATACATCTTCCCAGAAGGTTAAGCCTAGTAGCCAAACGTTTGTACAATAACTAACTAAATAGTGCTTGCATTTCCCTTCAAATGCATTACGTGATACAGTATCACATGTTTCAATATGGCATTCACATTAACTCATGGAGAGTGTTCTTGCATGCATCATTGAAAATTTTGCAATTCTTTCACTTTCTGTTCCTGGATCATTTCTCCTGCTATGATTTTATAGGATTTGTAAAACTAAATTGGCTTTGCTAGGGTCTTCGGCGATGATCCTCTCTATGACATCTTGAATCAATTCCAGCAAGGGCATAGTCATATGGCAGTGGTTGTTAAACGCAAAAAAGACAATGACATGCCTGCTGAGAAGAACAAAACTGCTATGCCAGACAGCATAATGGATCAGGGCAGGAATCAAAATGGCATCCATGGTATTCCCCCCAAAATTATGGCAGTCTTTTTGTTCGTTAATGTGATGAATTTGAACCAGAAAAATAGAGCATCGGATTACTTGATATATGTATATAAATAGGGACTTGCATGTAGTGGAAATTTGTAATTTGTATACTTTGAGGTAGTGATTCCTGATTTTCCAGGCGATGGATCCCAAACAGTTATGTCTGATCATTTGAGTAGCACTATCAATGCATCTCCTGTGAGTAATAATATTCAGCAATTTCATAGTCCTGCAAAGAGAAGCAACATGGAGAAACGTGTGGATGCATGCTCACAGGGCAAGAAATCTGAACGAGGACGGCATGCCAATATTCTTGATGTTAATGCAGACACTCTTCCAAGCTATTCATTAGATGAAGAAGTAGTTGGAATTATAACAATGGAAGATGTTATGGAGGAACTGCTACAGGTGGATAATTTTGTGGTGGAAATACTTGTCCAACAATTTTCTAAGCTAGCCTCTTTTATTATTTGCTTAAATATATTTTTCCATTTGCTGAAGTGCATAGTTCTCATAATTTTTCTGCAAGCTTTCCAGGAAATGAAAGCTTTCATTTTCCTTGTAGTTGTGAGTTGTCTGCAGCTTGGTCGGCACATCAAATTCTCAATGGTTTTCTGATTGAGATCCATTTTCTGGGGTGCTTGCTCCAATATTTACAGTTAATTTTAAATGTTATCTGTTAATAGGTCTAGTGAATGCTTTATCATTTTATCATTTTAACAATAATGTTTAAATTACCGTAAGTAATAAGATTGCATTATTTGCATTGTATATATTTTTATACTCATGCTTAGGTTTAAAGTCTTTAACGAATAGTATGAAGCCTTAAAGAAATATTTATTACCTTGTTTATGAAAATATCAGAGAAGTTACGCGATTAGGTGGATCCTTTCATTGTTTAGAACTGAGTGTATCATTATTTAGAACCGAGTATACATTCATTGCAGTAGTTTACTTCCTCCTTGATGGTATAAATTCTTTTTCTTCACTGTGCTCATTGTTTCTGATGAGTAGATCGTTCAGTATCTTATTGCTGCTATGCGTTCATCTTTAATCTGATGATCAAACAGAAGCTAACCACTAACAACTCAACTAATGTAGTTTGTTATGGACAGTTAACCATTTGTATGTGATGGGTGATATTGCTGTTTCTTTTTTGTTCTAGTGAAAGACAAGTTTGACTTTCAAGGTGCTGCATCCTGAAGCATAACTTGATGCTTCTGGTGAATATCAAAAGTGACAATTGACAGCCAGTTTTAATACTCAACGAGCGAGTTCTAGATCACTTGCTATCACTTGAAATATGATGTCTTCTTAACTAAAAATAGAAGAAAATGTCTCCTTTGCTAGCCTCATGCAGCTCCATACCTTCTTCCTTCTACCTTCTAAATTTTGTTTCATGCAGAATATGCTATGAATCTAAATATAGAGCACTCTCTACATGATATAAACGAGGACAACTGATAAGTTGATGTTATTTTAGCAGATATATAGAAAGATTAATTACTAATTTGTTGGATGACATGATATTCGAAAGCAAAGCATACTAGGGGTGGTTCTGTTTTGAACATTTTGTTCTTTACCTGACTTTTCAGTATATTTATTATGATGCAATTCAAATGACAGATAAGTTTGGCTGTCCCTGTTTTCTTGATGCATTATGCAGTTTTTTTTTTTGTTTTATCCCAGTGACTTTACAATAGGTAAACCCAAATACTGGGCATGAAATAACTCTTGCTCTGGTTTTTTTTTTCCTGTTCTGTCTAGTTTCCTAGCAAATTTGTTTGGAGCGAAGCATAAAAGCTTGAATGTTTTTTGTGATTTTTCACTTTTACTGACACTACACAATTATTTGGCTCAGTTTTGTGACATCATTTTAAATATGAAAACTCTTGGAACCAAGTGCACCACAGTTGATATAAAAAAATGACACTATGATCACATCCTTATTTCATCTGTAACTACAAAATGCTGCAAATCAAAGGTGGTAAGATACCTATAGCCATGTTTGATCCACAAACATCGGTTATCTTGATCTCCCCCTTTTCTTTACCACTTATGTACTATTACAACAAACATTAATTTGGCAATATCATTGTGCAAACCTTAGGGAGCGTTTGGTTTGCTCCGTTTTCTATTTTCATTTTCTAAAAAATCAATTTTCTCATTTCTTAGAACATGACTTTATTTCATTCTCTAATTTTTCAAAAAATTATATCTTTTTCTAGAAAATAGACGTGGAAAATGCAAACCAAACATGCTTTTTAGAAAATCATATTTTCTCAGAAAATGAAAATAGAAAACGAGGATAGAAAATGAAAACCAAACGCTACCTTATCTTCTACCATATGTATTTGTCAACAGAACCCACCAGTAACCATTTGCATCCAAAGGCTTGGTTCAATTTCACAATTCCATGTCCTTGGATAATTTTTTCATATCCTACATATCACATCTGACATCTTCTGCTTTGTTTTGTAGGAAGAAATATTGGATGAGACTGATGAGTATGTTGATGTCCACAACAAGTACGTCAAGTCCATGCATCATGTATTCTACTGCTTTTCAGGTGCTCATGAGTATAATTATTTGATCAAATTTTTTGCAGGATTAAGATAAACATGTTACCTACAAGAAGGTCATCACTTTCTCAGTTCATCCGTCGAACTCCAACGGCCTCTCCTCTATCTCCATGCCATGAGTCTTCTGTACTACGTTCGCCTGTTCCTCAACAAGCTCCAATTCCTGTTCCAACACCATCAACTCTGAATTCTCCTGGAAAGTCATTACCAAGTTCACCTTCTCATCTTACAAGTCATGGTCAGAGCTCACCCGCTACATATCGAGTAAGTAAATATAAGGATTTTTCCTTCTAAACCAAAGACCTTTTATTTTGTATCACTATTGTTGGGTAGCAGCTATCTTTATCGATCATACATGCAATGATAGATGAATTTACAACTCATTAAGTTATTAGTAGCTCTTATGTTTTACCAATTAGTAGTTCTGTTTCCAGCATAGTTAAATCTGCATAGCTCCCTGTACTTTACAAATCTGATGTTCATATCTGCATATAGAACTTGAAATTAGCATAAAAATCACCAAAGAAGATCTTTTAGATGGCACAATTGAGACAACTTATTGTTTCTTCTTCCTAAAAATACAAAAGTAATCATAATCGCGTTTATCTATCGGGTTGTATACTTATTTTAAAGTTTCTTTTGTCTCCAGAATCACTTTCTTAACCTTATAATTAACCAATGACAATCTTTTGGAATCATTAGCCAGGCATACTGTTGGTTTTGGACATTGCCTAACCCTTTTTTTCATCAGGTGTCAAGAAAATCATACGAGAAACTCGACAAAAATGGAGAGAGCAACGTGTGATAGATAGTCCTTGGGCAAAACACAAGGTAATCATCATAATCCTCTACTGAAACTACAAACTGGTAGCACAAAGTTGTAGATTTTCTTCATCAATCTGACTTCATAATTAATTGTATCTTATAAACAAAATGTATCTTGTATATTAGTTGGAAAAAATAGTGCTTTTCTAAGGGATGTGTGTTCATATGTATTTTCAAACTGCCACGATCAGTAATGTACTAATGTCTCTAAAGAGATTGCTTTGCTACTATATCATATAAATCTCTATCTAATTCTTGTGTCGCCTCCTACATTAAAGTTATTTTGTTGTAGAGTTGAAGCAATGAAGATCATTTTAGTTGATTGTAATTGATTTTTCTACTGAATTTGACGCATCAGTTTAACCTTCACTCATGTCCATGTATGTTAGAGAAAAAATGATAATGCTCGTCCATGTATGTTAGAGAAAAAATGATAATGCTCGTTTTATATTATCCAATATCGTCGGTCGCTCCTGGTTAATCCTTTACATGGGAAGGTCAGATATTCAATGAGGTATTTTGTATCCGTTATGAATTGATCTCAAAATTTATCAGAGCAATCATTAGGTACTAATTGTGTCAACTTACATGGCTAGGTAGTCGGGGTTGCACGGTCAGGTGGCCTTGTTCTGTGACTGCGACTACTTGGTTGCATGCTGCCTAGTGGCATGGTTGTCTAGTCGTGATTTTGATAAGTATTATATATCTAAGTTTTCGGTAGGAATAATTTTGAGGGTGATTGATATGATCCCGCAGAAGATTTTTTCATTGATCAATTGAATAATCAGGAAAGTATATAAAAAGATTGATTCTTGATTCTGACAGCTAGCGTTTCTGTGTTCGTTATTCATGAAAGAAATTTTTTTAATAATATATTATAGTTGAGTTTTAAATTTTAGATGTTTAATTTATTATTGAAAGGTCTAGTCATCATACCTCTTAGGGCGTGCAACCGTGATTGCCTAGCAGCTTGGTTGTGAAATCTCAGTTGCCCCCGGGTTATAGTATAGCGGAAGGGTGACTAGTCGTTATCTCTGACATCTACGGTTCGATCTCCAGTTACGATGTATTTGTAGGAATTTTTCCTTCAAATGCGGCACGAATCCTGGGACGTTGAGTTTTTGGACCGTTCGTCGCGAGTACTTCCTGATTTATCATGGTGGTTGATGGAAAATTTTTATAGGACTGAATCAGTCGTCCAAGATTTAAAAAAATTTTATGTTCCGGAAGGAGTCGACGATGATGGTCAGTCACCGAAGTTCTGCTCACGTTGAAGCTGACAGGAGGGAAGGAACTGCGCCCTGCGAGATCAACATGAGCGTTAGGAGAATACGTCCGAGGTTGTCCAGCGGAGCCCACTCCGACGCTGAAGTTAGTACTTCGATGGAAAAAGGTGTAAGACATAAAAGAAAGTATGGGTTGTCGAAAATGCTTAACCCCTCTTACCAGAGGGGTTGGGGTACCTTTTATACTGGCCTCTTCTACTTTGCCACGTCCCTACGATTTATGCCACGTCCTCCCCCTCTATCGGCGGTTATTGGATAACCTTTGAAACAGTCTACGCCGTCATTACATTTCGACCCGTTGCGATATTTAAGGGTTGTGATGATTCCGTGCCANTAGGGATTAATTAATTGTGATTAATCTTAATTAACCTAGAGGTGTGTTTGGTTAAGAAGCTAGGATTTGATTGGGATTAATTAATTATAATTAATCCTAATTAATCAAAGGGGTGTTTAATTAGGATTAATTGATTAGAATTAATCCTAATTAAATTAGAAGTTATATTTGGCTAAGTAATTGTGTATTTGATGCAGGATATTGAGTGTCGCGGCTATCTTCGTCGCGGCTAATATTTTTGGACGGGGGATCTCGACGCCTGGACTTCTTCATATCGAGGCGGGTACCTCTTTTATGCATAGCTAGACATAGTTAGCAGTAGGGATACCTGATATTTTTATCTCCGTGCTTTTGCTTCGGTAGTTGTATCCGTTAGGTTTACTGCTTGCTATATCTGTATGGATTGATGATGCATAGTTTACCTTATACCTTACGCTAGGGTTTAGGTATTGGTGCATACCGGTTATTTGGACTACTGCATATCATGTAGATGACAGTAGGGATAGATAGTGGTTGATGCATGGGATAGAGACATGTATCATTTTTGCACGTAGCATAGGGGACGACCTTTGACTCCCTGGAGGTTGAGATGGGTTGTCGTACTTGCTACTCGTCCTACCTATCCGATGATAGCGAGGGACGTTTAGAGCGTTACTTCACCCGATGGTGGGGTACGTTTATGGTCTCCGACCCTACCCATTCGGTCTCGCGTGTGCATTATCGACCGTCTGTTCGTGCAGGGAAGACCAGGTCACAGCCCTACCCATATGGTCCCGCGTGTGCATTATTGACCCAGGCGTCAGGGGTGACCCATGCTGCATCATGAGCATACTGTGCATTGATGCATATGATTGTGTTTGCTGCACTTGATTGCTGCACTTGGTTGACATGCATACTACTGGGTTTGGGATCGATACAGGTAGGTATGTAGTCCCTTTACTGCTTATGGTTCAGTTCTGTATTTTTCTTACTGCAGTTATCTTCAGTTCTGTGATAGATAGATTGACGGTGACTTGCTGCTATTATTTTCTTCCTATGCACATTAGACTGTATTCGCTGAGTTCTTAGGACTCACCCCGTTGGCTATGTTTTTCTCTTATCAGGATGATCGTCTGGATCGTTCAGCAGCCTGTCCCAGTTCATGTGTCTCCGAGATGATTTTCGCCTGTCTTTTGGTTGGGGTACATGTTGGTACCCGTTTCTTTTATTCATTGTATTTCTTTTCATTTCCGCTGTTGGTATGTTATACTCTTTTGTGTCGTCTATGTTACGGCAGGATAGTTGTACTTTTGTGTGCCATGGAGGCCTCGAGTTTGTTTTGGTTTTGTCGTAAGTCGTACCGGTACGCAGCTTTGTCGTCGTGGTCGTTTCTGTTAATTGCAGACGGTTGTTCCAGCCCTATAGGCTGAGGTACAATCATCTGGGATGGTCGTAGCGGTTAGGTTTCCAAATTGTCCGTCAGTCGAGTGAGTGGCTGTCCGGTCGGTATCGGATGAGCGGCTTCTCGGGGCGTGACAATTTTTGGTATCAGAGCCCAGGTTCTCGAGATATCTTGTGGTCTTATGGGTGTTTCCCAGATTTTGTGTCGGAGTCGTTTTCTCGATAGACGTGATTGGGACATGGCGGCGACGGGATATCTCCAGACGATCATGAAGATATGGTAAGATCTTGTTAGTAGTTATGAGAATAACGGTAATAATGATTGGGTCATATCTCTGCAGGTATGCCCCGTCGTCGTGTCGAGCTGACCCCGCCTCGGCCCCGTGGTGGCCCTCGGCGACCATCACGTCGGTTGACTCGGGAGCCTACAGGAGATGCGACTATCGGAGCAGAGGTGGAGTCTCCAGAGAGACGACCTGTGGTTGATGCTGGACGACGTAGACAGACGTCTCCGGGCCCGAGGCTACCATCACCGAGGATCCCTTCGTCGTTTCCGACAGCGGTTCCATTCGCACCCCCGATAGTGCCTCCTGTCGCCACCCCAGTTGTTCCTTCCGTAGCACCCCCGGTGGTACCCGCTACGGTACCGTCCACAGAGCAGTCAGCATCGCAGCCGATCCAACTAGTACTACAGACGCTACAGCAGTTGATTCAGACTTTGCAGCCGGTGTTAGCTCCTACTCATCCGGCACCTCTGCCGGCTCAGACAGTACCTCTGGAGGGGCAGACATGCGGAGCGTCGGGACAGACAGCGCAGTCAGTACCCCCGGCGATGCAGCCAGTGGCCTCACCCGTACCAGCTGCGGTACCAGCGGCCCCTGAGGGCCGGATCATGGACAGATCACGGATTCCAGCATTGGCTGCATCCGTGAAGGGCAGGTTCACATTGTTCCACGGAGGGACCGATCCGGGCGTAGCCCAATCATGGCTTAGCACTGTGGAGGATACCTTCTCATATATGTCCTGCTCCGACTGGGAGAAGGTTGGCTTGGCGACCTACCACATGCGAGAGCGGGCCACGACCTGGTGGACGGCTCAGCAGACCATCTTTGGCGAGTTGCCGATTACATGGGATATGTTTAGAGCGGCCTTTCGACAGAAGTACCTTCCTGCAGCATATCAGATGACTCATCGTGAGCAGTTTCTGCATCTCCAGCAGGGGGATCGTACAGTATTAGAGTATGATGCGGAGTTTAACCGCTTGGCGGAGTATTGCCCCCTGTTAGTCGCAGACGATGGGGAGCGGAGGATGCATTTTATTCGAGGGCTGGCCTCGAATATTCAGCTTCAGCTGGCCACCTGCGACATTACATCATATCGACAGGCGCTGGAGCGAGCCCTTATCATTGAGTCTACTCGACAGCGACTGTTCGGGGACAAGAAAAAGGATAAGTAACCAGTTTCTGATACAGCTCAGCCTCAGCCACAGCAGACCTCGCGGAAGCGAGGCAGGCAGAGTCAGCCAGGGCAGGAGATTTCTGGGGCTACATCTGGGTCTCAGAAATCCGGACATACGACGACGGACTCCTCCCAGACTTCTCAGCATGATCGGAGCACCCACGTTAGGCACCGTTGCATGCAGTGTGGTTCCAGGAAGCATGATAGGTCCGAGTGTACGCTGGAGCAGGCGGTTTGCTTTCACTGTCAGTTACCCGGACATAGGAGTCACGATTGTGCTCGAAGGGCACAAGATACAGCATCCGGGGTCGCATCACAGGGAGAGCGTGGGGGTCCGGCACGAGCACAGCGCGGGGGACGGGGGTCACGGACTTCTTCGCAGACTCAGCAGACCGCCCCTCCGCCCGTGCATGTGTACTATATGTTCGGGCAGGGCCCCGAGCATACTTATTCATCAGCGATCCCTCAGCACCCCGTTGTGGCACCGCAGCAGCAGTCTCATACCGGACATCAGCCTGCGATGTATCTGGCTCATCAGTCTTCCAGAGTTTCTACACCACAGCCTCCATCGGTACCTGCTTTACCCCCACCGCCACCTGAGACGGGTCGAGTGTATGCACTCACCCGAGAGGAGGCTCAGCGAGCTGATGGTTCTGTTTTCCGAGGTACCACTTCCCTTTACGCACATTCTGCAGAATTACTGTAACACCCGCTTTTTTTTTTTCTTTGACCACCATAAAGCGGCGTTACGTTAACATACTTAGGGCATGTAGACATCATAACGCAGCGGAAAACTTTAAACTTACACCTACATGCACTTTCTACCATTCCTAGCATCATAACATACTTAGCATCATGTCATACTTAGCATCATGTTATACTTTAGCTTTCTGTCATACTTTAGCATCATATCATAGAGTCATAGTCATATTCAAGTACTTAGTAGTAAAGGTAAAGTTCTATCATAAGGCAAGCAAACATATGGTCTCTTGGTCAAGTCACTATCACACACATTCTGCAAAGCCCTCCTGCTGCTTCCTTACTGTTCCTTTGCGTGATCTGCGATATAAGAAAATAAAACTATAAGCACACAGGCTTAGTAAGACTCTTTCCTACTCACTAAAACCGTCCGTCACTTAATCATAAACATATGAAACATTAGCACTCTTAGCGCTTTACTTAGAACATCATCCTTAGCATCACTTAGCATTCATTTGACATGTCATGGACATAGCTTCACCCCATTCATAGCATGGCATAAACATAACCATAAACATTCGGGTATGGCATAATTATTGACATAACATAAATATCGTAAACAATCATAGCATGGCATAATACTTGATATAGACATAAATAAAATCATGGCATAAATCTAATTACAATCATGACATCCCATACTAGCATGAGCATGAACAAAATAATGGCATTCTAACGTAACATAAACATAATTAAACCATGGCATCCTAAACTAGCATAAAATCATGGCATCCTAAACTAACATAAACATAGATAAAGTCATGGCATCCAAAACTATCATAAACATAAGTAAAGCATGACATTCTAAACTAGCATAAAATCATGGCATCCTAAACTAACATAAACATAGATAAAATCATGGCATCCTAAACTATCATAAACATAATTAAAGCATGGCATTCTAAACTAGCATCAAATCATGGCATAAACATAAATAACATCATGGCATAAACCTAAATAATATCATGGCATAAGCTTAAATAATATCATGGCATAAACATAAACAAAATCATGGCATAAACATAAATAAAATCATGGCATACACATAAATAAAATCATGGCATAAACATAAATAAAATCATGGCATACACATAAATAAAATCATGGCATAAACATAAATAAAATCATGGCATGAACATATCTTCATAACATACTTTTTGTAAACATACTTTTCATAACATAATGCATAGCATAAATGAATGCATGTAGCAACTGTGCATATATATATATATAAGGATGCTTAATCTTGAAAACATGCTTTTAAATACTTGAACATAATCATAACATGCATTGGGCCTTGGCTTGTACCACATACATACATCATAAGCGCGCATCCCTAAGTAAATACGAGGTAGCTAGCCTCGACCTACTAGGATAAGGACAGCATAGTCGGTAGTCCCCGAACCGAGGCGTTCTTAAGGTGCCCATCCCTGTTGCACAGCTTCGGTAGTGCCAGAACCGTGGACAGCATAGTCGGTAGTCCAGAACCGGGGCGTTCTTAAGGTGCCCATCCCTTGGACCCATACATCGGTCCGGTACAAGCCCATTCATAAAGTAAAATACTTTTCATGCTTCATTATTCATAAGACATTCATGGCATCTTTATCATAACATAACTTGTTACGGCTCGGCCCGTCTACCGGCCCATTTACCGGTCCTTATGACCGTCGTACCGTTGACCATCGACCGTGCCGTTTAGCATATTCATTCATTCATCATTCTTTCATCATCATTATGCCTTAAAGGCATCATCATTCATAGCATATTCATTCATTCACCATACTTAACTTTCATTCATCATTTTCATTCTTAGACATGGCATAGGTACACATCATTCATATAGCATGGCATACATTCATAAACATAGCATACATTCATATCATTCATAAGACATGGCATACATACATATCATTCATACATCATGTCATACATACATATCATTCCTAAATCATGGCATATGTCTAAACATTCTATGACCTAACGTATATTTCATGACATATAAGCTATAGGTTTAGTTAACATGGTATTCCTCCACCTTACTTAAGCATACTTCCTAATCACTTATACCCTAGGGTACTCTAGGGTACCCCAAAAATTCCCAAAAATTATATTTACTTACTACACATTATAAGGGAACATTAATCAACATTATCAAGATTTTTGGCATAATTATAGACCCCAAAATCATGGTGGCCGAAACCCACAAACCTAGGGTTCTTGGTTTCCTTTCCTTGTTGTTGGCCGAAACCCATAGGGTCTCTAGGGTACTCCAAAAATTCCCAAAAATTATACTTAACTTCTAAACATCATAAGGGAATATTAAATAACAGTATCATGATTTTTAACATATTTCTAGACATTTAAAACATAGTGGCCGAAACCCTTGAACTTAAGGTTCTGGGTTTTGCTTCCTTCATGTTGGCCGAAACTTTAGGGTGTCCTAGGGTACTCCAAAAATTCCCAAAAATTATACTTAACTTCTAAACATCATAAGGGAACATTAAATAACATTATCATGATTTTTAACATATTTTTAGACCTTTAAAACATGCTGGCCGAAACCCTTGAACTTAAAGTTCTGGGTTTTGCTTCCTTCATGTTGGCCGAAACTCTAGGGTGTCCTAGAGTACTCCAAAAATTCCCAAAAATTTTACTTAACTTCTAAACATCATAAGGGAACACTAAATAACATTATCATGATTTTTAACATATTTTTAGACCTTTAAAACATGCTGGCCGAAACCCTTGAACTTAAAGTTCTGGGTTTTGCTTCCTTCATGTTGGCCGAAACTCTAGGGTGTCCTAGAGTACTCCAAAAATTCCCAAAAATTTTACTTAACTTCTAAACATCATAAGGGAACACTAAATAACATTATCATGATTTTTAACATATTTTTAGACCTTTAAAACATGCTGGCCGAAACCCTTGAACTTAAAGTTCTGGGTTTTGCTTCCTTCATGTTGGCCGAAACTCTAGGGTGTCCTAGAGTACTCCAAAAATTCCCAAAAATTTTACTTAACTTATAAACATCATAAGGGAACACTAAATAACATTATCATGATTTTTAACATATTTTTAGACCTTTAAAACATGCTGGCCGAAATCCATAAACTTAAGGACCTTGGTTTTTCTTTCCTTTCAACATCACATCCAAAAACTAACCCGTATATCATGCTAAAAATCATGGAAATCATAGATTACTATTATACCACAGGTGAGGGAGTCTTACCTTAGATTTCTTGATTTTTAGACCTTGGATGGAAAGAAGGAAGAAGACTTGACCACACCTAGCCCTTGGAAACTTGAGAAGACCTTAGATCTTGGAGGATGAGACTTTTTGTGAAGTTTTCTCAAGGGAGAAGTCCTCCTTGAGTGCTCGGCAAGAATGGAGAAGGAAGAGAGAGCAAATGCACTTGATGGCATGAAGAATGAAACTCCCAAACCCCCTTATTAATCAACCATTAAGGTGGTGAATGAAGAGTTTTCTATGGCCCTTCATCTTCCTCTACCATTTAACCACCATTCACTTCCTTTCCTCATAAGAATTCCTTGCTAGGTGAGTTTGTTAAAGCATTCATTGGTTGTACAAGAGGTCCAAGGTTCAATCCTTGGCCCATGCACCTTTATTTTTATTTTATTTAATCCTTTTTCTTATTTTCAAAAATTTCCCTTTTATTTTGAAAATTCTCCAAAAATGACCCATAATTTTGCCAATATTCCTAAATAAAATTCTTTTATATTTATATGAATTTTACCCAATTAATACCCATTTTTCGGAGCCCATTTAAGGCCCATTAGTACCTAATTCCTCAAATTAAATAGGAAAATTAAACTAATACTTACCCATAATCATGCTAATATGTCCAATTAAATCCTATTTATCTTTATACTAATTTCCACCTAAACTCCACCGATAATTATGGTACTAGCAAGCCCATATAAGGCCCATTAGTGCCCTTTTTCCCAATTTAAATGGGAAAACATGGATTTTCTAGGCCAAAGTTTGTATTATTACCTCTAGGTCCTTCGGAAAATTTTCTAGACATGCTTAATATTTTAATAAAATATTAAGAGAATTTTCCGGGTCGTTACAATTACTTATTGATACCGGTAGCACCTATTCCTTTATATCACGGCTGTTCTTGAGCAAAGTCTGTAGGTTACCGACGATTAGGGCACAGCCTTTGTCTGTGTCCCTACCTTCCGGAGAGGTATTGGAGGTCACCCAGGAGGCCAAGGGGTGTCCTCTAGATTTTGGTGAGGTCATCCTTACCGTGGATCTCTCAGTATTGGATATGATCGAGTTTGACATCATCCTTGGCATGGATTGGCTTACGGCCTCCCATGCTACTGTCGATTGCCATTCGAGGGTGGTCACTTTCCGACCTCCTGGCCAACCCTCGTGGGATTTCCTTGGCATTCGGGATGATGGTATATCAGTCATCACCGCTCTTCAGGCGCGGAGGCTTCTGTCACAGGGATGCCGGGGATTTCTGATCTCGTTGATCAGTACAGATGTCAGCAGCAGCCCTCAGACCTCAGATGTTCCTGTGGTCCGAGAATTTTCTGATGTCTTCCCAGAGGAGCTACCAGGGTTGCCTCCCAAGAGGCAAGTGGAGTTTTCTATCGACCTGATTCCAGGGACAGGGCCGGCATCAAAGGCTCCGTATCGGATGGCACCGAAGGAGCTGGATGAGCTGAAGGTTCAGCTCCAGGAGCTGTTGGACAGGGGTTTCATCTGACCCAGCGTATCCCCGTGGGGTTCTCCGGTATTATTTGTGAAGAAGAAAGATGGCTCTATGCGACTCTGCATCGATTATCGGCAGTTGAACGCAGTCACTATAAAGAACAAGTACCCTTTACCACGGATTGATGATCTGTTTGACCAGTTGAGAGATACATCAGTGTACTCAAAGATAGATCTGCGATCAGGTTATCATCAGCTGAGGGTCAGAGATTCTGATATCCAGAAGACAGCGTTTCGTACCCGATACGGGCATTATGAGTTTGTGGTGATGCCATTTGGACTCACCAACGCGCCTGCAGTGTTCATGGATCTCATGAACCGGGTATTCTTGGAGTACTTGGATCGGTTCGTCATTGTATTTATCGACGATATTTTGGTCTATTCTCGTTCGTCAGAGGAGCACGCTCAGCACCTTCGCATCGTCTTGGAGACGCTTCGGCGGGAGCGACTCTATGCGAAGTACAGTAAGTGTGCTTTCTGGTTATCGTCCGTGGGTTTTCTCGGCCATATTGTGTCCAGCAGGGGCATTTCTGTCGACCCACAGAAGATTGAGGCTGTCACCGGTTGGGAGCAGCCTAAGTCAGTTCACGAGGTGCGCAGCTTTCTGGGCTTAGCGGGCTATTATCGACGCTTCGTCGAGGGGTTTTCTAGTATTGCCGCACCACTGACACGCCTGACCAGAAAGGGCGTGAAGTTTGTCTGGACCGAGGCATGCGAGATCAGCTTTCAGGAGCTAAAGCAGCGGCTCGTATCTGCGCCAGTTCTAGTATTGCCTTCCGGAGAGGATGGCTTCACCTTGTATACCGATGCATCTCTTCTGGGACTGGGCGCAGTGCTCATGCAGCATGGACGGGTGGTCGCTTATGCTTCTCGGCAGCTCAAGGAGCATGAGAGGAACTATCCTGTTCACGACTTGGAGTTGGCTGCTATTATTTTTGCGCTGAAGATCTGGAGGCATCTTCTTTACGGGATCACCTTTGAGATCTTCACGGACCACCGGAGTCTTCAGTATCTCTTCACTCAGCGAGAGCTGAATCTTCGACAGAGGAGATGGATGGAGTTCCTGAAGGACTATGATTGCACCATTGGCTACCATCCTGGGAAAGCCAATGTGGTAGCGGACGCACTGAGTAGGAAGACCAGAGCAGTATTAGCCTGTCAGCGGGTGATTGTCACAGAGTTGATACAGAGTTTTTCAGAGTTGGGATTAGAGGAGCGGTCCCAGACAGAGAGGGGTTTGCTGGTGACTATGGTTGCGCAGTCAGCTATCAGGTCCAGGATTAGCGAGGCGCAGGCCAGTGACCCGCATCTGCAGTCTCTGGGCAGTCGCATTTCCGTCGGGCAGCCGTCTGACTTTACGCGGGACGATGAGGGCATCCTGTTTTTCCGAGGGAGACTATGTGTGCCAGCATCACATCCAGTCAGGAGGAGTTGTTACAGGAGGCTCATCGTTCGCGGTTCGCTATACACCCAGGCGGTACCCGGATGTATCGGGATTTGAGGCGTTCCTATTGGTGGAACAACATGAAGAGGGACATTGCGAGTTTTGTTGCTAGATGTCTCGTCTGCCAGCAGGTTAAGGCAGAGCACCAGAGACCTGCTGGGTTACTTCAGAGGATTCCCATTCCCGAGTGGAAATGGGAACACATTACGATGGATTTTGTGGTGGGACTGCCCAGGACTAGGAGGGGTCACGATGCGATTTGGGTGATCGTTGATCGATTAACCAAATCGGCACATTTCTTAGCTATTCGGAGGACGGATTCTCTCGACAGATTAGCGGAGTTATATTGTCGAGAGATTGTCAGATTGCATGGAGTACCCCTGAGCATTATATCGGACAGAGATCCTCGATTCACTTCCCGTTTTTGGCAGAGCCTACAGAGGGCCATGGGGACGGATCTCCGGTTCAGTACAGCATTTCACCCGCAGACAGACGGTCAGTCAGAGCGTACGATTCAGACATTGGAGGACCTACTGAGATCATGTGTTCTGGATTTCGGAGGCAGCTGGGAGGATCATTTACATTTGGTAGAGTTCGCCTACAATAACGGCTATCATTCGGCGATTCAGATGGCGCCGTTTGAGGCGTTGTATGGTAGGTCATGTCGGACACCCACCCTCTGGGAGGAGGTTGGAGAGGCCCAGCTGCTAGGACCAGAGAGAGCTCAGCAGGAGGCAGAGCTTGTCCGCACTATTAGACGGAGGATGTCAGAGGCACAGGACCGCCAGAAGAGTTACGCTAATCGAAGATGGAGACCTCTGGAGTTCTCGACAGGCGACCATGTTTTTCTGCGTGTTTCACCCACGAAGGGGGTGAAGAGATTTGGACTTAGAGGTAAGCTAGCTCCGCGGTATATTGGACCTTTCCAGATTCTGGAGAGGATCGGAGCCGTAGCTTACCGTCTGGCACTTCCCCCTTCCTTGGCCGGTGTGCATGATGTGTTCCACGTCTCTATGCTGAGGAGATACGTAGCCGACCCAGCACACATTCTATCTGAGGTACCGGGTTCGCTGCAGCCAGATGCTACCTACGAGGAGGTTCCTGTACGGATCTTGGAGTACGGGGAGCGTCATCTGCGGAACAAGACAATCCGACTGGTTAAAGTCGGATGGCAGCACCATTCTGACGCCGAGGCGACCTGGGAGCTCGAGGACACCATTCGAGCTCGCTACCCCCACTTATTTGTTTGAGGTACGTGTGAGTTTTCATTCAGTATATATATACTGCATATCTCCTGTTCAGTAGGTTTGTACTGTATGTTCTTACATGGTGCTTGTAAATCATAAATTTGGGGACCAAATTTTTTGTTAGTGGGGGAGGATGTGAGAATCTGGGAAATTTGGGGGCTAAAAGGCAAAACTTTCGAAATTAAGGGCCTGGTTGGGATTTCGAAAAGCTGAAAGGGTTTTTCTGCAAAAAGCCACCCCTTATTAAACTCTTATTTCTTCCCCCAATCGAACGAAACCTAGCCACAACCTCTCGATTCCTTCTCTCTTCTCTTCGCCTTCCGCCGCAGCCAGCAGAGGGAGGCCATCTCAGCGCATCGTCGGCTTCTTCTTCGACCTCTCCTTCCTCTTCTCTTCTTCTTCTCTCCTCGGTTCGTCGCCATCCGAGCCCACGGCGCGTCTCCGGTCGCTCGACGAGGGCCAGCTGGCTAGGTCGAGTTTCTTCTCGAGAAGGAGATCATAGATCCGGAGTTCGGATTGCCATCGTCTTCTTCCTCTCGAGCGAGCAACAGTCACTCCATCGCCGGGGACACGAGGAGGTGAGTAGGTTGTTTTTGTTTACCTAGATTTCAATCTCGGAGTTACAATCGTTCGGTGGATTGCGATTTGAGTGGGTCTGAGGTTGATTCTTGGAATCTAGGGCACGGACGATTCTTCTCCTTGGAAATCTGAGCAGAGGAGCACAAGGGGCCTGGGGGGATTGGATCTCACCGATCACAGAGTTAAGGCGTGCCCTCAGGTAAGGTTTTGGTATGATATTTAGTTCGGATGGGAAGGAATGGATCAACCTTTGGTTAGGGTTCTTGTTGTTTCTGATTTTTGTGAGGTGGATTGAGCTTTGGTGTATGTTTTGATTTCGGTAGGGTTCTGCCGAATTGGGAGTGGTAGTGTTTTGGTGAGTTGCCGTGAGGGGTTAATTGGGAATTAATTGGTTATATTACCCCTAAATAATTTAGATGGTGTATTGGCTAGGAAGTTAGGGATTAATTAATTGTGATTAATCTTAATTAACCTAGAGGTGTGTTTGGTTAAGAAGCTAGGATTTGATTGGGATTAATTAATTATAATTAATCTTAATTAGTCAAAGGGGTGTTTAATTAGGATTAATTGATTAGAATTAATCCTAATTAAATTAGAAGTTATATTTGGCTAAGTAATTGTGTATTTGATGCAGGATATTGAGTGTCGCGGCTATCTTCGTCGCGGCTAATATTTTTGGACGGGGGATCTCGACGCCTGGACTTCTTCATATCGAGGC
Source organism: Boesenbergia rotunda (assembly GCA_024364735.1). NCBI lineage: Eukaryota > Viridiplantae > Streptophyta > Magnoliopsida > Zingiberales > Zingiberaceae > Boesenbergia > Boesenbergia rotunda. The sequence goes on from JAGFNQ010000636.1 coordinate 694,520, forward strand.
GGGTACTTCTGTTTATGCATAGCTAGACATAGTTAGCAGTAGGGATACCTGATATTGTTATCTCTGTGTTTTTGCTTCGGTAGTTGTATCCGTTAGCTTTACTGCTTACTATATCTGTATGGATGGATGATGCATAGTTTACCTTATACCTTACGCTAGGATTTAGGTATTGGTGCATACCGGCTATATGGACTACTGCATGTCATGTAGATGACAGTAGGGATAGATAGTGGTTGATGCATGGGATAGCGACATGTATCATTATTGCACGTAGCATAGGGGACGACCTTTGACTCCCTGGAGGTTGAGATGGGTCGTCGTACTTGCTACTCGTCCTACCTATCCGATGATAGCAAGGGACGTTTAGAGCGTTACTTCACCCGATGGTGGGGTACGTTTATGGTCTCCGACCCTACCCATTCGGTCTCGCGTGTGCATTATCGACCGTCTGTTCGTGCAGGGAAGACCAGGTCACAGCCCTACCCATATGGTCCCGCGTGTGCATTATTGACCCAGGCGTCAGGGGTGACCCATGCTGCATCATGAGCATACTGTGCATTGATGCATATGATTGTGTTTGCTGCACTTGATTGCTGCACTTGGTTGACATGCATACTACTGGGTTTGGGATCGACGCAGGTAGGTATGTAGTTACTTTACTGCTTATGGTTCAGTTCTGCATTTTATTACTGCAGTTATCTTCAGTACTATGATAGATAGATTGACGGTGACTTACTGCTATTATTTCTTCCTATGCACATTAGACTGTATTCGCTGAGTTCTTAGGACTCACCCCGTTGGCTATATTTTTCTCTTATTAGGATGATCGTCTGGATTGTTCAGCAGCCTGTCCCAGTTCATGTGTCTCCGAGACGAATTCCGCCTGTCTTTTGGTTGGGGTACATGTTGGTACCCTTTTCTTTTATTCAGTGTATTTCTTTTCATTTCCGCTGTTGGTAGGTTATACTCTTTTGCGTCGTGTATTGTTATGGCAGTATAGTTGTACTTTTGTGTGTCATGGAGGCTTTGATTCTGTTTTGGTTTTGTCGTAAGTCGTACCGGTACGCAGCTTTGTCGTCGTTTTCGTTTCGGTCAATTGCAGATGGTTGTTCCAGCCCTATAGGCTGAGGTACAATCATCTGGGATGGTCGTAGATGTTAGGTTTCCGAATTGTCCGTCGATCGAGGGAGTGGCAGTCCGGTCGGTATCGGACGAGCGGCTTCTCGGGGCGTGACAATTTTTGGTATCAAAGCGAGGTTCTCGAGATACCTTGTGGTCTTGTGGGTGCTTTTCCAGATTTTGTGTCGGAGTCGTTTTCTCGATAGACGTGATTGGAACATGGCAGCGATGGGACATCTCCAGGCGGCACGAGGTATATGTCACAACTCATTTACCTCTTCTGGTATTCACTGTCTAGTGTAGGGTTAGACCTTTCTTTATTATGATATGATTGTATATCGATTTATATACTTCACCGGTAGGTACTCGTAGATATGATTTGGCTGGAAGACATGTTGTCGATCCGTTTTATTTGCGACCATGTTGGGAGTCGATTATAGGTGACTGGTTGACATGTTGCCGACTCGTCTAGGATGCAGAAACTGTTGATTCTCGAGTAGCACCGATCTATGGTCGGAAGACGAGGGTCGAACTTGTCAATAACCTATCGGAGGTTAAGGAATTCAAGTTATAGAGTTCCTGTCCCATACTAGTTGTATACTAGTATCAATTGTTATCGACTGTGTGAGATATTGAGACTGCATATCGATACAGTGATGATTTCTCCTATATCGGGGAGTTTTAGATTTCTGGTTCGCTCGTGCTGAGTTAGGTGACCTAGAGGGTACGAATGAGTACATGATTTGCACTGATGCAGGAAGTGTAGTACTAGCTATATACTATAACTGATAGTAAAAGATCGATATAGCTGGAATATGAGTATGGCTTTAATAGATATATATCTTTGTGGTATTTTGGTGTATATCCTAGTGGATATATGTCTCTTGAGTATCGCTTATACTTTTGTATACTCTACCTTGGATAGGTTGGATGGATATTTCCCGAGAGGGATTGGATATCGATTCCCATAATGCTAGGGTGGGTATCCATTGACTTGGAGGTAGCTCGAATGACACCTAGTCAAGCTTTTCCAAATCACCATTATGGTCAAGGTTGACTAAGGAGATGATCGGATGACACGTTGTGAATTCGATTGTATAGTGGAGAATATTGATTCTTCAATGGTACCGACTGATGTGTTGGGAAGCTAGGGTTACATCAGACGACAACCTATTGGAGCTTGCGTATCGTAGTGGCTCGACCGACATAGGATCGATCTACTTTAAGCTTATGGAACTATGGGCGGTTAGGGTTGTTTATTTCTGTTCAGATATCTTAGATGGCATGTTATGACGATCATGACCTGCGCACATCGTCATACGCGAGTAATGGCTATCGGAGTGTGCTCACAGATGCCTTTTCGAGACTCTGCACGGTCGCCCCTGAGGAGTGAGTCCGATGCATTGTAGCAGTCAGGGATCCCTCCGGGTGTGTGCAGTTGTTCTAACGTGTCTCCGGCCGGTCACTCATGGGTAGTGATGGTGGTGTGTGGTAGCAGCAGAGATGGTATTGGTTGTTTATCATGTCAATTGTTAGAGGATAGCGATATCCTATTCCCGTGAGGCTTTTAAGCTCGGATTCATTATACTTGGTTAGATAACCTAAATAGTACAGTCAAATGTGACTTGTACCGATCCGGAGGAGTGTAGAGCTAGTTGCTTGACACTTACGGGATTATTGCTCGTACTTGGTTTGGGTAACCAAGAAGGTACCTTTGGACTTTTGGTTTCTGCCGCGATGCAAATCACTTACGAGACTGAGTTACCATTACGTGAAGACACTAAGGACGGTACTCAGAAAACAAATAATTACTTTTCGACTACTTTGGGACACTCCTAAGAGATTGTGTCTCTATCACCTTTTGGAGCGTAGTTGGAGTATATCGGGTTACGAGATGACGGTTAGTCGACTGATCTGACGCTGTTCTAGCTTATGAGGTATCATGACTCATAGACATGTCGTACGTGTTAAATATTCTCGATGATACATCGAGAATTAGGAATGGATATGGTGCGGTGAATTTGGTGTTAGCTGCGTAACACCTAAGAAATTCGACCGTAATCGGTGGAGGTTATCGAGGACGGGCTTCGAGGGGTAGACCGTTGGTTATCAAGCAATAGTGGTTACGAGTTGACCTCCAAACCAGTCCATGTGATGGTTCATTGGTATCTGAGACGACTAGGTTACAGTATCTACTCGTTTCAGAGCTAGAGGTTCTAGCACATGGACGTCAGGGTTTTCCTATTGTCACTGGGCCGTACTGATGTCAATGGTAGCCTTAGCTCTCGAACGTTTCCGTAGTTCGAGAATATCCGGACGTCAGTCCGAAGGAGTGTTCTAGCGTTTTCTATTGTTTGGAAAATTTTCTGACCTATTTATGGAGGAGCTTCACTGATTCTCTCACCTATAAGGCAAGTGAGGCTCACTGTTCTTGGTTTGTGTGTTTTGCAGGTGATACCGAAGATACAGAGACCGGAGGCGTTTCCATTGGTGAACCGATATTAGGAAGGATATCACGAATGTTGTGCTTAGAGGTTTGGTAGGTTAGTTGGTAGTTAGATATTATGGTATGTCGGTTGATGAAAGTTGAACCTTAGGGATCCACTGGGTTATATTAGACGTTTCCAATTTATGATTGGAAATGGGAATAGGTATTAAGGACTTTGTCAGGAATTTACTTAGGACTCGTGGAGGGTTTGAAGTGAATTGGTTGATCGTTGATTGATTGACCCAATTTGCGTGGTTCGCTGGGTTTGGTTGGATATTGCTGAATGCTTATTGAGAGTTCTCAAGCATTTTATCACCACTTACACGCCGGACCAGGACTAGGAGGGGTTATGACATGATTGGGTGGTCGATGAGCGATTAACCCCAATCTGTGTAATTTCTTGTGGATCGGGAGGATCAGATATTATAGATGTGGCACAAATAACCTTAGGGTTGAGCACCCTTGATATGGGTGAGGTTGATTAGTTGCTCGGTTGCAGCTGATGGTTAGATGATGTTCTTTTGATTAATTATGCCCTTGGTATGTTGTACGGGCATACCGAAGATCTGGCCACCACATGGATTTGAGTCTGGTGCCCTTAGGATGCTGGGATGTGTCGTTACTATTCGTAGACGACATCCGGATGTATTCTTGACTGGGTATATGAGCACGTGTTGTTACCTTTGGATGATTGGACACTTTTGTCGATCAGATTAGGAGTGCTCCGGTTAGAGATTAGTACCCTCGGCGTGTTCGAGGCAGAGTTGCCTTAGGGCATCGGACGTAGGGGTCCTCGTGGTGTATGCGGAACAATTTATTCAGTAATAGGTGGTGCGGTCTTGAGATTACTTCCGGTTCCAGAGAATTTACTTCGGTGGCGCATTGACCTAGTTTTACGATATCCTCAGGATGTACTCGAGTGTACAGGGATTCGAAACGTTTCTGTTAGCGGAACGACTTGGAAAAAGGGCATTGAGAGTCTTCGTATGCAGACGGTTGATACGTCGATTGACGCTGTGGTAGCGTGGTGGGCTCATAACCCACAGGGAGCGTCAGAGACTAGCGGTCTTACTCTCGAAGAATTCCCTACGAGAGAAAGTCTAATACGTTGGGTTATAGAGGCAACACGAGTCGATTTGGGTGATCATTGAACGATTAACCAAACCTATGCATTTTCCTTCGATCCGTAGGATGGACTCGATGGATCACTTGGTAGAGATATACGATAGGAAGACTATTAGATTTTTAGGGATTCCTCTGGAATCTGGTAGGAGTCTCCTACGAGCTACAAGTGCATAGTTGTGATTCGGTTTAGTTGTTTGTCGGTTGATCGATGGCAGTCCGAGCGTACCGTTTAAGTTCTAGAAGACATACTGCGCTCGTGTGTGATGGACTTTGGGGGCAGTTGGGAGGACCATTTGCAGTTGGTGGAGTTTGCCTACAACAACGGCTTTCATTCGGTGATATTGATGGTACCGTTTGAGGTGTTGTACGGTAGGGCGTGCAGGATACCCACCTTCTGAGATGAGGTCGGTGAGACTCAGCTGCTGGGACCCCAGCGAGTTCAGCACGAGGCAGAGTGAGNGAATAAGTTGGAAGAACTTCACAAGAACCCCTCACATGATCAAGTAGTCGAAATATCTAAAGAAATAAGTACAATAATCCAGAGGATCAAAATGAGAAATTGCCCGTGTCATCAAGTGAGGAACCATGTACTTCATCAAGAGAAGAAGAGGAAGAATTATCATCAAGGGTTGAGGGGGAGGAGAGACCTCCATCCTCACAAGAGCAAGAGACGACTTCCACCTCCACCAAAGCTAAGTCAAAAGAGCATATTGTATGCTTTGGTTGCAACAAAAAGGGGCACTACAAGGATAAGTGCCCACTAGGTAAAAGGGAGGTAATTTCTAAGCCCAAGTCCATTCAAATTAAATCTAATATGGGTTGTAGGAATGAGAAAATACAATACAAAAGAAAAAGAATTCGGTGTTTCACATTCGGGGAGCTCGGGCACTATCATACAAAATGCCCAAGAAGTGGAGAGCTCAAGAAGATGGAGCACCTCAGGAAATGGGAGAAAGAAGAAAGAAAGAGGAGCATTCATCAAGGGGGAGCACCAAAGGTAAGGAAGGTATCCTCTAACTCTACTCATGCTTCAAAATCTTGTATGAATACCCAAAATGTGTGCATGAATGATAGAATTGATAACAATTGCGTACCCATGCGTGTGTTTGGTTTTAAATATCATGATAGGGATAGAAATAATTTTGTGTGCCAAAACACCAAGAATTTTGCAGTTCATGATAAGTCTAGAAACTCTAGTAATAAGGATAAAGGCATAAGCTCTAAGAAAGGGAGAAATATGCCTAGAAAAATAGGTGGACCTAGAAAGGATCAAATTAAGTTTAGTGATCCTAAGGTTAGGATGTTAGAAAAGGAAAATCAAGTTTTAAGAGAAAAACTTGATAAGTTAGAAAGAACCCTTGGGAGAGTCATTAAGGGATCCAAGGGATTAAACATGATACACAAGGATCAACCACCTAGGAATGGTAGGTTAGGATTGGTATACCAACCTAGGAGGGCAAAGGTTAACAAAATGTCATATTCTAGGATGTCATTGGTCTATGATAGAGAAAAGATCAACAATGGTAAGGAAAATCCATTTAAAGAGAAAAAGGAAGAATTAACCAAGGGCAAGGTTTGGAAAATGAAGAGAGGAGTAGTGGAAGGGCAAAAAGCACCGGAGGAGCATAGGTGTGGTCTTGCCTTTGTAGAAGAGCTACCTAAGGAGATAATTAGGGCTAGGAGCTCTGGGAAGAGCTCTGGAAGCCAAAATGGGTTTCATGGTCAATGGATCTCAGGTGGTTTCCTTCTAGAAAGTTAAAAAGGGGTATAGGGTGTGCCGAGAGGTTTAAAAGGCTAAGGGTAGTCTTAATCCTAGAAAATTGGCACACTAAAAGGGAAAATTTTGGTGAAAAAGGTGAAATTATGGTTTTAAATAAGACAAATTGATTTTAATGCCTAAATGCCATATAACTTGATGCTATAAATGTACTATTGATGATTATGGGAAGTAACATCAATGTGAGGTCCAAACTAGAACCTTTGGGAAGAGTTCTATAATACCTTTTAAGAAAAACTAGGAGTTTGTACCAAACTAGGGATTTGGGATGACTTTAACGGAAATTATATTTTTCCCAAGTGAATATAGAATTCACAAATATCCTCGCAAAATTTCAGAATTTTTGGAAATTTGTGGAATTAACTAGGCATTACTGAAATTGGGGCTGAAAACCTGAAATTCAGGTATCAGTCGACTGCCCTGGGGGCAGTCGACTGGTCCGAAGTGAATTCAGCCCCGAAAACATTCTGTGAGTTTTGGGAGGGCAGTCGACTGGTCCGTAGGCTGAAATGGAAAATGAGAATGTTGGCTAATCAGAAATTACAAACTTGGTTATGGGATATGGTTTAGGATTAAAATTCTTGGTTTTGATTTCATATTCCTTGAATAAAATGTTATCCCAGTATTTGATAAGAATTTATTGGATTTTATGGAAATCAAGAAGGATTGATAAGGTTCCCTAGGTATCTAAGATTTAGAGGTTAAACAGGGAACATTGAGGACAATTCCATGTGTCGAATTATGATGGGTAGATTTGACAAACACATGGAATTAGAGACGAATTTGAAAGTTGATACTTAATGCAAAATCCTTAAGAAATTTAGATGTGTACCAAAAGTCAAGCACACTTGATATTTCCATGATATCATATTTTTCTAGGATAGGGTATATCCTAGCAAGTGTGCTTGCAAACTTTAGAATATTTTAGGTTTTGTAGAGTTCTAATTGGCACTAGAAGAAAGGTTGCTTGGGAGCAAGCCTTAATGGTGTCCAAAAGGGGAAGAACTCGGATGTTGGGTTGGGGATAACTCAATATAGTGTTTAGGAGGTTAAGTTGGGTAGAACTTAGCTTGGGAAAAATGAAAATTGGGAGAAGGCATGGGTAAAGGGGGAGGTTGCCTCCTAGTTGTCTTGATTTTCATTTTGAAATTTTTGAGTTTTGTGTCAAACTTGGGAATAGGGATAGATACATGGGTAGATGTATTTTTCCCAAGTAGGTATGGGTACCACAACGCTCTCCACGAAATTTGGGAATTTTTGGAGATCTGTGGAATTTCTGGCGCGTTTCTGAAATTCGGCCAGAAAACTGATTATCAGAGTATCAGTCGACTGCCCTGGGGGCAGTCGACTGGTAAGGGCTGGTGTGTGTATCAACAGCTTTTTTGGGATTCAAATGATAAGGAACAAGTGTATGGGGGTTTAGTACACTAGGTTTGGGTCATTAGGGATGTTAAGAACCAATAATTGGGAAATTATTGGGTTCTTTTTGATGTATGGCAAAGGGGGAGAAGTTTGGGTTTAAGTTGGGAAACTAAACTTACCTTTGCTAGAAACCCTAGGTTTAGGGTGAGCTGAGATTAAGGGGGAGCATGGTTGCTCCATTCTTGGCGTAAGGGGAACCTTGGACAGGTTCTTAAAAAGCCTTTATAAGTCCAATGCAGGGGGAGCTTGGGAGAAGTTTTAAAAAGCCCGATTTGGTTGGAAAATCCTAACTTGGAGGGTTAGGTGGGAAATTCCTAGCTTGGAGGGCTAGGTGTAAAATTCCTAACTCGGAGGGTTAGGTGTAGGATGCCTTGGGATAGGATCCATTTTGCATTGCATATACATTTATTTAGCATGGTTTTTGCTATTGACTACTATCTTGCTTTCCCTAACTTAAACGGATTGCCAAACATCAAAAAGGGGGAGATTGTTGGAGCAATCGACCCTAAGATGGTCCGGTGTGACCATGAGTTTTGATGTTTGGGCAAAGGGTTTAAGTTAGGTTTACCCTTGTATTTAATATGCGTATGTTGAGTGTGCAGGTTGTACAGGTTACGCATATGGACCTGACTGGACGGCCTCAGTACGGTAAAGGATGGCATGGAGGCCAGCTGGAGGCTGGCGTGCGCATCTGAGGGACCATGGAGTGCATGGACGATGAGCTGATGGGCGCGGACTTCGAGGCGTACGTGAAGGGTGGCATGGATGCAAGCTGGAGGCTTGCGTGCGCATCCGAGGGACGAGGGCCGAAGATGAAGAGGGCGCGAAGGCAACAGTCGAGGCTGCGGAAGAGGAGTCAGTCGAGTCGTGAGGATGAGTGCTGTGTGAATGTACTCGGGAAGGGATCAGCAGGGTACTAGTCGACTGCCCTGGGTAGGTGGCTGGTGAGCTGGCAAATTCGAACGTTGGAGTGTCAACGGTCGAATTTGGCTGGCACCAGTCGACTGGTGGCGTGATTTCCAGCCCGAGTCTATTTAAAGGGGGACTTGATCGGGCTGGGATTTCTTGACGAAACCTGCTTGGGTAAAGCCGGTTAGTAGTCTACTGTGTTCACAAAGCGTCCAAGGTGTTGTGGTGAGGTTTCTCCACCCACAAGGAGCGACACGTGATAGCCGGAGGTTATCCGGGGAGTGATCCACCGACGGATTGTTGGATTAGTCACCCGGCCGGGGTGGATACCAACTAAATACGATTTGTTAGCGTTGTTCCTTTGTTTTTATTGATTATTATTATTGTTTCCGCTGCGCATACTAACAACGTAGGAAGAACAAGCCGTGATTTGCTATTCACCCCCCTCTAGCAAGGCGTATCGATCCTAACAATCTTACTTTGGGTCGTGCCACCTAGGTCATGCCTGACACTGCTTGGTCGTGTCATCTAGCACGGCCCGTGCTGCGTGAGCTGAGTTGCCCTACCTATAAAAGAGGCTCTTCTCCCCCTTTTTCTTGGGGAGGAAGTTTTCTCCTTGTGGGGACTCGTCCCTAGGCTCCACCACCCTTCTTCGGCGTTCTCCAGCCTCTCCACCACATCTCCGACGCTCCACTTGCACACAAGCGTTCCTTGGCTTGCCTCCATGCCACTCTTCACGTGTGCCCTTGAAGTCCACTTCCCGGCTTGCCCTTGGAGATCTCCTCCCTCGGCTCTCGTCCCTCAGATATGTTCTCCATGTGTGATTCTCCAAGTCCTGCAAACTCAATCACACATATCAAATACAACATAACACCCTAACCTTAAACTTATTGGCACAAACATCAAAACCATGATCTTCCCAATCATTCTTGGGCCGATTGCCTCAATATCGGGCTCCCGACCAGGTCTTCCGACCAAGTCTCCCGAGCTCCCGAACAAGTCTCCCGAGCAAGTCGCCGAGCTCCCGACCCAGTCTGCCGAGCTCCCAGACCGAGCTCCCGACTCAGTCTGCCGAGCAAGTCGCCGAGCTCCCGACTCAGTCTGCCGAGCTCCCAACCCGAGCTCCCGACCCAGTCTGCCGAGCTCCTAGCCCGAGCTCCCGACTAAGTCTCCCGAGCTCCTAGCCCGAGCTCTCGACCAAGTCCCTGAGCTGCTGACCCAAGCTCCCGAACTCCCGAAGTATCATGTCCTTAGTGTGTGACCCAATAGGTTCTCGTGACGTTGGCAATGCGCCTAAACACTTTAGACACATAAGCAATGAATGACATCTAGCAATGCATCATTGCTACCCAAGTAACAAGAAAAGTCGAGATCCGACTAAACCTCCGTGACTATGATAATGTATGACCTTGTCTGTGAGAATCTGGGAAATATGAGGGTTAAAACGCAAAGAACTTTCGAAATTAAGGGCGTGGTTGGGATTTCGAAAAGCTGAATGGGTTTTTCTGCAAAAAGCCACCGCTTATTAACTCTTCATTTTCCCCAATCGGCGTGACCTAGCCGCAACCTAACATCACCCTTCGATTCCTTCTTCTCCTCTTCGCCTTCCGCCGCAGCCACAGCCAAACGCGCCGTCCCCCTTCCTTTGTTCTCTTCTCCTCTCTATTTGTAGCTTCGGCCAAAGACCCTCGCGCGATCTTCTCTCCTCTTTCGTTCGCCGCCACTGCAAGCCACGACGTCGTCTCCAGTAGAGCGACGAGGTTCGGCTGTCTAGGACGAGCTCCTTCTCGGGAAACAGATCGTGGGTTTGGAGCTTGATCTGCCATCGCCTAGTTCCTCGCGAGCGAGCGACGATCACGCCGACACCGGAGGGTCGAGGAGGTATGCCACCTACTCTTGACCTAGGTTTGATCGCGGTAATTCTAATCTTACAGCGGATCTTGATTTCAGAGGATCGGAAGTGGTCTCTTGGGACCTAGGGCGCGAGTGATTTGGGTGATTCCTGGTACTTGAGCCGAGGAGTTCGGGCGCACCATTTGAGGTAGGATCTATCTCTGTTGATGAATTGGAATGGTGGAATTCGAGTTTGACTTTCTTCGATCAGTTGAATTGGAGGTGGTTAAGTTTCTTCTGTTCTTGTGTTGCGGTGGTGATTTGTTGTTGGTTTTAATCGAATTCTCCGAACTCAATTGATGCTGGGATGTTAATCTGGCCGAGCCCTCTTGATCGGATTCTGTAGCCATGGATTAGGGTTCTGTGGTAGTTGTCTAGAATATACCACCTCTATGCTATGGTTTGTACCTGTGTTCTTGATCATGCCGTGTATTAGTTGTGTAGTTACTGTCTCTGTTTTGATCCAATTCGTATTCTTCTCCGTGTTTGAATTCCTGTTCTGTGATCTCCTTTGGCATGCTATGTCTCCGATCGAGTGTCGAATCTGGGATTGTGCTTGGGAATTGTTTCCTGTGATCAGTGAGTTCTGAGTTGTTGTTCTTGATGTTGGTTTCGGTTGGTTGAATCAGTAGGGATGATTGATTAGAATTAGGGGATTAATTGGAGATTAATTAATCATAATTAACCCTAATTAATGAATTGGCTAAGAAGTTAGGGTTAATTGATTTATTAATTATAATTAGTCCAAATTAATCAAAGGGGTGTTTAATTAGGATTAATTGATTAGGATTAATCCTAATTAAATTAGAAGTTATATTCGACTAAATGATTGTGTATTTGATGCAGGATATTGAGTGTCGCGGCTATCTTCGTCGCGGCTATTATTTCTAGACGGGGGTTCTCGACGCCTGGATTTCTTCATATCGAGGCGGGTACCTCTTTTATGCATAGCTAGACATAGTTAGCAGTAGGGATACCTGATATTTTTATCTCCGTACTTTTGCTTCGGTAGTTGTATCCGTTAGGTTTACTGCTTACTATATCTGTATGGATTGATGATGCATAGTTTACCTTATACCTTACACTAGGGTTTAGGTATTGGTGCATACCGGTTATTTGGACTACTGCATATCATGTAGATGACAGTAGGGATAGATAGTGGTTGATGCATGGGATAGAGACATGTATCATTTTTGCACGTAGCATAGGGGACGACCTTTGACTCCCTGGAGGTTGAGATGGGTTGTCGTACTTGCTACTCATCCTACCTATCCGATGATAGCGAGGGACGTTTAGAGCGTTACTTCACCCGATGGTAGGGTACGTTTATGGTCTCCGACCCTACCCATTCGGTCTCGCGTGTGCATTATCGACCGTCTGTTCGTGCAGGGAAGACCAGGTCACAGCCCTATCCATATGGTCCCGCGTGTGCATTATTGACCCAGGCGTCAGGGGTGACCCATGCTGCATCATGAGCATACTGTGCATTGATGCATATGATTGTGTTTGCTGCACTTGATTGCTGCACTTGGTTGACATGCATACTACTGGGTTTGGGATCGACGCAGGTAGGTATGTAGTTACTTTACTGCTTATGGTTCAGTTCTGCATTTTCTTACTGCTATTATTTCTTCCTATGCACATTAGACTGTATTCGCTGAGTTCTTAGGACTCACCCCGTTGGCTATATTTTTCTCTTATCAGGATGATCGTCTGGATTGTTCAGCAGCCTGTCCCAGTTCATGTGTCTCCAAGACGATTTTCGCCTGTCTTTTGGTTGGGGTACATGTTGGTACCCGTTTCTTTTATTCATTGTATTTCTTTTCATTTCCGCTGTTGGTATGTTATACTCTTTTGTGTCGTCTATGTTACGGCAGGATAGTTGTACTTTTGTGTGCCATGAAGGCCTCGAGTTTGTTTTGGTTTTGTCGTAAGTCGTACCGGTACGCAGCTTTGTCGTCGTGTTCGTTTCTGTTAATTGCAGACGGTTGTTCCAGCCCTATAGGCTGAGGTACAATCATCTGGGATGGTCGTAGCGGTTAGGTTTCCGAATTGTCCGTCGGTCGAGTGAGTGGCAGTCCGGTCGGTATCGGACGAGCGGCTTCTCGGGGCGTGACAATTTTTGGTATCAGAGCGAGGTTCTCGAGATATCTTGTGGTCTTATGGGTGTTTCCCAGATTTTGTGTCGGAGTCGTTTTCTCGATAGACGTGATTGGGACATGGCGGCGACAGGATATCTCTAGACGATCATGAAGTTATGGTAAGATCTTGTTAGTAGTTATGAGAATAACGATAATAATGATTGGGTCATATCTCTGCAGGTATGCCCCGTCGTCGTGTCGAGCTGACCCCGCCTCGGCCCCGTGGTGGCCCTCGGCGACCATCACGTCGGTTGACTCGGGAGCCTACGGGAGATGCGACTATCGGAGCAGAGGCAGAGTCTCCAGAGAGACGACCTGTGGTTGATGCTGGACGTCGTAGACAGACGTCTCCGGGCCAGAGGCTACCATCACCGAGGATCCCTTCGCCGTTTCCGACAGCAGTTCCAGTCGCACCCCCGATAGTGCCTCCTGTCGCCACCCCGGTTGTTCCTTCCGTAGCACCCCCGGTGGTACCCGCTACGGTACCGTCCGCAGAGCAGTCAGCATCGCAGCCGATCCAACTAGTACTACAGACGCTACAGCAGTTGATTCAGACTTTGCAGCCGGTGTTAGCTCCTACTCATCCGGCACCTCTGCCGGCTCAGACAGTACCACTGGAGGGGCAGACATGCGGAGCGTCGGGACAGACAGCGCAGTCAGTACCCCCGGCGATGCAGCCAGTCGCCTTACCCGTACCACCTGCAGTACCAGCGGCCCCTGAGGGCCGGATCATGGACAGATCACGGATTCCAGCATTGGCTGCATCCGTGAAGGGCAGGTTCACATTGTTCCATGGAGGGACTGATCCGGGCGTAGCCCAATCATGGCTTAGCACTGTGGAGGATACCTTCTCATATATGTCCTGCTCCGACTGGGAGAAGGTTGGCTTGGCGACCTACCACATGCGAGAGCGGGCCACGACCTGGTGGACGGCTCAGCAGGCCATCTTTGGCGAGCTGCCGATTACATGGGATATGTTTAGAGCGGCCTTTCGACAGAAGTACCTTCCTGCAGCATATCATATGACTCATCGTGAGCAGTTTCTGCATCTCCAGCAGGGGGATCGTACAGTATTAGAGTATGATGCGGAGTTTAACCGCTTGGCGGAGTATTGCCCCCTGTTAGTCGCAGACGATGGGGAGTGGAGGATGCATTTTATTCGAGGGCTGGCCTCGAATATTCAGCTTCAGCTGGCCACCTGCGACATTACATCATATCGACAGGCGCTGGAGCGAGCCCTTACATTGAGTCTACTCGACAGCGACTGTTCGGGGACAAGAAAAAGGATAAGCAACCAGTTTCTGATGCAGCTCAGCCTCAGCCACAGCAGACCTCGCGGAAGCGAGGCAGGCAGAGTCAGCCAGGGCAGGAGATTTCTGGGGCTACATCTGGGTCTCAGAAATCCGGACATACGACGACGGACTCCTCCCAGACTTCTCAGCATGATCGGAGCACCCACGTTAGGCACCGTTGCATGCAGTGTGGTTCCAGGAGGCATGATAGGTCTGAGTGTACGCTGGAGCAGGCAGTTTGCTTTCACTGTCAGTTACCCGGACATAGGAGTCGCGATTGTGCTCGAAGGGCACAAGATACAGCATCCGGAGTCGCATCACAGGGAGAGCGTGGGGGTCCGGCACGAGCACAGCGCGGGGGACGGGGGTCACGGACTTCTTCGCGGACTCAGCCGACCGCCCCTCCGCCCGTGCATGTGTACTATATGTTCGGGCAGGGCCCCGAGCATACTTATTCATCAGCGATCCCTCAGCACCCCGTTGTGGCACCGCAGCAGCAGTCTCATACTGGACATCAGCCTGCGATGTATCAGGCTCAGCAGTCATCCAGAGTTTCTACACCACAGCCTCCATCGGTACCTGCTTTACCCCCACCGCCACCTGAGACGGGTCGAGTGTATGCACTCACCCGAGAGGAGGCTCAGCGAGCTGATGGTTCTGTTTTCCGAGGCACCACTTCCCTTTATGCACATTCTGCAGAATTATTTATTGATACCGGTAGTACCTATTCCTTTATATCACGGCTGTTCTTGAGCAAAGTTTGTAGGTTACCGACGATTAGGGCACAACCTTTGTCTGTGTCCCTACCTTCCGGAGAGGTATTGGAGGTCACCCAGGAGGCCAAGGGGTGTCCTCTAGATTTTGGTGATGTCATCCTTACCGTGGATCTCTCAGTATTGGATATGATCGAGTTTGACATCATCCTTGGCATGGATTGGCTGACGGCCTCCCATGCTACTGTCGATTGCCATTCGAGGGTGGTCACTTTCCGACCTCCTGGCCAACCCTCGTGGGATTTCCTTGGCATTCGGGATGATGGTATATCAGTCATCACCGCTCTTCAGGCGCGGAGGCTTCTGTCACAGGGATGCCGGGGATTTCTGATCTCGTTGATCAGTACAGATGTCAGCAGCAGCCCTCAGATCTCAGATGTTCCTGTGGTCCGAGACTTTTCTGACGTCTTCCCAGATGAGCTACCAGGGTTGCCTCCCAAGAGGCAAGTGGAGTTTTCTATTGACCTGATTCCAGGGACAGGGCCGGCATCAAAGGCTCCGTATCGGATGGCACCGAAGGAGCTGGATGAGCTGAAGGTTCAGCTCCAGGAGCTGTTGGACAGGGGTTTCATCCGACCCAGCGTATCCCCATGGGGTTCTCCGGTATTATTTGTGAAGAAGAAAGATGGCTCTATGCGACTTTGCATCGATTATCGGCAGTTGAATGCAGTCACTATTAAGAACAAGTACCCCTTACCACGGATTAATGATCTGTTTGACCAGTTGAGAGATACATCAGTGTACTCAAAGATAGATCTGCGATCAGGTTATCATCAGCTGAGGGTCAGAGATTCTGATATCCAGAAGACAGCATTTCGTACCCGATACGGGCACTATGAGTTTGTGGTGATGCCATTTGGGCTCACCAACGCGCCTGCAGTGTTCATGGATCTCATGAACCGGGTATTCTTGGAGTACTTGGATCGGTTCGTCATTGTATTTATAGACGACATTTTGGTCTATTCTCGTTCGTCAGAGGAGCACGCTCAGCACCTTCGCATCGTCTTGGAGACGCTTCGGCGGGAGCGACTCTATGCGAAGTACAGTAAGTGTGCTTTCTGGTTATCGTCCGTGGGTTTTCTCGGCCATATTGTGTCCAGCAGGGGCATTTCTGTCGACCCACAGAAGATTGAGGCTGTCACAGGTTGGGAGCAACCTAAGTCAGTTCACGAGGTGCGCAACTTTCTGGGCTTAGCTGGCTATTACCGACGCTTCGTCGAGGGGTTTTCTAGTATTGCCGCACCACTAACACGCCTGACCAGAAAGGGCGTGAAGTTTGTTTGGACCGAGGCATGCGAGACCAGCTTTCAGGAGCTGAAGCAGCGGCTTGTATCTGCACCAGTTCTGGTACTGCCGTCTGGAGAGCAGGGTTTCACCTTGTATACCGATGCATCTCTTCTGGGACTGGGCGCAGTGCTCATGCAGCATGGACGGGTGGTCGCTTATGCTTCTCGGCAGCTCAAGGAGCATGAGAGGAACTATCCTGTTCATGACTTGGAGTTGGCTGCTATTATTTTTGCGCTGAAGATCTGGAGGCATCTTCTTTACGGGATCACCTTTGAGATCTTCACGGACCACCGGAGTCTTCAGTATCTCTTCACTCAGCGAGAGCTGAATCTTCGACAGAGGAGATGGATGGAGTTCCTGAAGGACTATGATTGCACCATTGGCTACCATCCTGGGAAAGCCAATGTGGTAGCGGACGCACTGAGTAGGAAGACCAGAGCAGTATTAGCCTGTCAGCGGGTGATTGTCACAGAGTTGATACAGAGTTTTTCAGAGTTGGGATTAGAGGAGCGGTCTCAGACAGAGAGGGGTTTGCTGGTGACTATGGTTGCGCAGTCAGCTATCAGGTCTAGGATTAGCGAGGCGCAGGCCAGTGACCCGCATCTGCAGTCTCTGGGCAGTCGTATTCCCGTCAGGCAGCCGTCTGACTTTACGCAGGACGATGAGGGCATCCTGTTTTTCCGAGGGAGACTATGTGTGCCAGCGTCACATCCAGTCATGGAGGAGTTGTTACAGGAGGCTCATCGTTCGCGGTTTGCTATACACCCAGGCAGTACCCGGATGTATCGGGATTTGAGGCGTTCCTATTGGTGGAACAACATGAAGAGGGACATTGTGAGTTTTGTTGCTAGATGTCTCGTCTGCCAGCAGGTTAAGGCAGAGCACCAGAGACCTGCTGGGTTACTTCAGAGGATTCCCATTCCCGAGTGGAAATGGGAACACATTACGATGGATTTTGTGGTGGGACTGCCCAGGACTAGGAGGGGTCACGATGCGATTTGGGTGATCGTTGATCGATTAACCAAATCGGCACATTTCGTAGCGATTCGGAGGACGGATTCTCTCGACAGGTTAGCGGAGTTATATTGTCGAGAGATTGTCAGATTGCATGGAGTACCCCTGAGCATTATATCGGACAGAGATCCTCGATTCACTTCCCGTTTTTGGCAGAGCCTACAGAGGGCCATGGGGACAGATCTTCGGTTCAGTACTACATTTCACCCGCAGACAGACGGTCAGTCAGAGCGTACGATTCAGACATTGGAGGACCTACTGAGATCATGTGTTCTGGATTTCGGAGGCAGCTGGGAGGATCATTTACATTTGGTAGAGTTCGCCTACAACAATGGCTATCATTCGGCGATTCAGATGGCGCCGTTTGAGGCGTTGTATGGTAGGCCATGTCGGACACCCACCCTCTGGGAGGAGGTTGAGAGGCCCAGCTGTTAGGACCAGAGAGAGCTCAGCAGGAGGCGGAGCTTGTACGCACTATCAGACGGAGGATGTCAGAGGCACAGGACCGCCAGAAGAGTTACGCGGATAAGAGACGGAGACCCTTGGAGTTCTCGGCAGGAGACCATGTTTTTCTGCGTGTTTCACCCACGAAAGGGGTGAAGAGATTTGGACTTAGAGGTAAGCTAGCTCCGCGGTACATTGGACCTTTTCAGATTCTGGAGAGGATCGGGGCCGTAGCTTACCGTCTGGCACTTCCTCCTGCCTTGGCCGGTGTGCATGATGTGTTCCATGTCTCTATGCTGAGGAGATACGTAGCCGACCCAGCACACATTCTATCAGAGGTTCCGGGTTCGCTGCAGCCAGATGCTACTTACGAGGAGATTCCGACACGGATCATAGAGCATGGGGAGCGTCATTTGAGGAGTAAGACAATCCGACTAGTTAAGGTCGGATGGCTGCACCATTCTGACGCCGAGGCGACCTGGGAGCTCGAGGACACCATTCGAGACCGCTACCCCCACTTATTTGATTGAGGTACGTGTGAGTTTCATTCAGTACATATATACTGCATATCTCCTGTTCAGTTGGTTCGTACTGTATGTTCTTACATGGTGCTTGTAGATCATAAATTTGGGGACCAAATTTTTGTTAGTGGGGGAGAATGTGAGAATCTGGGAAATATGAGGGTTAAAACGCAAAGAACTTTCGAAATTAAGGGCGTGGTTGGGATTTCGAAAAGCTGAATGGGGTTTTTCTGCAAAAAGCCACCGCTTATTAACTCTTCATTTTCCCCAATCGGCGTGACCTAGCCGCAACCTAACATCACCCTTCGATTCCTTCTTCTCCTCTTCGCCTTCCGCCGCAGCCACAGCCAAACGCGCCGTCCCCCTTCCTTTGTTCTCTTCTCCTCTCTGTTTGTAGCTTCGGCCAAAGACCCTCGCGCGATCTTCTCTCCTCTTTCGTTCACCGCCACTGCAAGAGCGACGAGGTTCGGCTGTCTAGGATGAGCTCCTTCTCGGGAAACAGATCGTGGATTTGGAGCTTGATCTGCCATCGCCTAGTTCCTCGCGAGCGAGCGACGATCACGCCGACACCGGAGGGTCGAGGAGGTATGCCACCTACTCTTGACCTAGGTTTGATCGCGGTAATTCTAATCTTACAGCGGATCTTGATTTCAGAGGATCGGAAGTGGTCTCTTGGGACCTAGGGCGCGAGTGATTTGGGTGATTCCTGGTACTTGAGCCGAGGAGTTCGGGCGCACCATTTGAGGTAGGATCTATCTCTGTTGATGAATTGGAATGGTGGAATTCGAGTTTGACTTTCTTCGATCAGTTGAATTGGAGGTGGTTAAGTTTCTTCTGTTCTTGTGTTGCGGTGGTGATTTGTTGTTGGTTTTAATCGAATTCTCCGAACTCAATTGATGCTGGGATGTTAATCTGGCCGAGCCCTCTTGATCGGATTCTGTAGCCATGGATTAGGGTTCTGTGGTAGTTGTCTAGAATATACCACCTCTATGCTATGGTTTGTACCTGTGTTCTTGATCATGCCGTGTATTAGTTGTGTAGTTACTGTCTCTGTTTTGATCCAATTCGTATTCTTCTCCGTGTTTGAATTCCTGTTCTGTGATCTCCTTTGGCATGCTATGTCTCCGATCGAGTGTCGAATCTGGGATTGTGCTTGGGAATTGTTTCCTGTGATCAGTGAGTTCTGAGTTGTTGTTCTTGATGTTGGTTTCGGTTGGTTGAATCAGTAGGGATGATTGATTAGAATTAGGGGATTAATTGGAGATTAATTAATCATAATTAACCCTAATTAATGAATTGGCTAAGAAGTTAGGGTTAATTGATTTATTAATTATAATTAGTCCAAATTAATCAAAGGGGTGTTTAATTAGGATTAATTGATTAGGATTAATCCTAATTAAATTAGAAGTTATATTCGACTAAATGATTGTGTATTTGATGCAGGATATTGAGTGTCGCGGCTATCTTCGTCGCGGCTATTATTTCTAGACGGGGGTTCTCGACGCCTGGATTTCTTCATATCGAGGCGGGTACCTCTTTTATGCATAGCTAGACATAGTTAGCAGTAGGGATACCTGATATTTTTATCTCCGTGCTTTTGCTTCGGTAGTTGTATCCGTTAGGTTTACTGCTTACTATATCTGTATGGATTGATGATGCATAGTTTACCTTATACCTTACGCTAGGGTTTAGGTATTGGTGCATACCGGTTATTTGGACTACTGCATATCATGTAGATGACAGTAGGGATAGATAGTGGTTGATGCATGGGATAGAGACATGTATCATTTTTGCACGTAGCATAGGGGACGACCTTTGACTCCCTGGAGGTTGAGATGGGTTGTCGTACTTGCTACTCGTCCTACCTATCCGATGATAGCGAGGGACGTTTAGAGCGTTACTTCACCCGATGGTGGGGTACGTTTATGGTCTCCGACCCTACCCATTCGGTCTCGCGTGTGCATTATCGACCGTCTGTTCGTGCAGGGAAGACCAGGTCACAACCCTACCCATATGGTCCCGCGTGTGCATTATTGACCCAGGCGTCAGGGGTGACCCATGCTGCATCATGAGCATACTGTGCATTGATGCATATGATTGTGTTTGCTGCACTTGATTGCTGCACTTGGTTGACATGCATACTACTGGGTTTGGGATCGACGCAGGTAGGTATGTAGTTACTTTACTGCTTATGGTTCAGTTCTGCATTTTCTTACTACTATTATTTCTTCCTATGCACATTAGACTGTATTCGCTGAGTTCTTAGGACTCACCCCGTTGGCTATATTTTTCTCTTATCAGGATGATCGTCTGGATTGTTCAGCAGCCTGTCCCAGTTCATGTGTCTCCGAGACGATTTTCGCCTGTCTTTTGGTTGGGGTACATGTTGGTACCCGTTTCTTTTATTCATTGTATTTCTTTTCATTTCCGCTGTTGGTATGTTATACTCTTTTGTGTCGTCTATGTTACGGCAGGATAGTTGTACTTTTGTGTGCCATGGAGGCCTCGAGTTTGTTTTGGTTTTGTCGTAAGTCGTACCGGTACGCAGCTTTGTCGTCGTGTTCGTTTCTGTTAATTGCAGACGGTTGTTCCAGCCCTATAGGCTGAGGTACAATCATCTGGGATGGTCGTAGCGGTTAGGTTTCTGAATTGTCCGTCGGTCGAGTGAGTGGCAGTCCGGTCGGTATCGGACGAGCGGCTTCTCGGGGCGTGACACAACTTCTATCCTTGATATCTAGATTGACCAATAAGACATATACCGTGTCATCCTTGATCAATCTATGTGTTTCTTAATCCCCGAGTAAACTCACTCAAACAAATGAGCTCAATATCTCATATTGACTAATTTGAGCATGATCATGCGTTTTAGTAGTCTTACTCGATCAAAGGGCCCACAGATATCACTCCTATCATATGGGAGGGATAGATCCCATTTACATCACTCACATCCCTCCGCATAATTCATTACATACCCAGTGATCGCCTTTATAGTCTACCCCGTTACGGGTGACGTTTGACGATACCAAAGTACATAACTCCTTATGTAGGAAACCGTAGTGACTTCAGGTCGAAGAACTATTCATACTAATAGTCACATGAGAAAGTTTAATATACTCATATGACAATCTATGAAACTTTCTCATGACGGGTCAATTCAGTACACATTCTTTAATATATACCCATGTGTCAACTTGATATCACATATCCATGACTTGTGAGCTCAAGTCATCAATTGACCTACATGCTAGTCTTCATGCATTAATATTGTCCTTGAATTTTAATGCTTGACTAGGAATGGTTTAGTGTAGTGTTCTCTACCTCATCTCATTATCGATTCAACCAATCGATATAATGTAGATAAGAACCTACTACTCAAGAACATTATTATATTTAGTTATTTGGCACAAGTATAAAGTAAGTATAATAACCAAACATGCCTTTTATTAATGATAGAATATGATACAAAAAGTTCCTAGTCAATCATCATATAATTGACTCTAGGGCTCCTACTAACAAGGTGGGCCGCCACTCGACGGCTCGAGGTGTCGATCGGTCGTAGTCTACTGATTGGTGAGAATCTAACCATTTGCTTAACCGATCAATCACGATTAGGCGAATTGATCTGATTGCTTGGGTTTGTGAGTGGTCTAGGTTAGGTCAATGGCCTTCACCCTGCTAGCCATACATGGCCTCTTGGACACAGGTCAAACAATTACTTGGCCAACCATTCCAATGAAGGTTATGTTAGCCACCCATCCGATTCATCGCCTGATCGGGCAAGTTAATCTGGCTCACTAATATTTTACTATTCCTTTAACCTCTATTACCACGTGTCCTCACGTTGGAACACGTCAGTTGTTTGATCAGGACTTATCCTATATAGCTGAGGGACTCAAAACTCCCATATATATATATATATATATATATATATATATGAATGATCAGGTGCGGACCGCGTGCGGACAACCGATCAGGGACTTCCCTGATCGGGCACGCACGGCGAGCGCCGCTCCCATGTCGATCGGAACCATCGGCGGCCTTCGGCCGCCGCCCCCGAACATAACTATAACCCAGGGGGTGAGCGATGAATCCTAGGGGGTACGACGAACCCGTCCGGGACGCTCCCGAGCCCCCGGTGCCCGATCAGGCCTTGCCTGATCGATCGCTGTGACCGATCAGGCATTGTGGCGCCGTGGTCCGCACGCGGTCCGCAGGAGATCAAAATCTTATATATATATATATATATACATACGATTTTGATATATTGCGGACCGTGTACGTAGCACCTGCCCGATCGGTCAACCGATCGGTCAAGTTGACCAATCAGGCAAGTGCCTGATCGGTCAGGGAAGTCCCTGACCGATCAGGCAGGTGCCTGGTCGGTGAGGGACTTCCCTGACCGATCAGGAAGTTGCCTGATCGGTCAACTTGATCGATCAACCATTACCCAATGCCGACGGGTTCATCGCTACCCAACGGGTTCACCGTACCCCTAGGGTTCATCGCTCACTCCCTAGGTTATAGTTTTGTTCGGGGGCGCGGCCGAAGGCCGCCGATGGTTCCGATCGACATGGGAGCAACGCTCGTCGTGCGTGTCGTGCGTGACCGATCAGGGAAGTCCCTGATCGATCGTCCGCACACGGTCCGCACCCCACGGTCTGCACCTGATTATTCCTCTATATATATATATATTCGACTGTCGACTGTCGACTGGTCTGAACCTAAGCCTAGGGTTACACTCCCCGAGTACATTTCACTCCGTACTCGAACCCCCCGGCTTAGCCCCTGAGTACAAACACTCATACTTAAACCCTCACAACCTGGTTGACTCTTCACCAGCAACCTCGACTGTTGCCTTCACGCCCTCTTTATCTTCGGCCCTCATCCCTCGGATGCGCATGCAAGTCTTCAGCTTGCCTCCATGCCATCCTTCACGTATATCTCGAAGTCTGCATCCCTCGGCTCATCGTCCCTGCTATCCACGGTCCCTCGGATGCGCACACAAGCCTCCAGCTTGCCTCCATGTCATCCTTCACCTGAAGACATCAACTAAGTCCATGTGTACCTGTACACCTGCACACTCATGTACACATATTAGCCCAACAACAAATCCTAACTTAACCATATTGACTGTACACATCAAAACCCCATGATCCTCCATATCATATCAGGGCCGATTGCCCCAACAAATCTAACCATTTGCTTAACCGGTCAACCACGATTAGGTGAATTAATCTGATTGCTTGGGTTTGTAAGTGGTCTAGGTTAGGTGAACGACCTTCACCCTGCTAGCTATACATGGTCTCTTGGACACAGGTCAAACAATTGCTTGGCCAACCAATGAAGATTATGCTAGCCGCCCAGCCGGTCCATCGCTTGATCGGGTGAGTTAATCTGGCTCACTAATATTCTACTATTCCGTTGACCTCTATTGCCACGGTGCACTCGAGTTGGACAACGTCAGCTGTTTGATCTTGACTTATCTTATATAACTAAGGGACTCAAAACACTCATATATATATATATATATATATATGCTCATCTAAGGTGAGCACCATAAGGTACGTAGAGTAATAAAATCCAAATATGATCCTGTTACCCTAATCACCCCATTTATAGATATCCCATGGACATCTATTGATGTGGCAAATTAATGTATTATTATTTTTATTTTTTTTAGCGTTTAAGATTTAGAGATAAGATTTTGTCTAAATGGATTTTTAATTCTCCCATAATGGAAGTGATTTTTTTTTAAAAAAAAATCAAGAACATGTGCCCTTAGGATGTTCATAAAGTACGAATAGGATAACAAAACTCATATATAATCCTCATATCCTACTCGCTCATCTATTAGCGTGTATTGATGTGACAAATTAGTCAATATTTTTATTTATTTTTTATTTTTTAAAATTTAGAGTTTAGTGTTTTAAGATTTAAAGATGAGATTTTGCTCCATTTTTAATTTGCATAAAAGGAAGTGAGAATTTTTTCTAAAAAAATATTTTTAATAAGACTCACTATATATATCTATATAATTTATATTTATTTTATTATTATGGGTTTATTTTATTATTTTAAATCATTAAATATTTTTGTAACATGCTTGATGTTTTTTAATTAAAATAATTTGTTACCAATTAAAACGATGCTCAATCTTTAATTTTCTTCCTCGATTAGGAAAAAAAATTGAAATTGGAATTATATATAGATATATATTTAATATAATAATAATAATAAAAATATAATAATACATAAGCCCAAGCCTTAAAAGGGAGAAGGCAAAACTGCTTCCACAAAAAGGGAATCATTTTTGCCTTGTAAGAGCTCAACCCCGCCCACTTCCTCTTCCTCTCTTCGCCAACAATACGGCCCTTTCGCCTCCCTCCGCCTCCTCGCCGTCGCCGCCGCCGCCCTCCCTCCCTCCCTTCTCGGTCTCTCCGGATCGCAGGAATCTTCAGGTCAGGCTTCCTTCTCTCCCCTCCGCTCCCTCGCGACGGGACGCTGCGGCCCCTTTCTCTCTCTGACAACAAGGAAGGTAGTCGCCGTCGCGTCGAACTCCACCCGTTTCCTTTTGTACGGGGTGATCTCTCGGCTTCCGATGGGCGCCTGAGCGATCGGCGGTTTCGGCTTCCGGAAACGGTTAGGGGAAAAGTCGTGATTTTGATGAGGCGAGGGCTGTGTTTGGCCGAGCGTTGATGGAAGGTGAGAATACGCATGATGATGTTTCACCCGGTGGTCGTGGCGAGGTAGAGCCGGGGCACTCGGAGCCGAGGTCCGCGAGTTCTAAGATGGAGAGGAAAGGGCGCAAGAGGAAGTCTTTGCCGTCGGATGAGGCGGACGTCGGCGAGTTTGATGAGGATGAGCGACCGATTGGTTCCCTATTCAATTTCAAAAAGACTAAGGTTGCGAAAAAGAGGAAGCCCCCTTCGGTTGGAGTTAGGGCCGAAAACCCTAGATTTGATGGGCAGATACATATGGGTGAGATGGACGATACATTGGCCAGCTTTAGGAAGAAGCTGAAGGCTCCAAAGAAAGGCACAGCTGCTGCTGGTGACCTCGTGTCTGAAGGATCCAAGGATTCCTTTCATTGGATAGTGCAAATTTGGACAAGATGGAGGATATTTTCAGCCACCGCGGGCAACCGGGAACTTTAGGAAGTCATGGACGTAGAAGATCTCAGCGCGCTTTAACTGGCAAAGATGAGGCCGAAGGAGTGCCGCTGGTGCACGACAACAAATTTTCAGATGTGAGTATGGGAGATTCACTGTCCACCTTTGTCATGAGTGTTCATCCAGCCAAGAAGGTGAAAGGAACAGGGGGAACCTCGTGCACTGACACCGAGATGAAGTCCAAAATGGACATGGTTTCTACTGATGTACTTCTGAGTTCTCCGTCTATGAAACATAGTTTATCTTCAGATGGATCCCACGGAAAAGTTATCAAGAGAAAGAGTCGTTTATCCTTGACTTCAGATGGATCCAGAGAAAAAGTTATCAAGAGAAAGAGCCGTTTAACTTCAGATGGATCCAAAGAAAAAGTTATCAAGAGACGGAGTCGTCGAAAGTCTGAATACTGTACTCTTCCAAACTTGAAGATTGATAACTTGTCAAAGGAGCATTTGTGTGGGAACTCTGATGCTGGAATGTCAGTTATAGAACAACCTGTTTCCTTGAGAAAAACAATGACTGGCTCATCTTTGCTTGAGGAAGATATGGTACCTACTCCAGTGGCATCTGATGTTCTTGACTCAGCTAGTGCTCTCAAACAACCACTTTGCTGCCTGACTCGGGAAGCATCTTTTGTTTCAGTATTGGCTATTGAGGGAAGTGCACATTTTGATCGTTATGGTGGTTCTGATGGACATTTTGAGGAACCTTTAGATGATTCTGCTCCTTCTGCCCGTCAGGCACAAACTCCTTACCAAACCTTCTATGAGAAGCTACCTGACCAGGTAAATGAAAAGATCGCAACAAAAGAGGCTAATGTCAAACACCCTGTATGTCTATCAAATTCTGTTGATGTTTCATCTGAGGGTTGCAATGGGGTTATGGTTGTACAATGCCAGTACACAACTGAATTTCTTTCAAACAATAAGTTGTCTGAAAAAGTCGAGGGACCCAACACTTCCCCTGATAAAGGCATTCCTAAAGCTCCTGAAGGAATTTGTTCTCATAGAAAACCAAAGAAAGAATTTATGAAGCCCTTACTGAATGATAGATATTTCCACCCTTGTACTGGAAATTTATCCAGGGATGAAATGCCAAAATCAAATTCTGGCAGAATACTTGGAAGATCCTTCTTTCATGATGATAAGACACCATCTCGAATTGAAATAACAAATGTGATAAACTCGGAAGGCCATAATGAACTTTTTTGTCCTCAAGTTTCACTGAGGGGCCAACATCAAGAGCCTCAGTTCGAGTTCCATAAAACTTGTGGGATTGGTGGAGACCATGATGAACATTTGTCTTGTTTGTGTTTCTCTCATGCGTGTGTGAATTCCGAAGAAATTCATAGTTCAATTGCCCATCCAAATCATTCAGCTTATCATAATGCAAGATCCTGTAGTTCACAATGCTTACCTGCTAGGATGCCAGTTGCTGAGGATCTTGAACCTGATGATGTTATACATAAAGCTTCCAGTGAGGGAGTCTCATTGGTAAATCCTATCTTACAGGATGTTCCCAAAGAACCATCTTCCATCACCAATAAAGTTCCCACAAACAAGAAGGATTCTGATGCAGTTAATTTTGATACTAGACTCAATCAGAGAGAAACCCATCAAAATGAACTACTAGAAAATAACCAATCTACAATTTCCTATGCAAAAATGCATAGGCATGGTGACATGGCATGTGAGGGAGACGTCGATTGGGAAATCCTAATGCATGAGCAAGGTTTCTACACAAGTATACCTGCAGCTGATGAAAACCAATCTTCTAGACCAAAAGCTAAATCATGTTTTTCAGTGGATGATGCTACTAATTCTGATTCGGTAGCAGTTGCTGCTGGCCTAAAGCCTCATGCTGTTAATCATATTGAGAAGATTAAATTCAGGGATGTCTTTAAGCGTAGAGGCGGTCTTCAAGAATATTTGGATTGCAGGTAAACTACCCTCTGTGAACCTGTAGGAAGTAATTTTATTTTTCTTTTGACAAGGAACTATCTGCTATTTGCGCTTTTAGCTTTTCTGCAGCATATCTTTTGTTCTTCTGTTCATCTTATGTTTTTCTGCATCCCTAAAAATATTTCTTTTAATCAAGGCATTTTTGCATTTTCCATTTTGTAATAGCTAGTGTGTTTTACTATGTTTTTGTTTCCCCTTACATCCTTATAATGTTAATTACTTCTCATCTGTGTTCTAAAAGGCTCTGCCTAGGCGGTGGGCGGCTACCCACCACCCCACCTTTTGCAAAGGCGACGCCGGTAGGTGTTGTCGCATTAATCGGCTGTCTAGGAGGCTAGGCACCGCTTAGGCGCGGGGCGTCCAATTTTTTTTTTTTTTTTAACAAAAGCCTTCCGAATCGATTGATCGATCAATTGAACACTTCAAATTGATTGACCAATCGATTGATATGAGTTTCACAAGAAACAAAAGCCTGTTGAATCGATTGGCCGATCAATTGAACACTTCAAATCGATTGGCCAATTGATTGACATAAGTTTCAAGAAAAACAGAAACCTGCCGAATCGATTAGCCGATTCAGGAATTTCGCAAGGAAACAGACTGCCGGATTGATTAGCCAATTAATTGAACACTGTCAATCGATCAATTGGTAGTAGAAAAAATATTTCGCCTAGCGCTTTTTAGAGTACTGCTTCTATTTGGTAGTATAAAAATTGGAAAGATGATTCATGATCTTTTCAAGGTGTGCTTAGCCTTTGTGTTGATTACTCTGTTAACTGACTGTACATATACTTTTTTTACTTTGAATGACAGGAACTTTATTTTAGGATGTTGGAGTAAAGATGTCAAGCACATACTCCCTCTTATGAGCTGCGGCGTAAGTGATGTTCCTTCAAAGGATGAACCACCACGTCAAACCCTCATTCGTGAAATCTACATGTTTCTTGACCGTAATGTAAGTTATTCATAGAAAGGATTTTTTTTTTCGAATTAATATAAGACATATGAGTCCTCTAAATCTTAATTTTGATAGCTATCCTTCTAGTATTGCACATCATCATTCAATATCTGCAATTAATCATATTTATTCAGTGTCCTTATGCCTTGTGATATCTTTGTATGTACTGAACTTTCTTTACCTTCCTGGTTAGTAGTTTTTCTCCCTTATTCTGGACATCTTTTAAGATTACTTGTACTTTTGTCTATATGTGTTTCTTTTCTCAATTGATGCGACACCTCTAGCACGATGAGCTTAGAAATTCAGCTGCTAATAATTTTCTTGCAGGGTTACATTAATGCAGGAGTTGCTTCAGAGCAAGGCATAGTGAAACTTGGTAGTCTATCTTATCACAGAGATCCACAAAGGATTCAAGATAAGGGAGATCACACGGTGAATGCAGCTGGTTTGGACAAAGTTACTCACAACTTTTTTCAGGCTAATCTTCTAGAGCATACTACAGCAATGTTGAATAACAATCTCACTGAAGTTCAGCAAAACATGAAATTGGTCGTAGGAAATGATGAAGGTAAGAGTCTCCTGCCACCTTGTGGCAGATTGGAGCACTCTCTAAATGTTCAGGTGAATGGGCAGACTAAGATAGAGCAAGATGTGGTGCCAGCAGTTACTGCATGTGATACCGAATGTTTCACAACTTCCATGATAGGGAACCTGGGGTGCTGGGACTCAGAATCCAACCTAACGAATGCAGTTGACAATTTTACTTCACATGATGAAGGGACTAGACAGAGTGATGCTCATCAAGAAGACAATGCAGAAGCTTGTAAAGCTCCTATAGCTTGTCAACAAATTGACACCATTGATTGCGGACCAATAGTTGATGTTTCCTCAAAGCATGCACTGGCTTTCTCTGATGCAGATAGTATCAAAGAAATGGAGAGTGGACATGCTAATGTTCATTTGGCATCTGTAAAATCTTTAGGTGCAGATAATCATACTAAATCTGATCCAAATGTTCAGAAGAGGATAATTATTGTCGGAGCAGGTCCTTCTGGCATAACTGCAGCACGCCATTTGCACCGCCAGGGCTTTTGTGTGACTGTGCTTGAGGCTCGAGATAGACTTGGGGGTCGTATATACACAGATCGCTCCTCACTTTCGGTTCCCGTTGATCTTGGTGCCAGCATCATCACTGGTGTAGAGGCTGATGTTGCTACTGAAAGAAGGCCAGATCCATCATCCTTAATATGTAGCCAGTTGGGTCTTGAGTTGACTGTTTTAAATAGTGATTGCCCACTTTACGATATAGTCACGGGGGATAAAGTCCCAAGTGATTTAGATGAGGCATTGGAAACTGAGTATAATAGTCTTCTTGATGACATGGAACTTCTTGTGGCCCAACATGGTGAGAGTGCAATGAGCATGTCTCTTGAGGATGGACTGGAATATGCTATTAGGTACCGACGCATGTCCAAGGCAACATCTGATATAGTCACAGAGTTTGATAAACCAAATTTAGTTAATAATCCTATAAAGGTAGCTGCAGCTGTAAATTCTTCATCTTGTAGATCAACAGATTGTGTTGACAATGAACTTAAAACTAATGTTTTGAGTCCCTTGGAACGAAGAGTGATGAATTGGCACTTCGCACATTTGGAATATGGTTGTGCTGCACCACTCACGGATGTATCTCTCCCGCATTGGAATCAAGATGATGTTTATGGAGGATTTGGTGGTCCCCACTGTATGATTAAAGGGGGATACAGCACAGTTGTAGAAAGTCTAGGCATGGGACTTGATATTCAACTGAACCAAAATGTTACTGAGATTATCTACGACATTAATGAAACAGGTGGGGCCCTTCAAGATGAAAAACAGGTTAAAGTAATTACCTCAAGTGGAAAGGAATTTGTAGGGGATGCAATCTTGATCACTGTGCCACTTGGTTGCCTAAAGGCACAGACTATAAAATTCTCTCCTACCTTACCGGATTGGAAGCAGGCATCTATACGAAGGCTTGGCTTTGGTGTGCTGAATAAAGTCATCTTGGAGTTCCCTACAGTTTTTTGGGATGATAATGTCGACTACTTTGGAGCTACTGCAGAAGAAACTAATCAAAGGGGACAATGTTTTATGTTTTGGAATGTAAAGAAGACAGTTGGTGCACCTGTTCTTATAGCACTTGTTGTTGGAAAGTCAGCTAAGTATGGACAAACTTTTGACAACTCTGATCATGTCAGCCATGCATTGCTGGTTCTTCGTAAGCTTTTTAGTGAAGCAGTTGTACCAGATCCAGTTGCATCTGTTGTGACCAATTGGGGCATGGATCCATTTAGTAGGGGTGCTTATTCTTATGTGGCTATTGGAGCTTCTGGTGAGGATTATGATACTTTGGGAAGACCAGTTGCAAACTGTTTATTTTTTGCAGGTGAAGCAACCTGTAAAGAACACCCTGATACTGTTGGTGGTGCTATGATGAGTGGTCTTCGAGAAGCAGTTCGCATTATGGACATCTTGACCACTGGTAAGGATCACCTAGCAGAGGTAGAGTTGATGGAAGCTATACAAAAACAGTCTGACAGTCAACGAAATGAATTAAAAGACTTATCAAAGCAACTTGATGCATGCAAACTGGGTGCATTATCCAAAAGCTCTTCAGATGGCAAACAGTCATTGCCCGCCAAGGATTCTGTACTACAGGATTTGTTCTTCAGTGCAAAGACTACATCTGGACGACTTCATCTGGCTAAAGAACTATTGCGTCTTCCTGTTGAATCTTTAAAATCTTTTGCTGGGACTAGAGAAGGACTTGGCACACTGAACACTTGGATCCTTGTAAGATTTCCTAGTCAAGTCTTTATGAGCAAACTTCATGATTAATATCTAAACAAACTCTTTCCCCTCCCTCTTCGTGAAAACAGGATTCTTTGGGGAAAAATTCGACTCAGCTCTTGCGGCATTGTGTCCGCTTGCTTGTGCTTGTATCAACTGATTTAGTTTCTGTTCGTCTATCAGGTATTCTGTTTTTCAATGATTTTTTGTTTTTCATAACTGTGTTCTCCAGGTTATAACTCATCTTTCTTTTAGATTGAACTGTCACTTCTATTACATTGATACAACTTGAAGCTTTATCTGTTTGCGTTAGTTATGCATCTTTCTAGCACGGTAATTCTTGGTTATTGCAGGTTCAAATATATAATTACTGTATAGCGTATTTGATGTGGAATTTCATAGGGATGTCAAACTGTCAATAACCTGTGTCATGGCCATGCAAGGGCATGTTTGAACCATGTCAAGTTAGTGACAACCCTTGATGGCATTACCCTAGGCTCAGCTTGGGCTCAGGATGATCTGTGCCAGCTTATGGGCCATGAATTTAGTAATAAGATATTACAAAATACAACTTTTTTTAAAAGATAATGATATTCAATCTAAGATGTTAAGCCAATATTTAATTAAATGTTTAGGAAAAAATTATGACTAATTTGATAGACTTTAAATTAAATTTTAGAAAAAAAATTTAAGGATAAGAATGGGCAATCTATAAAATTCAATGTAAAAATAAATAAATTGCTTATGGGTTATGTTAGGTCCATGTCTTGGCCAAGTGAGTTGCCCTCGACATTACACAATTGGCTTGACTCAACTCGTTCTGCTCTAGCATTTCATGGTGTAATATATATGACCAATTTATAGAAGTATATATTTTACTTCTCTTTCCTTTGATATTTAGTTTTTAACATTGGTAGGAGATATTCTCTATTGCTTGAACCATTTTGTGAGGCTTACTTTTTTTTTTTTTATGATGGCCGAGTGATAGTGACATGAGTTAAGGTGGATGGAGATGAAATCCTTGTAAGACTTTAGGTATCTTGGATCAATTATTTAAAGAAGGGGAAATTGATAAAAATATATTTTAGTACTCCTTTTTAACATGAATCTATTTTGATATTTAACTCCATTTATGTCCAGTCAACACTAATCTCTAATTAAGCATACATTATTAGATTAAAATGTTAGCTTTTTTATTCCTTTTATAGGAATTGGAAGAACCGTTAAGGAGAAGGTTTGTGTGCATACTAGTCGTGATATTCGTTCTGTTGCAAGCCAGCTTGTCAAGATGTGGGTAGAAGTTTTCCGCAAGGAAAAGGCTATCAATGGTCTGAAGTTACTAAGGCAAGCAACAGGATTGGAACTTTCCAAAGTAAGATCTAAGGATGGAAAATCCCATCTGCGTGCATCTACTGAGACATCAGAAACTAGATGCAATTTGCAAGTTCGTTCATCTTCTGGAAGTCATTCACCATCTAAAGCAAACAATAGAAAGACTGACGTTGCAGCCACAAAGTTAGAATCATCAATGAGCCTAAAATCTGATGTCAAATCATTGCATTTCCAGAGAATGGCAGCTGCAAAGAATAGTTTAGCTATTTCTGAAGAAGAAGCTGCGACTTTTGCTGCCATAGAATCTGCACGAGCTGCTGCTCTGAAAGCTGCAAAGGTTTATCTAAATTTTCATTACATCCAATAATCCAATTTTTATTTACATGTGTTAATACTTTGCCATGATGGAATGTGATAAATTCAAATTTTCATTGTTTGTTTTAGGCATATGCAACTTCAGAAGCAGAGGTCACTACATTGCGGGAACTTCCAAAGATACCATCTTTCCATAAATTTGCAAGGCGTGAACACTGTGTACAAATTGATGAATTGGATGTCAGAAGGAGGCAATCAGATGGCAATTTTACAAGGCAAGATTGTGCCTCAGAAATAGATTCAAGAAACTGCAGGGTTAGAGATTGGTCTGTTGATTTTAGTGTTGCATGTGGTAACATGGACAATTCAAAATTATCTGGTGATAACCATACTCATTCTAGCTATTCAAATGAATTAGCATATGCATCAAATGCAAGGGAACATTCTGGAGAAAGTGTAGCAATAGATAGCAGAATGACTAGAGCATGGGTTGATACCGATACGGCTGGTAGTGGTGGTGTCAAGGATTCTGTTGCCATAGAGAGATGGCAGTCACAGGCAATGGATGCGGATGCTGATTTTTACTACAGTATGCATATGAGAGATGAGGAAGAATCCAACAAGGAAGTGTTACCAGATGTACTAAACCAGTGTCACAGTGAGGAAGTTGCTGCCATACAATTTGAAGAAAACAAATCATTGTTTGAAAATCAAGTAAGAGGAGTTCACCATATTAAACAGGGAGTTGTGGACTTTGTGGCTTCCCTACTGATGCCTTTATACAGAACTAGGAAGATTGACAGAGAAGGATACAAATCCATAATGAAGAAAGCTGCAACCAAGGCAATCCTTATCCTTACTTTTAAGTTATACACAGTACAATAGCTTGTTTTAACGTACATATTTTATCTGGAGACAGATGAAGAGTTTTCTTTATCTTCTCAATTATTTTCATTTGTCTGTGCCAGACATTTTTTTGTTTAGTATTTTTGTTTATCATGATTTAGATATTGGTTCCCAGACATATTTGATATGATTATGATAGGATATTATTCCCATTTTAACTTCGTCTTGATAATTTGATATGTCAACTAGCTTTTACAAATTTTTGAAATTCAGTTTCTAGAATTTTTATTCTTATATTCCTTTACTTTGACTTTGCCAGGTAATGGAACAATGTACAGAAAGAGAAAAAAATATGGCTGTGTATGACTTTCTTGATTTTAGACGGAAGAACAAGGTCAGTTCAACTTTCATATAGTAAGTGTATCCACTTATTCATGCAAACAATCTTTGTAAAATGCTAAAGATTTTGACATACTTCTAACAACTTTGGAAGTTTTGATCAATCTCTTTAGGTAATCACATCTCATCTTTTTGATTTGTTTTTTTCGTGTACTTCTGTGTTACTGCGGTCATGTTTTGACTATGTACTGATTTTTGTTGTTGCAGATTAGATCTTTTGTGGACAAGTTGATTGAAAGACACTTGACTATGCATCAGGGGGTGAAGTTGTGATGTAACCAGGAATGACTCGGAATTTGGACATGCTCGAAGTGCTNTTAAACCTTTAACCCATCTTGCTGTGAGTTTAGTGATCTCAAGTTTGTAATTAGAGTTTGATTAGGATTAGGCTAAACCTAAGTTGAGTCTAAGTCCTATAACTCGGGGTAATTTGGGATTAGTTAATCATAATTAACCCTAATTAATTAAAGGGGAGTTTAATTAGGATTAATGGGTTAGGATTAATCCTAATTAAATTAGAAGTTATATTCGACTAAATGATTGGTGTATTTGATGCAGGATATTGAGTGTCGCGGCTAGCTTTCGTTGCGGCTATTATTTCTAGACGGGGGTTCTCGACGCCAGGACTTCTTTATATCGAGGCGGGTACTTCTGTTATGCATAGCTAGACATAGTTAGCAGTAGGGATAACCTGATATTGTTATCTCTGTGCTTTTGCTTCGGTAGTTGAATCCGTTAGCTTTACTGTTTACTATATCTGTATGGATTGATGATGCATAGTTTACCTTATACCTTACGCTAGGATTTAGGTATTGGTGCATACCGGTTATCTGGACTACTGCATGTCATGTAGATGACAGTAGGGATAGATAGTGGTTGATGCATGAGATAGCGACATGCATCATTATTGCACGTAGCATAGGGGACGACCTTTGACTCCCTGGAGGTTGAGATGGGTCGTCGTACTTGCTACTCGTCCTATCTATCCGATGATAGCAAAGGACGTTTAGGAGCGTTACTTCACCCGATGGTGGGGTACGTTTATGGTCTCCGACCCTACCCATTCGGTCTCGCGTGTGCATTATCGACCGTCTGTTCGTTGCAGGGAAGACCAGGTCACAGCCCTACCCATATGGTCCCGCGTGTGCATTATTGACCCAGGCGTCAGGGGTGACCCATGCTGCATCATGAGCATACTGTGCATTGATGCATATGATTGTGTTTGCTGCACTTGATTGCTGCACTTGGTTGACATGCATACTACTGGGTTGGGATCGACACAGGTAGGTATGTAGTCCCTTTACTGCTTATGGTTCAGTTCTGTATTCTTCTTACTGCAGTTATCTTCAGTTCTGTGATAGATAGATTGACGGTGACTTGCTGCTATTATTTCTTCCTATGCACATTAGACTGTATTCGCTGAGTTCTTAGGACTCACCCCGTTGGCTATGTTTTTTCTCTTATCAGGATGATCGTCTGGATCGTTCAGCAGCCTGTCCCAGTTCATGTGTCTCCGAGATGATTTTCGCCTGTCTTTTGGTTGGGGTACATGTTGGTATCCGTTTCTTTTATTCATTGTATTTCTTTTCATTTCCGCTGTTGGTATGTTATACTCTTTTGTGTCGTCTATGTTACGGCAGGATAGTTGTACTTTTGTGTGCCATGGAGGCCTCGAGTTTGTTTTGGTTTTGTCGTAAGTCGTACCGGTACGCAGCTTGGTTGCCGTTTCTGTTTTCGATTTATACAGTCGCTTGTTCCAGCCCTATAGGCTGCGGTACAAGCTAGCTGAGGTAGTCGTGGTGGTCTGGTTGTTTGAATTGTCCGCCGAGACGAGGGAGTAGCTGTCCGGTGGGTATCGGACGAGCGACACCTCGGGGCGTGACAATTTTTGGTATCAGAGCCCAGGTTCTCGAGATATCTTGTGGTCTTATGGGTGTTTCCCAAATTTTGTGTCGGAGTCGTTTTCTCGATAGACGTGATTGGGACATGGCGGCGACGGGATATCTCCAGACGATCATGAAGATATGGTAAGATCTTGTTTGTAGTTATGAGAATAACGGTAATAATGATTGGGTCATATCACTGCAGGTATGCCCCGTCGTCGTGTCGAGCTGACCCCGCCTCGGCCCCGTGGTGGCCCTCGGCGACCATCACGTCGGTTGACTCGGGAGCCTACGGGAGATGCGACTATCGGAGCAGAGGCGGAGTCTCCAGAGAGACGACCTGTGGTTGATGCTGGACGCCGTAGACAGCAGTCTCCGAGCCAGAGGCTACCATCACCGAGGATCCCTTCGCCGTTTCCGACAGCGGTTCCATTCGCACCCCCGATAGTGCCTCCTGTCGCCACCCCGGTTGTTCCTTCCGTAGCACCCCCGGTGGTACCCGCTACGGTACCGTCCACAGAGCAGTCAGCATCGCAGCCGATTCAACTAGTACTACAGACGCTACAGCAGTTGATTCAGACTTTGCAGCCGGTGTTAGCTCCTACTCATCCGGCACCTTTGCCGGCTCAGACAGTACCACTGGAGGGGCAGACATGCGGAGCGTCGGGACAGACAGCGCAGTCAGTACCCCCGGCGATGCAGCCAGTCGCCTCACCCGTACCACCTGCGGTACCAGCGGCCCCTGAGGGTCGGATCATGGACAGATCACGGATTCCAGCATTGGCTGCATCCGTGAAGGGCAGGTTCACATTGTTCCACGGAGGGACCGATCCGGGCGTAGCCCAATCATGGCTTAGCACTGTGGAGGATACCTTCTCATATATGTCCTGCTCCGACTGGGAGAAGGTTGGCTTGGCGACCTACCACATGCGAGAGCGGGCCACGACCTGGTGGACGGCTCAGCAGACCATCTTTGGCGAGCTGCCGATTACATGGGATATGTTTAGAGCGGCCTTTCGACAGAAGTACCTTCCTGCAGCATATCAGATGACTCATCGTGAGCAGTTTCTGCATCTCCAGCAGGGGGATCGTACAGTATTAGAGTATGATGCAGAATTTAACCGCTTGGCGGAGTATTGCCCCCTGTTAGTCGCAGACGATGGGGAGCGGAGGATGCATTTTATTCGAGGGCTGGCCTCGAATATTCAGCTTCAGCTGGCCACCTGCGACATTACATCATATCGACAGGCGCTGGAGCGAGCCCTTATCATTGAGTCTACTCGACAGCGACTGTTCGGGGACAAGAAAAAGGATAAGCAACCAGTTTCTGATGCAGCTCAGCCTCAGCCACAGCAGACCTCGCGGAAGCGAGGCAGGCAGAGTCAGCCAGGGCAGGAGATTTCTGGGGCTACATCTGGGTCTCAGAAATCCGGACATACGACGACGGACTCCTCCCAGACTTCTCAGCATGATCGGAGCACCCACGTTAGGCACCGTTGCATGCAGTGTGGTTCCAGGAAGCATGATAGGTCCGAGTGTACGCTGGAGCAGGCGGTTTGCTTCACTGTCAGTTACCCGGACATAGGAGTCGCGATTGTGCTCGAAGGGCACAAGATACAGCATCCGGGGTCGCATCACAGGGAGAGCGTGGGGGTCCGGCACGAGCACAGCGCGGGGGACGGGGTCACGGACTTCTTCGCGACTCAGCCGACCGCCCCTCCGCCCGTGCATGTGTACTATATGTTCGGGCAGGGCCCCGAGCATACTTATTCATCAGCGATCCCTCAGCACCCGTTGTGGCACCACAGCAGCAGTCTCATACCGGACATCAGCCTGCGATGTATCTGGCTCATCAGTCTTCCAGAGTTCTACACCACAGCCTCCATCGGTACCTGCTTTACCCCCACCGCCACCTGAGACGGGTCGAGTGTAGCACTCACCCAGAGGAGGCTCAGCGAGCTGATGGTTCTGTTTTCCGAGGTACCACTTCCCTTTACGCACATTCTGCAGAATTACTTATGATAACCGGTAGCACCTATTCCTTTATATCACGGCTGTTCTTGAGCAAAGTTTGTAGGTTACCGACGATTAGGGCACAGCCTTGTCTGTGTCCCTACCTTCCGGAGAGGTATTGGAGGTCACCCAGGAGGCCAAGGGGTGTCCTCTAGATTTTGGTGAGGTCATCCTTACCGTGGATCTCTCAGTATTGGATATGATCGAGTTTGACATCATCCTTGGCATGGATTGGCTGACGGCCTCCCATGCTACTGTCGATTGCCATTCGAGGGTGGTCACTTTCCGACCTCCTGGCCAACCCTCGTGGGATTTCCTTGGCATTCGGGATGATGGTATATCAGTCATCACCGCTCTTCAGGCGCGGAGGCTTCTGTCACAGGGATGCCGAGGATTTCTGATCTCGTTGATCAGTACAGATGTCAGCAGCAGCCCTCAGATCTCAGATGTTCCTGTGGTCCGAGAATTTTCTGATGTCTTCCCAGAGGAGCTACCAGGGTTGCCTCCCAAGAGGCAAGTGGAGTTTTCTATCGACTTGATTCCAGGGACAGGGCCGGCATCAAAGGCTCCGTATCGGATGGCACCGAAGGAGCTGGATGAACTGAAGGTTCAGCTCCAGGAGCTGTTGGACAGGGGTTTCATCCGACCCAGCGTATCCCCATGGGGTTCTCCGGTATTATTTGTGAAGAAGAAAGATGGCTCTATGCGACTCTGCATCGATTATCGGCAGTTGAACGCAGTCACTATAAAGAACAAGTACCCTTTACCACGGATTGATGATCTGTTTGACCAGTTGAGAGATACATCAGTGTACTCAAAGATAGATCTGCGATCAGGTTATCATCAGCTGAGGGTCAGAGATTCTGATATCCAGAAGACAGCGTTTCGTACCCGATACGGGCATTATGAGTTTGTGGTGATGCCATTTGGGCTCACCAACGCGCCTGCAGTGTTCATGGATCTCATGAACCGGGTATTCTTGGAGTACTTGGATCGGTTCGTCATTGTATTTATCGACGATATTTTGGTCTATTCTCGTTCGTCAGAGGAGCACGCTCAGCACCTTCGCATCGTCTTGGAGACGCTTCGGCGGGAGCGACTCTATGCGAAGTACAGTAAGTGTGCTTTCTGGTTATCGTCCGTGGGTTTTCTCGGCCATATTGTGTCCAGCAGGGGCATTTCTGTCGACCCACAGAAGATTGAGGCTGTCACCGGTTGGGAGCAGCCTAAGTCAGTTCACGAGGTGCGCAGCTTTCTGGGCTTAGCTGGCTATTACCGACGCTTCGTCGAGGGGTTTTCTAGTATTGCCGCACCACTGACACGCCTGACCAGAAAGGGCGTGAAGTTTGTTTGGACCGAGGCCTGCGAGACCAGCTTTCAGGAGCTGAAGCAGCGGCTTGTATCTGCACCAGTTCTGGTACTGCCGTCTGGAGAGCAGGGTTTCACCTTGTATACCGATGCATCTCTTCTTGGACTGGGCGCAGTGCTCATGCAGCATGGACGGGTGGTCGCTTATGCTTCTCGGCAGCTCAAGGAGCATGAGAGGAACTATCCTGTTCACGACTTGGAGTTGGCTGCTATTATTTTTGCGCTGAAGATCTGGAGGCATCTTCTTTACGGGATCACCTTTGAGATCTTCACGGACCACCGGAGTCTTCAGTATCTCTTCACTCAGCGAGAGCTGAATCTTCGACAGAGGAGATGGATGGAGTTCCTGAAGGACTATGATTGCACCATTGGCTACCATCCTGGGAAAGCCAATGTGGTAGCGGACGCACTGAGTAGGAAGACCAGAGCAGTATTAGCCTGTCAGCGGGTGATTGTCACAGAGTTGATACAGAGTTTTTCAGAGTTGGGATTAGAGGAGCGGTCCCAGACAGAGAGGGGTTTGCTGGTGACTATGGTTGCGCAGTCAGCTATCAGGTCCAGGATTAGCGAGGCGCAGGCCAGTGACCCGCATCTGCAGTCTCTGGGCAGTCGCATTTCCGTCGGGCAGCCGTCTGACTTTACGCGGGACGATGAGGGCATCCTGTTTTTCCGAGGGAGACTATGTGTGCCAGCATCACATCCAGTCAGGGAGGAGTTGTTACAGGAGGCTCATCGTTCGCGGTTCGCTATACACCCAGGCGGTACCCGGATGTATCGGGATTTGAGGCGTTCCTATTGGTGGAACAACATGAAGAGGGACATTGCGAGTTTTGTTGCTAGATGTCTCGTCTGCCAGCAGGTTAAGGCAGAGCACCAGAGACCTGCTGGGTTACTTCAGAGGATTCCCATTCCCGAGTGGAAATGGGAACACATTACGATGGATTTTGTGGTGGGACTGCCCAGGACTAGGAGGGGTCACGATGCGATTTGGGTGATCGTTGATCGATTAACCAAATCGGCACATTTCTTAGCTATTCGGAGGACGGATTCTCTCGACAGGTTAGCGGAGTTATATTGTCGAGAGATCGTCAGATTGCACGGAGTACCCCTGAGCATTATATCGGACAGAGATCCTCGATTCACCTCCCGTTTTTGGCAGGGCCTGCAGAGGGCCATGGGGACAGACCTTCGGTTCAGTACAGCATTTCACCCGCAGACAGACGGTCAGTCAGAGCGTACGATTCAGACATTGGAGGACCTACTGAGATCATGTGTTCTGGATTTCGGAGGCAGCTGGGAGGATCATTTACATTTGGTAGAGTTCGCCTACAACAACGGCTATCATTCGGCGATTCAGATGGCGCCGTTTGAGGCGTTGTATGGTAGGCCATGTCGGACACCCACCCTCTGGGAGGAGGTTGGAGAGGCCCAGCTGCTAGGACCAGAGAGAGCTCAGCAGGAGGCAGAGCTTGTACGCACTATTAGACGGAGGATGTCAGAGGCACAGGACCGCCAGAAGAGTTATGCTGATCGGAGACGGAGACCTCTGGAGTTCTCGGCAGGCGACCATGTTTTTCTTCGTGTTTCACCCACGAAAGGGGTGAAGAGATTTGGACTCAGAGGTAAGCTAGCTCCGCGGTACATTGGACCTTTTCAGATTCTGGAGAGGATCGGAGCCGTAGCTTACCGTCTGGCACTTCCCCCTTCCTTGGCCGGTGTGCATGATGTGTTCCACGTCTCTATGCTGAGGAGATACGTGGCCGACCCAGCACACATTCTAGCAGAGGTTCCGGGTTCGCTGCAGCCAGATGCTACCTACGAGGAGATTCCGACACGGATCCTAGAGCATGGGGAGCGTCAGTTGAGGAATAAGACAATCCGACTGGTGAAGGTCGGATGGCTGCACCATTCTGACGCCGAGGCGACCTGGGAGCTCGAGGACACCATTCGAGCTCGCTACCCCCACTTATTTGTTTGAGGTACGTGTGAGTTTCATTCAGTACATATATACTACATATCTCCTGTTCAGTTGGTTTGTACTGTATGTTCTTACATGGTGCTTGTAGATCATAAATTTGGGGACCAAATTTTTGTTAGTGGGGGAGAATGTGAGAATCTGGGAAATATGAGGGTCAAAAAAAAAAAAAAAAAAAACTTCCGAATTTAAGGGCATGATTGGGATTTCAAAAGTTGAAGGGACTTTTCTGCAAAAGAGCCCCCCCTTATAAACGTTTCACTGTCCCCGTTCGGTGTGACCTAGCCGCAACAAACACCGCTTCGATCCCTCCTCTCATCTTCGCCTTTCACCGCAGCCAAACGATCTCAGCGCACCGGTTCCTCCTTCGTCTTCTTCTTCCCTGATCTCACCAGAGCCGGAGTTTTGGCCGATCTCAACCTCTTCTCTTTTCTTCCCCACGTCTCCAGCTGTAGGAGCGATCTGGGGTTCCCAATCGGGACTGGTTGGGAGACTCGAATCGAAGCTAGGGTTTCGGAAGCAAACAAGGACCGCAGGCTCTCGCTATCTTTCGCATTTTTTCCTTCCCTCTCAGCTATTGGTGGTGGCTGGGTCTTGATATCTCTTGCTCGGCTATTGGAATCGCCGGATTTGGCACAGA
This sequence comes from Boesenbergia rotunda, assembly GCA_024364735.1. NCBI lineage: Eukaryota > Viridiplantae > Streptophyta > Magnoliopsida > Zingiberales > Zingiberaceae > Boesenbergia > Boesenbergia rotunda. The sequence continues at coordinate 736,413 of JAGFNQ010000636.1, forward strand.
GGATGCCGGTGACTTCCGAGGTAATGAGCAAAGTGTTGGTGGCTTGAGGTAGGGCGTGCGAGCTATTGCCGATTGATCCACTCCCGGTAGGTGTGTGATTTGTGTATCAAATCTGGTTGAGTTATATCTGATTTCTTGTGTGATCTACATTTGTATTTGATCAGGCAGAATCAGTTCGTTTGGAGTTGTTGTTCTTGGGAGTTGACCGGCAAGATTAGAGCCAAGAAGGTTCTTCGACCCCAGACTCAGGTGAGGATTTCAACAGTGGTGGGATCTAGGTTGTTCTTGTATGAATTAATTTAGTATTGGATAGTCATTCGAATTTGGTTTAGCAATTCAGTTAGTTTCCCTAATCTTAGCTAAGTCCTCTGATAGATGATTGTTGCAAATTGGGTATCGGATCAGTGTTAAACCTTTAACCCATCTTGCTGTGAGTTTAGTGATCTCAAGTTTGTAATTAGAGTTTTGATTAGGATTAGGCTAAACCTAAGTTGAGTCTAAGTCCTATAACTCGGGGTAATTTGGGATTAGTTAATCATAATTAACCCTAATTAATTAAAGGGGAGTTTAATTAGGATTAATGGGTTAGGATTAATCCTAATTAAATTAGAAGTTATATTCGACTAAATGATTGTGTATTTGATGCAGGATATTGAGTGTCGCGGCTAGCTTCGTTGCGGCTATTATTTCTAGACGGGGGTTCTCGACGCCAGGACTTCTTTATATCGAGGCGGGTACTTCTGTTTATGCATAGCTAGACATAGTTAGCAGTAGGGATACCTGATATTGTTATCTCTGTGCTTTTGCTTCGGTAGTTGAATCCGTTAGCTTTACTGTTTACTATATCTGTATGGATTGATGATGCATAGTTTACCTTATACCTTACGCTAGGATTTAGGTATTGGTGCATACCGGTTATCTGGACTACTGCATGTCATGTAGATGACAGTAGGGATAGATAGTGGTTGATGCATGAGATAGCGACATGCATCATTATTGCACGTAGCATAGGGGACGACCTTTGACTCCCTGGAGGTTGAGATGGGTCGTCGTACTTGCTACTCGTCCTATCTATCCGATGATAGCAAAGGACGTTTAGAGCGTTACTTCACCCGATGGTGGGGTACGTTTATGGTCTCCGACCCTACCCATTCGGTCTCGCGTGTGCATTATCGACCGTCTGTTCGTGCAGGGAAGACCAGGTCACAGCCCTACCCATATGGTCCCGCGTGTGCATTATTGACCCAGGCGTCAGGGGTGACCCATGCTGCATCATGAGCATACTGTGCATTGATGCATATGATTGTGTTTGCTGCACTTGATTGCTGCACTTGGTTGACATGCATACTACTGGGTTTGGGATCGACACAGGTAGGTATGTAGTCCCTTTACTGCTTATGGTTCAGTTCTGTATTCTTCTTACTGCAGTTATCTTCAGTTCTGTGATAGATAGATTGACGGTGACTTGCTGCTATTATTTTCTTCCTATGCACATTAGACTGTATTCGCTGAGTTCTTAGGACTCACCCCGTTGGCTATGTTTTTCTCTTATCAGGATGATCGTCTGGATCGTTCAGCAGCCTGTCCCAGTTCATGTGTCTCCGAGATGATTTTCGCCTGTCTTTTGGTTGGGGTACATGTTGGTACCCGTTTCTTTTATTCATTGTATTTCTTTTCATTTCCGCTGTTGGTATGTTATACTCTTTTGTGTCGTCTATGTTACGGCAGGATAGTTGTACTTTTGTGTGCCATGGAGGCCTCGAGTTTGTTTTGGTTTTGTCGTAAGTCGTACCGGTACGCAGCTTGGTTGCCGTTTCTGTTTTCGATTTATACAGTCGCTTGTTCCAGCCCTATAGGCTGCGGTACAAGCTAGCTGAGGTAGTCGTGGTGGTCTGGTTGTTTGAATTGTCCGCCGAGACGAGGGAGTAGCTGTCCGGTGGGTATCGGACGAGCGACACCTCGGGGCGTGACAGAGAATATAAAGGAATTTATGTAAATACTGCTTGGTTCAGCTGCATCCTGCCAACCAATATAACCAATACATTTCATCAGTTTTAAAAGTCTCTCAGTTAGATTTTCCATGTTAAAATTGTCTTCCAATTTGAATTGGCATAAGACACGAGCTATTTTTCACCATGTTAATGATGCTCCTTAATTTTTATTTTTCTTCTAGCAGTATTGAATCGTGCTGGTTATTCTATTAATAGTGATCTTTTCAAATCTGCAAAAACAGGTGTTGCTAATGCTTAACAATATGTGCCTTGATCGGTGGTGGCTGTACTTTCCTGCTCTGGCCCTTCTTATATTTAATTCCATCTATGCAAACTATTCTGCAATTATTTTTGACGCTTGGCTGGATGTAATTTGCAGCATTGCTCTCATAGTTCAATTATCATTTCTTTATGATCTTTAATACCAAAAAAAATATGTTGAAGGAGATTTCTCCATTTTGTGCAACTGAGTATAGTGGTTTTATGGATTTTGAATCCATTCTCAATCCTCAAACTGTACCATCTTATGTGCTCACTGTACTACATATGTAACTTAATAACACTTGGATATCATTTTTGAGAATTTCTTTACCTTTTGATTCTTCACCATCTTCAATCTGCATGTTTGCTAGTCACGTTAATGTCTATAAATATTTCTGTGAGTTTAGAAATTTCACTTATTGCATGCTAAGGTATCTTTTGGTTTGTGGATTTTTTATTCGTATGCCATAGAGAATTATTGAATATTTCTATAACTCATTTGATGTGTCTCCCCAATGCTTACTCATAATCTTATGGTTTTCCATTCTCCTTTCATAATATCCATCTCTTTTTCTCCATGAACTAGTCAAACTTGCCTTTATGTTTTTGCATAAAATATTTATATCACGTTTGCAGAAATCTGCTGCCAGAAACAAGTCTTTTTTTGATTTTCCATCCTGTAGCTTGTTGAACAAAAGAATAAAAAGTTTCTTGATGAACTAGTTGCCCACAATTCATTCTTACGTGGCATTTGCCACCCAATGAATTCTGAACCACTCAAATAAACCCAAAAAATTTCAACTTCCCATCTCATTTCTTTCATAACAGGTTCACTCAATGAATATTATGTGGCTCTGTAGCATTATTTGATATTTTTTCATTGGAATTTTCTCACAGTTGTTTCGCAATCGACTGATAGCCACTGCACGCCAAAGCAGGAAAAGAAATTCAAGCTTGACTCAACTACTGTATGGAAATATGCAAGACGCTTATAAGAGATGGAATGCTAAGCTGGTCGAAGTTCTGCAACGTACTCCTCACTATTTGATCTTGGACTAGACCGTTTACTTGCAAACTCGTGGGGCAAGCTTCTACATTGTCTTTGCTTGGAAAATCACATAGCGAGTAGGAGTATAATGTGTTATTTGATTTACATTTTGCTTTTGTTGAAAGAAAAATGGATAGTTGTAAAATACATGGATTGTTTTGTTTTTGAAACTAATTGGATGTTGCATTTACTTAATTCATGGTGTGTTATTGATTTTGGATAAACTATTATATTATTGTGTTCTTTTATATGTCTAGAAAAATTATAAATAAAAATAAATATGAAATTTATATAAAAAATTAAGACTTTTGACACCGGTTGTTTCTAGAACAGGTGTTAAAACATCATTTTTAACACCGGTTGTTCCCAGAACCGGTGTTAAAAATAATGTTTTAACACCGGTTGTTTCCAGAACCGGTGTTAAAAATGATGTTTTAACACCGGTTGTTTCCAGAACCGGTGTTAAAAATGATGTTTTAACACCGGTTGTTTCCAGAACTGGTGTTAAAAATGATGTTTGAACGCCGGTTATTTAAAATAACCGGTGTCTAAAATGGCTTTCCCGCCTCATAATTGAACTTTTAACAACGGTTATTAACCGGTGTTAAATCTATATATTACACCGGTTTGTTAACCGGTGTTAAAAGTCTATACTTACAATGCCGGCTGGATCAACACCGGTTCCGGAACCGGTGTTAAAAGTCGAAAATAACCGGTGTTAAAAGCCTTTTTTCCACTAGTGATTTATATAAGTTATGATTGCTGCATTTGGTTAACATGTATCTATGTTTTGATATTATGTTATCACTCTGTTTCGTATATGCCTAGTTACTATTCTGTTTCCTAAAGACTGTACACTGTTGTTCCTTTTGCTTGTTATACCTTTTGTTTATGTCATGTGTTTATCTAGAGTTATACCCGCAAAGTCCGCCCGGACTCACCACCCCCACCATCTACTTTTGTTTCAGGTAGCAGATAGATGCATTACCTAGAACCAGGAGAGGATCTAGTTGTTAGTCTCACCGTGTCGATTCGTTTTAGAGTTATTTTCAGTGTTTAGTTTATTTTTCCGCAGTTACTACATTTCTGCACTTCCGTTATTTTCGCATTTTCATTAGAGTGATGTTACTAATTCATGGGTCTTATGTTTTATTGATTAGCAGTTCTAATTTGTTCGTTCATGCTTATATGGACTTATTATTGATCGTCGTGGATTGAGTTTTATTTATGGATATAGACTCTTTTATTTCTATCTTTTATATCGATATTAATTGCGTGGTTGTGAGCTTATTTTATATTTGTGATGGTTGAGGCATCATATGTTTTGAGGGTTTTATATAAATGTCCCAACTTGCTCGCCATACAGGGGAGATGTTGTCCGATTTTCGAACAAGCATGGGTCTCTGGGAGCGTGACACTCTTCTCACTGGCCATTTCTTCCCGCTGCGATCTCCTCACGCGTCAACAGCTGGAGAAGAGCGACCAGCCTAGAGAAGGGAATGGAGGCAGTGATGTCTTGGCCTGTTTGTGCGAAGGAAGCCATCGACCTGCTCAACTGCGCCATCAAAAGTCCCTTCAACCGCGACAAGTGCTACCACTTGCTAGGCGCCTTGCGGACCTGCGTTCTCGAGAAGGTATGCTTTTGTGACAATACCAAATCTCTCTCAGTTTTATTAGATCGATCGCTTCATTTTGCCCCTCGCTTCGTGTTGCAAAATGTTTGTAGCAATAGATCAAATATTCGGTGGACAAAATTTCTGTGCGTCTTAACCATGGTTCGTTGGAACAGACTTGGAACGACCAGAACAGGTGTTCTGGAATGGGAACACCCACGTCGTTCTAAAGTTCCGAAATATAACGACGTTTGCTTTGGGATGCCCCTTTTCACTGTTATAACGGCCGGAATGGCCGAAATGGACAAACATGGATTGATTGATTAAAAGGCTTTGGATTCTAATTTTTTACCACGTAACTTTGATTTTCATTCAACAGATGGATTGATTAATTGAGTAAAGAGCTTTAGATTCCAATTTTTTACCACATGACTTTGCTTTTCATTCAACAAACCTCTTGATTAATTGATGAAAAGCTTTGGATTCCTTTTTTACTCGCTTTGTTTTTTCATTCCGTCTGTTAATGTTTTGTCTGTATGATCAAAAAAATATAATATCGCTATCATATCATTTTTTTATCCCTTTGCTAATATTGCATGACTGTACGACTTCTATTAACTGACCATCTCTCATTGTTTAAGCAATTGCAATGTAGCTCCTTTAGTTTGATTAATTGATTTTTCTATTATTTTCATCGTATTCGTAAACAAGGTATATTTTCTAATTTTTCATCCGGTTCTAATTTTTCAAATTTAAGATAGAGGTTTAATTTGTTGGAGTAACCTAGGTACCTTGAATTTTGATATTTGGGAAAATATTTAAGTTCGAATTATTGTTGTATTTGATGTTGCATTGTGAAAATGTAGGATACAGGTACGAAGGAGAAAAGTTCAAGTGACATCTTGGCAAAGGAAGACCCAACAATAAGATCGAGATCGAAGGAAGCTCCAGAAGATAAGGCGTGAAGGATGGAGAGACATCCGAGGGACGCAAGGTTGACGGAGGAGGCTAGAATGCTAGGTCTAGGTTGGTCTGGTGAGGACGAGTGCTGAGTGATTGTACTCGGGGTTGAAACCCTAGTTTTAGGGTTTGGGCAGTCGACTGATGTAGGGCACAGAAAAATAAGTCGACTGATCCTTTGTGCAGTCGACTGGTGTCGGCTGAAATTTGAACGTTGAGTTGTAACGTTCAGATTCGGTTGGAACCAGTCGATTGGTGTTGGCACCAGTCGACTAGTAATGGCTAGTCCAGCCACGATCTCTATTTAAGGGAGCTCGGTTTGACTGGTTAGGGTTGACGAAATTGACTTTGGTTAAAGACCAATTAGTAGTCTAAGTGCTCAGGTGAGTGTTGCGGGTTGTGGTGAGGTTTCTCCACCCATAAAGAGCTACATGAGCTAGCCAGAGGCTTTCTGAAGAATCATCCACCGATATATCAGGATCGTCCACCTTACGGATAACCGTGGAGTATGAGATTTATTTTCGGACCACGTAAAGGTTTGGTGTTAGCGGTTTTGATTTCCTTTTTGTTAGTTTAGTTTACTTGTATTCCATTGCGCACTAACAAAGTGTAGGAAGAATCGCGATTGAAGTGGGTGAACGACTATTTACCCCTTCTAGTCGTATGCACCGATCTCCAACAAATGGTATTAGAGTCGGGGTCGCTCTTGTTGGACTAACTGCCAAAAGAGCAAAGATGCTAAAGGAAGATGGACGCGGAAGGTTAGCTAGAATGGGATACTCGGATCCCACTTCCATATGATCGTGACGACTTCGATTATTGGAGGAAGCGATTGGAGGCTTAGTTCCAAATAGATTGGGACCATTGGACCACATTAGAGGTTCCATTCGAAACTCCAACGGACAAGAAGGGGAAGCACCTCCGACCTCGGTATTGGATCAAGGATCAAAAGGAGGAAGCGGAGGCGGATAAGGAGGTAACGAGAATTGTTTTAAACTTATTACCTTCTTATATTGTGTCTCTTGTAGGTGATTACAAGAATGCCTATGAGCAATGGAGAAAGGTGATAGTTCTATACAAAAATTCTACACAAGGACATGAAGTGGAGGAGTCCAAGGATAAGGGCTTATTGGTCCAAGAGAAGGAGAAGGACCAATCGGAAGTTGAATCGAGCTCAACATCCGAAGAGGAGGAGGAAGTGGAATCGTCCACATCCTCAAGTGAGGAAGAAAAAGAGCAATCCAAGGTGAAGGAGATCTTGGAAGCTCAACCCTCAACCTCAATTACCGAGAAGAGTGGGAAATCTCACATCAAGTGTTTTGAGTGTGGGGAAATGGGACACTACAAGAATATGTGTCCTTCACTCAAGAAGGTAAAGGAGGTAAACTCTAAACCCGATAATGTTCATTTAAAGACTAACATGGGTTGTAGGGATGAAGCTAAGGATAAGAAGCATATAATTTGTTTCACGTGTGGTGAGCGAGGTCACTACCACACAAAATGCCCAAGGAAAGGAGAGCTCAAGAAGCTAGGGCATTTGAAGAAATTAGAGAAGAAGAGAAACTCAAGTCAAGAGGAAGCTTCAAAGGTAAAAAGGAAGGTAATCCCTTATTTAAAATTTAATCTAATTTTAATTCTTATATGTTTATTAAAAATAATGTAGATTATTTACCCAAGCATAATCATGGATTTATGTATAATAATAGGAATAGGGTTAACAAGGTAGATAATCTTAAGAAATCATTATCCAAGTATAGACCAAATATGACCAAACTACCATGCCTAAGGAAAAGAAGGTAGTAAATGAGCAAGACATTAATCCCAATAAGGGGAGACATATGCCTAGAAAGGTGGGTAGGTCTAGGAATGTCCAAGGTGGACATGTTACTCTAGAGTTAGAAAATCAAGTCTTGAATGCAGGACTTCAAGAAATGGAAAGAGTCCTAGATAAGTTCATTATTGGACCTAGGGGATTTGACATGTGTTTGGGTGTTCAAAAATCCAAAAATGTCAAATTAAGTACCTCCAAGATAAAAAAAATGTCAAATGTTAGAAGGGAACAAGATATCAGTAAGGGAGGAGTAATCAAAAACAAGATGTCCAAGATTAAGAAGGTAATGGTTGAGAGCCAATAATCACCGGAGGTACACCGATGTGGCTTAGTAACCTTGGATAAGTCACCTAGGGAGGTGGTTAAGGTTAAGAGCTCAAGGGGGAGCTCTAAGAGTCAAATTTGGATCCATGGTAAATGGATCTTGAGAGGATTTCTCCCGAAGGTCTAGGTGAATCATGGAGTGTGCCAAAGGATTTGGAGATGGATTTGAGGCTCAATCCTTAGATTTTAGCACATTGGATTTATGTTTCATGTATGAAAATATGACATTAGGGTGATATTGCATGAAAATTGATATTTGATGTATAGATGTCATATAAACCAATGCTAGGGATGAATTGTTGGTATGGGCAGATACATCAAGATGAAGCCAAAACTAGGACTTTAGGTCAAGGTTCTATTGAACCATTTAGATAATTTTGAATTTTTTTGTCAATCTTGGGATCCGAGATATATACATTTTTAAATGTATTTTTCCCAAGAGACGCGGGTACCACAAACCTTTCTACAAAATTTGAAAATTTTTGGAAACTTATGAAATTTTTGGTGTATTTCTGAAATTAGGTCAGAAATGTAGAAATAAGATGTTATCAGGGTATCAGTCGATTGGTGCAGGGGACAGTCGACTGGTAACAATGCTGTCTAGAGAGAGACTAACTACTGTATGATTTTTTGATAGGGATCAGTCGACTGGTAACTGTCTCAGTCGACTGATACATGCTAAAATTATTTTCAGCAAAGTCAAAATGTGTCTTGATTATTGTCAAACATGTGTATAATCTTATGGGGATTAATACACAATGTTTGTGGTTTGTTATGGTTAAATAATCCAATAATTGGGGAGATTGTTGGAGCTCTTTTTTATGTGTGGCAAAGGGAGAGAAGTGTTGGGTTTAAGTGGGAAATCAACACACCTTTGCAAGAAATTCAAGCTCAAGGGGGAGCTTAGGTAAAGGGGGAGCATTTGTTGGCCAAGGGGGAGAAGTACCTTTGCAAGGAAAACCTACTCACGGGGAAGTTTAGGTAGAAGGGGGAGCCTAAGGTTAGGTTCCATGATAATATGACTTGTTGTTGTTTCCCTAACTTAAACGGGTTGCCAAACATCAAAAAAGGGGAGATTGTTGGAGCAATCTAGGTACCTTAGGTTTTAATGTTTGAGCAAATGTTTAAGTTAGGATTATTGTTGTATTTGATGTTGCATTGTGAGAATGCAGAATATAGGTACGAAGGAGAAAAGTCCAAGTGACATCTTGACAAAGGAAGACCGGACAACAAGGACAGAGACCGAAGGAAGCTCCAGAAGGCAAGGAGTGAAGGATGAAGAGGCTTCCAAGGGACGCAAGGCTGATGTAGGAGGCTAGAAGGCTTGGTTTAGGTTGGTCGGGTGAGGACGAATGTTGAGTGATTGTACTCGAGGTTGAAACCATAGGTTTAGGGTTTAGGCAGTCGACTGCTGCATGTAGCAGCCGACTAACGTAGGGCACAGAAAGTGCCTTTGCAAGGACTCAAGGGGGAGTTTAGGTAGAAGGGGGAGTCTAAGGTTAGGTTCCATGATAATATGCCTTGTTGTTGTTTCCCTAACTTAAACGGGTTGTCAAACATCAAAAAGGGGAAGATTGTTGGAGCAATCTAGGTATCTTGGGTTTTAATGATTGGGCAAAAATTTAAGTTAGGATTATTGTTGTATTTGATGTTGCATTGTGAGAATGCAAGATCCATGTACGAAGGAGAAAAGTCCAAGTGACATCTTGGCAAAGGAAGACCCAACAACAAGGACCGAGGTCAAAGGAAGCTCCAGAAGGCAAGGTGTGAAGGATGGAGAGGCATCCGAGAGACGCAAGGCTGATGGAGGAGGCTAGAATGCTAGATCTAGGTTGGTCAGGTAACGACGAGTGCTGAGTGACTATACTTGAGGTTGAAACCTAGGTTTAGGGGTTTGGGTAGTCGACGTCTGCATGTAATAGTCGACTAATGTAGGGCATAGAAAGATCAATCGACTGATTCTCTGTACAATCGGCTGGTGTCGGTTGGAATTCGAACGTTGGGATGTAATGTTCGGATTCGGTTGGAACCAATCGACTGGTGTTGGCACTAGTTAACTGGTAACGGCTAGTTCAGCCACGAGCTCTATTTAAGGGAGCTCAATTTGGCTGGCTAGAGTTGACGAAATCGGCTTTGGTTAAAGGCCAATTAGTAGTCTACGTGTTCAGGTAAGTGTTGCGGGTTGTGGCGAGATTTCTCCACCCACAAAGAGCTACACGAGCTTGCCGGAGGCTTTCCGAGGAGTCATCCACCGACAGATCAGAATCGCCAACCTTACGAATAGTCGTGGAGTAGGAGCTTTATTTCCGAACCACGTAAATGTTTGCTGTTAGCGGTTTTGATTTTCTTTTTGTTAGTTTAGTTTACTTGTATTCCATTGCACACTAATAAATGTTAGTAGGACCCTTAGAGCCAATTATGTGATGATTGACTAGGGATATTTTGTATCATATTCTATTATTAATAAAGACATGTTTGGTTATTATACTTACTTTTTATTCTGTGCCGAATGACAAAGTATAATAATGTTCTTGTGTAGTAGGTTCTTATCTACATTATATCGATTGGTTGAATCGATAGTGAGATAATGTAGAGAACACTACACTAAATTATTCCTAGTCGAGCATTAATATTCAGGGGCAATATTAATGCACGAAGATTAGCATGTAGGTCAACTGATGACTTGAACTTACAAGTCATGAATATGTGATATCAAGTTGACACATGGGTATACATTGGAGAATGTGTACCGAATGACCCGCCATGAGAAAATTTCATAAATTGTCATATGAGTGTCATAGACTTTCTCATGTGACTATTGGTATGAATAGTCCTTAGACCTGAAGTCACTACGGTTCCCAACATAAGGAGTTATATACTTTGGTATCGTCAAATGTCACCCGTAACAAGGTGGGCTATAAAGGCGATCACTGGGTATGTAATAAATTATGCGGAGGGATGTGAGTGATGTAGATGTGATCTATCCCTCCCACATGACGGGAGTGATATCTGTGGGTCCCTTGATCGAGTAGGACTGCTGAAACGCATGACCATGCTCAAATGAGTCAATATGAGATATTGAGCTCATTTATTTGAGTGAGTCTACTCGGGGATCAAGAAACACAAGATTGATTGAGGATGACACGGTCTATGCCTCATTGGTCAATCTAGATATCAAGGATAGAAGGACAAGGTCATACACTATCATAGTTACGGAGGTTTAGTCCGATCTCGACTTTTCTTGTTACTTGGGTAGCAATATGCATTGCTAGATGTCGCTCATTGTTTATGTGTCTAAAGTGTTTAGGCGCATTGCCAACGTCACGAGAACCTATTGGGTCACACACAAAGGACACAATGCTTCAGGAAATCTGATCAGCCGACCTAAGCCCGAGTTGGGAACTCGGGAGGCCCGAGCCCGAGTTAGGAACTCGGGGAGTCCGAGACCGAGTTGGGGAACTCGGGAAGTCCGAGCCCGAGTTGGGGAACTCGGGGAGTCCGAGCCCGAGTTGGGAACTCGGGAAGTCCGAGCCCGAGCTGGGAACTCGAGAGATCTGAGCTCGAGTTGGGAACTCGGGAGCGTAGGTCGAGAGCTCGGTACTCAGCAGACTGAGCTGGGAGCACGGCGGACTGAGTCGGCACTCGGCAGACTGAGTCGGAACTCGACAGACTGAGCTGGGAGCTCGGCAAACTGAGTCGGGACCACGACACTCGGCGGACTGGGCTGGGAGCTCGGCAGACTGGCTCGGTACTCGACAGTCGGGGCTCGACACTCGGGAGACTTGGTCGGGAGATCGAGTCGGAAGCCCGAGAGTCCCGGTCGGATTTGCATGCAGGAAAGAGAAAAGTCTCTCTTCATTGGATGAAGAGAAGATGAAGAGCCACATGGAAAGATGTGCTCTTTATTGGCTTTAATGAAGGGAAGTCAAAGAGTCAAATGACTCTAGGTATTCATGGGATGAATATAAAAGGGGTCAAGTCATTTTGAATGAAGAACAAAGTATTTCCTTCTTCCCTTCTTCTCTTCTTCTTCTCCTCTCTCTTGGCCGAAACCTTACTGTAAGGTTCTTGGTATTTTTGAGCTACCTCAAGTTGCTAGCACAACTAAGGTAGTTCTCCCGAAGTTGAGAGATTGTGTCCGTGGGGATACGAATAGAGGCACGAACGTTTGAACGTGCAAGAGATCCGACGCATCTTGGACGAGCGGGATAAACGAAGGACACGCTTCAAAAGTATAAACAGTAGATAAATCTATTAGATAGATAACTTTGTACGAGTTTTTTTTTGCATGGATCGCTCGTGGGTTCTTGTTTCTGTTGTGTTTTATTGTTTTGTGCCGAGAGAACCCAATAATAAAGTGTAGGAAGAACTACGATTGAAGTAGGTGAATAATTATTCATCCCCTCTCTAGTCATACGTATCAATCCCCAACGTAATAAATAAAATTGGATGAAAAATTAGAAAACTTACCTTGTTTGCGGATATGATGAAAATAATAGTAAAAATCAAATAATCAAACCAAAAAAGCTAATGACGATAGCCAAAAATTACAATTGCTCAAACAATGAGAGATGTTCAGTTAATAGAAGTCGTGCAATCATGTAATATTGACAAAGGGATGAAAAAAATAATGTGATAGCAATGTGATGTTTTTATTTAAATCAATATAGACAAAACATTAACAGATGGAATAAAAAGCAAAGCTTGTAAAAAAAAGGGAATCTAAAGCTTTTCATTAATTAATCAATAGGTCTGTTAAATGAAAAGCAAAGTCGTGTGGTAAAAAAATGGAATCCAAAGTTCTTTACTCAATTAATGAATCCATGTGTTGAATAAAAAGCAAAGTCATGTGGTAAAAAATGGGAATCCAAAGCTTTTTAATCAATTAATCCATGTTTGTCCATTTTGGCCATTCCGTTCCAACCGTTATAACGGTGAAAGACGGTGTCCCAAAGCAAACGTCGTTATTGGGACCTTGGCGTTTAGCTAGAGGGGGTGAATAGCTACTTTTCGATTTTCTTCCTACACGTGTTAGCAAGCTCAAGCGGAAAACTTAAATATAAACTAAAACAATGTTGACACCAAACCTTTACGTGGTTCGGAGATGATACACCTACTCCACGGCTGCTCGTAAGGTGGACGATCCCGATCCGTCGGTGGATGAGTCCCCGGAAGACCTCCGGTTTGCTCTTGTCGCTCCTTGTGGGTGGAGAAACCTCGCCACAATCTCTTGACAACTTCTGAGCACTTGTAGGCTACTAACAGACTTTACCCAAGCTTGTTTCGCTAAAATAACTCAGCCAAAACGAGCTCTTTTAAATAGTGCTTGATGCTGAAAAGACTGTTACCAGTCGACTGGTGCTAATACTAGTCGACTGGTCCACTTGAATTCGAATGTCATAGACCGATGTTTCGAATTCTAGTCGACACTAGTCGACTAATGCTAGGATCAATCGACTGATCTTTCTGTGATCTACATCAGTCGATTGATCCAAGCATCAGTTGACTGCCAACTTCCTAAGCCTAGGGTTTTCCTTCCCGAGTACAATTCTCTCAGCACTCGAACCCTCACGGCTTAGTCTAGGGTTTCCCTCCCGTGTACAATTCTCTTAGCACTCGAACCCTCACGACTTAGTTGACTCTTCATCCAACAACCTCAACCTGTTGCCTTCAAGCCTTCTTCGACTTTGGCTCTCGTCCCTCGGATCCATGCAAGCCCACGGCTCGTCTCCCCATGCCATCCTTCGCGTATGCCTTGAAGTTCGCTTCCCTCGGCTCATCGTTCCAGCTTTGTCCACTGTCCCTCAGATGCATGCAAGCCCACAGCTCGTCTCCCCATGTCATCCTTCACCGAACCCAAGGACGTCCAACTAAGTCTATGTGTATCCTGCAAACCTGCACACTTAAATACACATATTAGATCAACATGAAACCCTAACTTAATCATATTGACACATACATCAAAACTCATGATCTACCCGATCACACTTGGGTCGATTGCACCAACAGTCGTTATATTCTGGAACTTTGGAACGTCGTGGGGCGTTCCTATTCCAGAACGCCCGTTCCTATTCCAGAACGCCCGTTCCGACCATTCCAGCTCCATCTTGACGAAACATGGTTAATGCGCAGAAATTTTGTCCACCGAATGTTCAATCTATTGTTACAAACATTTTGCAGCACGAAGCGAGGGGCAAAACGAAGTGATCGATCTAACAAAACTGGGAAAGATCTGATATTGTCACAAAAGCATACCTTCTCGAGAACGCAACTCTGTAAGGCATCCAGCAAGCGGAGGCACTTGTCACGGTCAAGGGGGCTTTTGACGACGCAGTTAAGCAAGTCGATGGCTTCCTGTCATGCCCCCAGAGGCACATGCTTCCTCGAAAATCGGGCAGCATCTCCCGTGTACGGCGGATAATATGGGGCAAATATACATAACACACTCCTCATAAAAGATGGCTCAGCCATCATAACAGAAAATAAAACATCACCACGCAGTTTATATTAACATAAAAGATAACGGGTGGCTCAGCCACCTTAAACAGAAAAGAACTACAATTCAAAGAGAACACAAAAGTCTCAGATATCGACAAAACCCAATAACGAATAAAATACAACTCCAAGTACTGAAACAAATAACTAAACCAAATACGGAAGATTAACTCAACTCGACACTGGGGGCTGGCAACTGGATCCTCTCCTGGCTCCAAGAAATACACCTACCTGCTATCTGAAATAACAAAGAAGAAAGCAGGGGTAGTGAGTCCGGGCGGACTCTGCGGGTATATGAGTAGACAATAAGCATGACATAATACAAGATAACCAAGTAGAGAATCCAACATGGTACAGTCCATAAGGAAATATAGAAACCTAATCATGCATAACATATGCAATTCGACATGGTATAAAGTCCGAATAACGACTAAGTAGGTATAGAACAACTCAACAAGAATAATATCAAAATATACATGCATGTCAAACATGTGCAACAATCATAGCTCATATAAGTGCATCAAACACAAGCAAATACATAAAAGAAATACGTATGCACATGATGCAATGACATGTGTCACCCTTGACGCCAGTCAAGCCGTCAACGCATCACATCTGTGTGACCGAGTGGGTAGGGCTGTGACAACTGTACCACTCCAACAATAAATACCACATAAGGCGTGGTTGAGTGGACAGGATGCTGGGGAGTCCACACTCCAGACCCCGGTACATCGGGGGAGCTATCAACAGCTACAATATCCCTCAAAAACAAACAATGGTGAGGGTGAGCCACCAACGGCTCATCCCTCTAAAAACAACGGTGAGGGTGTCACTGTTTGGCACAACAGGACAGATGCTCGCACTCTAATAACTACCACGACAACAAGTGGTTGAGTAACTCGAGCAACAATATGACTAACGACGACTTAACCAAATGTAAGCCAACAGTCGTTAGTATGCAACGTGCAAGTATGGTGCATGTTATACGATGCACGAACAACCGGAGAAACAACGATGCAATAAAATCCAACGAGTATACGATGCATAAATACAACCAATCGGAAATCGAAAACCAATGATTATGCACCTACACTACTAGGTAGGGTATTTCTAATGTCAAATAAACCTATCTGTGTTTAATGGACTTCTAGGTACTCGCGTACAAGCGATACTTTATAGAACAGAAAACCAACCGAACACTGTACAGATACGAATTTGGGAACACTCGAAGATCAACGAAGAATAAGTCTCAACGGCGATGTTTTAAATAACGACAAAGAACAAGGTCAAGCAACCTATCAGACATAATATAGTCATGCTTTTAAGGTAAAGAAAACTACTCGAGTACAAAGGAGAAGTACCCGCCTTTTATGTAGAACGTATACGAACATAACCCCCATGATCGACAGCGTGAGTCCAAAGTCAAGGTCCTGTATCAAAGACTACATTTAGTTATTTGTAAAATTACTAAAAGTAGCTAGATTACATATAAAAATAAAAATTAGAGCAATTCTAATTATAATATCTGTTTAATTGTATCTTAACTGATGAATTCCTTTTTAAATAGGTTTAAATCTCAAATTAAAATCTAAGGTACTATCATGAATACCAACCCCAATTCTCATGATCAACCCTAAGCCAAATACCAAAAATCCACTTCCACGAAGAACATGCTCACGACAATAAACAAAAACCAACCTTCATTTTGCAACTCCAAAAACAGAACAGACTTAGAGCAAACTTCCTATCCAATATTAACCAAAACACGATTGCTAATCAAAGGAAACAATTAGCCTCAACACCCTTTTCATTTACACTACCACAGAAGAGATAACTCTAATTCTCAAACATCAACCTTTACGCTCTGTAGCATCAAGTTATACTACGGGTTCTCCTCAAAATTGCTTAAAAATTCAAGAACATAGATCGTTAACAACCAATCAAACATTATCAATACACGGTCCAACCAAACCTTCCACCCATAATCTTTACCTCAACGATGGCCGGCGCGAGATGTAGTTGAGGCGCGTCCAGGAGAGGGGCGCTCGGCGCCTCTAGCGTGGGTGCCGGAGAGAACGGCTGTTGCGCGAGGGATGAGAAAGATCACGAGGTCGCCGGTTTTCGAGCGACGAGTGGTTGTGGCTAGGGCTCAGCGACGTCGGCTAGGGCTTCCACGCAAGGCAAAGCGCTTGCCTGCTTGTTCGCGCGAAGTGAAGAGGAATGAGGAGATGGAGGTGCGCCGACGAAGAGAACCGCAGCGTCGCTCGCGAGAAACCGTCTTTGGTCGAAGAGGTCGGCGCGTGCGTGCGTCGTCGAGAGATAGGGAAGAGGGGTTCGGGTGAGGTTTTAGGGCACGGGCTAAGGCTGAGGGATTTAAAGATTTTATAACTGTTTTTAGCAGTTTTACAAAGAAACCCTCCAATTATGAGAAATCACAACTAAGCCTTTTAAAATTTCGATTTTCAACATTCTCCCCCACTAATAAAAATTTGGTCCCCAAATTTAGCCAGTAATCCCAACGTGTACTAATCAACCATAACAGATACGAGTTAACAACCAGAGAAATCAACAACCCATATATAATATGAATACGGAATAAAACCAACTATACGCAACTCAAGTAAATAGATGAGAGTAGCGAGCTCTGATTGTATCCTCGAGCTCCCAAGTAGCTTCCTCATCAGAGTGGTGCTGCAAACCAACTTTAACCAATCGAACTATCTTATTCCTCAACCGATGCTCTTTGCGGTCCATAACCCGCATACGCACCTCCTCATAAGACGTGTCCGGCTGAAGTGTGACCGGCACCTCCGATAACACATGTGCAGAATCTGGTACATATTTCCTCAGCATGGAAACATGAAACACATAGTGAACTCCAGCTAGCGATGGTGTTAACGCTAAACGATAAGCGACAGCTCCAATCCGCTCCAAAATATGGAAATGACCAATATAGCGGGGAGCTAGCTTACCTCGCAACCCAAACCTCTTCATCCCTTTCGTGGGTGACACTCGCAAGAATACGTGATCACTCACGGAGAACTCCAAAGGTCTACGTCTCCGATCTGCATAACTCTTTTGACGATCCTGAGCCTCTGACAGCCTGCATCTGATGATACGGACTAGCTCTGTGTCATGCTGAATACTCTGAGGACCTAGCAACTGAGATTCCCCAACCTCCTCCCAAAGGGTGGGTGTCCTGCAAGCTCTACCATACAACGTCTCAAAAGGTGCCATCTGAATAGCCGAATGATAGCTATTATTATAGGCAAACTCAACCAAATGCAGGTGATCCTCCCAGTTGCCTCCAAAGTCCATAACACAAGATCTCAACAAATCCTCCAGTGTCTGAATGATACGCTCAGACTATCCGTCCGTCTGCGGATGAAAGGCTGTACTGAATCGAAGCTCGGTACCCATGGCCTGCTGCAAACTCTGCCAAAACCGCGAAGTGAAACGCGGGTCTCTATCTGATATGATGCTATGAGAAACACCATGTAATCGGATAATCTCACGACAGTACAACTCTGCCAGCTTATCCAAAGAATTTGCCCTCTGAATCCCCAAGAAATGAGCAGATTTGGTTAATCGATCAACGATCACCCAAATCGCATCGTGTCTTCTACGAGACCTCGGTAATCCAACAACGAAATCCATCGTGATATGTTCCCACTTCCACTCAGGAATAGGGATCTTCTGAAGTAATCCAGCAGGTCTCTGATGCTCGGCCTTCACCTGCTGGCACACCAGACATCTAACAACAAAATCTGCGATGTCTTTCTTCATATCGTTCCACCAATAGGAACGTCTCAAATCTCGGTACATACGGGTTCTACCTGGATGAATAGCAAACCGAGATCGATGAGCCTCCTGAAGTAACTCCTCCATGACCGGATGTGACTTAGGTACACACAATCTCCCTCGAAAATATAGAATACCCTCGTCATCACGTGTAAAATAAGCCTGCTGCTCTGAGGTTATCCGACTGCTTAGGAACTGCAGATGCTGATCACTAGCCTGAGCCTCTCTGATCCTCGTCCTGATCAAAGACTGAGCAACCATAGTCACCAACAATCCTTTTTCTGTCGGACCCTGCTCCTCCAGTCCCAACTCTGAGAAGCTCTGAACTAAATTGGTGACCATAACCCGGTGACAAGCCAGAACACTCCTGGATTTTCTGCTGAGTGCATCCGCAACTACATTAGTTTTCCCTGGATGGTAGCTAATAGTACAGTCATAATCCTTCAGGAATTCCATCCATCTTCTCTGACGAAGATTTAGCTCCTTCTGAGTGAACAAATACTTGAGGCTCTTGTGATCCGTAAAAATCTCAAACGTGACGCCGTAGAGATGATGTCTCCATATATTCAGGGCAAAAATAATGGCTGCCAGCTCTAAGTCATGAACTGGATAATTCTTCTCATGCTCCTTCAGCTGACGAGAAGCATAAGAGACTACCCGTCCATGCTGCATCAAGACTGCACCCAAACCCTGATGTGATGCGTCAGTGTAGAGTACGAATCCGTCCTCGCCTGAAGGTAACACCAATACAGGTGCAGACACCAATCGTCGCTTGAGCTCCTGAAAACTAGTCTCGCAAGCTTCTGTCCAAATATATTTCACGCATTTTCTGATCAACCGTGTCAACGGTGAAGCGATACTGGAAAACCCCTCAACAAATCGGCGATAATAACCAGCCAATCCGAGAAAACTGCGCACCTCCTGAACTGACTTAGGCTGTTCCCAACTGGTGACAGCCTCAATCTTCTAGGGATCTACGGAAATAGCTCTACTAGAAACAACGTGTCCGAGAAAACCCACAGAAGATAACCAGAAAGCACACTTGCTAAACTTTGCATACAACTGCTCTCGTCGGAGCATCTCCAAAACGATGCGAAGGTGGTGCGCATGTTCCTCCTCGGAATGGGAGTAAATCAGGATGTCGTCGATGAAAACAATAACGAACTGATCCAAATACTCCATAAAAACCCGATTCATCAAATCCATAAATACTGCAGGAGCATTGGTAAGCCCAAATGGCATTACCAAAAACTCGTAATGCCCGTATCGGGTGCGGAAAGCTGTCTTCTGGATATCCGAATCCATGACCCTCAATTGATGATATCCAGACCGTAAATCAATTTTAGAATACACCGTGGTATCCTTCAACTGATCAAATAAATCCTCAATACGAGGTAGGGGATACTTATTCGTGATGGTCACTGCATTCAACTGCCTGTAGTCTATGCATAACCTCATAGAACCATCCTTCTTCTTGACGAATAAAACTGGTGAACCCCATGGGGATACACTAGGATGAATAAATCCCCTGTCAAGCAACTCTTGAAGCTGAACTTTTAGCTCATCCAACTCTTTAGGCGCCATACGATACGGAGCCTTTGATGCCGGCGTAGTCCCCGGAATCAACTCGATCACAAATTCAACTTGCCTTCTGGGAGGCAAACCAGGTAGCTCCTCTGGAAATACGTCTGGAAATTCTTGGATCACTGAAACATCCGAGAGCTGAGGGTTACTGCTACCATCAGTACTGATCAATGATAATAGAAAACCCTGACATCCATGTGATATAAGCTTCTGGGCTTGAATTGCAGAGATAATAGAAATCCCATCATTTTTGGTGCCAATGAACTTCCACGAGGGTTGGTTTGGAGGCTGAAACGTAACCACCCTCGCTTGGCAATCAACTGTGGCATGATAAGCTGCCAGTGAGTCCATGCCCAGAATAATATCAAATTCCACCATCTCGAGAACTGACAGATCCACGGTGAGGGTATAATTGCCGAAGTCCAATGGACACGCCTTGACTTCCTGCGTGATATCCAATACCTCACCGGATGGTAGAGACACTGATAAACATTGAGATCTAAGGGTAGGCACTCTACTAATTCTTCCCATTAATAGTCATGATATGAAAGAATTAGAACTACCCGTATCAACAAGTAATTCAACAGGAAATGCGTAAACTGAAATCATACCACGAAAGACCGATCCATCGGTCCGCTGTGCCTCCTCTCTGGTGACTGCATAAACTCGGCCTGTCTCTGTAGTTGATGGTGGCAACGCTAAAATCGGCTGCGGCTGAGAATATAAAGGTCCAGCAGTCTGATGGGGCTGATATCCAGAAGGCACAACCGACTGCTGAGACTGATAACCTGAAGCTCCAGTCGACGGCTGATGCTGACCAACTGGAGGCTGGTATGCCGGACGTGACTGCTGATAATACGATCCTGTCCCAGAATATTGAGACCCCACTGGTGAGGAGTACTCATGCCCAGGCATACCATACATCTGGGTTGGTGGTGGTACTGCCTGCTGACGTCCTGTATGCTGCGGTCGGAATGATGTCTTGAGTATAACGGCCGCCTCAATATGGCCTCTGCGGTCCTGATCGGCCACCCCGAGGAGTAAATGCTGGAGACTTATGTTGCGCTTTCAATGGACAGCCTCGACTCTCATGACCCGGAAGTTTACAATCAAAACAGATAGGGTGCTCGTGGGGACAATCTGGTCTGCCGTGGTCTTTGGAACCACACTGAAAACAATAAGTCGCACCAGTAGTAAACCTCCGAGTCTGGTGAGAAGCCTGCGACGATCCTGCTGAAAACCGTCCAAACTTCTGGGGTTGAGAATGAGGCACATAAGTCTCCTGCGTACCCTGACTCCTGCTACTGCGTTTCTGTCCAACTGTCTGCTGTCTCTGTGTCGCAGCTGAACCCTGAGCTGTCTGCTTCCCTTTGTTCTTATCACCATACAACTGATGCTGAATCATCTCGGCGTGTAAAGCCCGATCCAAAGCCTCTCGATATGAAGTAGGAATCCATCCAGACAAACGCATTTGGATATAACCAGCTAAGCCCATCATAAACTGTGTCATCCGCTCCGCCTCCGTAGCAACCAACTGAGGACAGAACTCTGCCAGGCGATTAAATTCCGCCTCATATTCCATAACTGAGCGGTCTCCCTGATGAAGAGCAAGAAACTCATGTCGTCGTGCTGTACGAAACGCAGCAGGATAATACTTGCCCTCGAAAGCCTCGCGGAAAGAAACCCAAGAAATCGGTCGTTCACCAAAAAGAGTCTTCTGCATATTCCACCAAGTGATGGCCTGATTTCGAAGATGATACGTAGCCAACTCCACCTTCTCTACGTCTGTGAGGGTCATATAGCTGAAGGTGTCCTCCAATGTCTTCAACCAGGCACGAGCTGTATAGGGATCTGGTTCCCCATGGAATAGTGTGAAGCAACCCTTCACAGACGCTGCCAGCAACGGAATCCGAGCTCTGTCCAGAAGCCAACTTGCTTGGGCAGGGGGTACCCCTAATGGCACTCCAAGAACTGCCATTGGTGGTACTGATGGACCTGCCTCTGATGGTACAACTGGAACTACTGACGGAAATACAGGAGAAGATACTCTCCGTGGTGGAGATCTCAGCTCACCCGAAGGGTCCTGGTGAGCTGATCCCTGACCAGTAGACTCCACTCTGGTGGGTCTCTCAACCTCCTGATTCGTGTCTCCCTTGGCCTCTTCTGGCCTCCCCCGTGATCGTCGTCCACGAGCACGAGCACGGGGTGGAGATAACTCAATACGACGAGACATATCTGTTAACAAAACCAACATACATTATTTAGATATAAATTTAACCAAATTTAAAGCCAACTTACTTCTTGTTTGCCGGGAGAGATCTCGTCACTGCCAAGTCCCATTACAACTATTACCAGAAAATGACTCCGGAAAATAAATCCGTAAAATACAGATAACCCTCGTAAAACAAATTTGTAACTTACAGATTGATCACGTAAAAATAACTCCGTAAACCCACAGACATCAAAACATCGCAAAACTTGGATCTAATACCAAAAATTGTCACGCCCCCAGAGGCACATGCTTCCTCGAAAATCGGACAACATCTCCCTGTACGGCGGACAATATGGGGCAAATATACATAACACACTCGTCATAAAAGATGGCTCAGCCATCATAACAGAAAATAAAACATCACCATGGAGTTTATATTAACATAAAAGATAACGGGTGGCTCAGCCACCTTAAACAGAAAAGAACTACAATTCAAAGAGAACACAAAAGTCTCTGATATCGACAAAACCCAATAACGAATAAAATACAACTCCAAGTACTGAAACAAATAACTAAACCAAATACGGAAGATTAACTCAACTCGACACTGGGGACTGACAACTGGATCCTCTCCTGGCTCCAAGAAATACACCTACCTGCTATATGAAATAACAAAGAAGAAAGCAGGGGTGGTGAGTCCGGACGGACTCTGCGGGTATATGAGTAGACAATAAGCATGACATAATACAAGATAACCAAGTAGAGAATCCAACAGGGTACAGTCCATAAGGAAATATAGAAACCTAATCATGCATAACATATGTAATTCGACATGGTATAAAGTCCGAATAACGACTAAGCAGGTATAGATCAACTCAACAACAATAATATCAAGATATACATGCATGTCAAACATATGCAACAATCATAGCTTATATAAGTGCATCAAACACAAGCAAATGCATAAAAGAAATACGTATGCACATGATGCAATGACATGTGTCACCCCTGACGCCAGTCAAGCCGTCAACACATCACATCTGTGTGACCGAGTGGGTAGGGTTGTGACAACTGTACCACTCCAACAATAAATACCACATAAGGCGTGGTTGAGTGGACAGGATGCTGGGGAGTCCACACTCCAGACCCCGGTACATCGGGGGAGCTATCAACAGCTACAATATCCCTCAAAAACAAACAACGGTGAGGGTGAGCCACCAAGGGCTCATCCCTCTAAAAACAACGGTGAGGGTGTCATTGTTTGGTACAACAGGACAGATGCTCGCACTCTAATAACTACCACGACAACAAGTGGTTGAGTGACTCGAGCAACAATATGACTAACGGCGACTTAACCAAATGTAAGCCAACAGTCATTAGTATGCAACGTGCAAGTATGGTGCATGCTATACGATGCACGAACAACCGGAGAAACAACGATGCAATAAAATCCAACGAGTATACGATGCATAAATACAACCAACCGGAAATCGAAAACCAATGATTATGCACCTACACTACTAGGTAGGGTATTTCTAATGTCAAATAAACCTATCTGTGTTTTATGGACTTCTAGGTACTCGCGTACAAGCGATACTTTATAGAACAGAAAACCAACCGAGGACTGTACAGATATGAATTTGGGAACACTCGAAGATCAACGAAGAATAAGTCTCAACGGCGATGTTTTAAATAACGACAAAGAACAAGGTCAAGCAACCTATCAGACATAATATAGCCATGCTTTTAAGGTAAAGAAAACTACTCGAGTACAAAAGAGAATTACCCGCCTTTTATATAGAACGTATACGAACAGAACCTCCCACGATCAACAGCGTGAGTTCAAAGTCAAAGTCCTGTATCAAAGACTACATTTAGTTATTTGTAAAATTACTAAAAGTAGCTAGATTACATATAAAAATAAAAATTAGAGCAATTCTAATTATAATATCTGTTTAATTGTATCTTAACTGATGAATTCCTTTTTAAATAGGTTTAAATCTCAAATTAAAATCTAAGGTACTATCATGAATACCAACCCCAATTCTCATGATCAGCCCTAAGCCAAATATCAAAAATCCACTTCAACATGCTCACGACAATAAACAAAAACCAACCCTCATTTTGCAACTCCAAAAACAGAACAGACTTAGAGCAAACATCATATCCAATATTAACCAAAACACGATTGCTAATCAAAGGAAACAATTAGCCTCAACACCCTTTTCATCCACACTACCACAGAGATATAACTCTAATTCTCAAACATCAACCTTTATGCTCTGTAGCATCAAGTTATACTACGGGTTCTCCTCAAAATTGCTTAAAAATTCAAGACCATAGATCGTTAACAACCAATCAAACATTATCAATACACGATCCAACCAAACCTTCCACCCATAATCTTTACCTCAACGATGGCCGGCGCGAGATGAAGCTGTGGCGCGTCCAGGAGAGGGGCGCTCGGCGCCTCTGGCGTGGGTGCCGGAGAGAACGGCTGTTGCGCGAGGGATGAGAAAGATCACGAGGTCGCCGATTTTCGAGCGACGAGTGGCTGCGGCTAGGGCTCAGTGGCGTCGGCTAGGGCTACCACGCAAGGCAAAGCGCTTGCCTGCTTGTTCGCGCGAAGTGAAGAGGAATGAGGAGATGGAGGTGTGCCGACGAAGAGAACCGCAGCGTCGCTCGCGAGAAACCGCCTCTGGTCGAAGAGGTCGGTGCGTGCGTGCGTCGTCGAGAGAAAGGGAAGAGGGGTTCGGGTGAAGTTTTAGGGCACGAGCTAAGGCTGAGGGATTTAAAGATTTTATAACTGTTGTTTTAGCTGTTTTACAAAGAAACCCTCCAATTATGAGAAATCACAACTAAGTCCTTTAAAATTTCGGTTTTCAACACTTCCTTCGCACAAACAGACCAAGACGTCATTGCCTCCATTCCCTTCTCGAGAGTGGTTGCTCTTCTCAAGCTGTTGACGCGAGAGGAGATCGCAGCGGGANATATAAGTGCATTAAACACAAACAAATGCATAAAAGAAATACGTATGCACATGATGCAATGACATGTGTCACCCTTGACGCTAGTCAAGCCGTCAACACATCCCATCTATGTGACCGAGTGGGTAGGGCTGTGACAACTGTACCACTCTAACAACAATAATACCACATAAGGCGTGGTTGAGTGGACAGGATGCTGGGGAGTCTACACTCCAGACCCCGGTACATCGGGGGAGCTATCAACAGCTACAATATCCCTCAAAAACAAACAACGGTGAGGGTGAGCCACCAACGACTCATCCCTCTAAAACAACGGTGAGGGTGTCACTGTCTGTCATGACAGGACAAACACTCGCACTCTAACCACTACCATGACATCATGTGGTTGAGTGAATCGAGCAACAATATGACTAACGACGACTTAACCAAATATAAGCCAACAGTCGTTAGTATGCAACGTGCAAGTATGATGCATGATATACGATGCACGAACAACCGGAGAAACAACGATGCAATAAAATCCAACGAGTATACAATGCATCAATACAACCAATCTAGAAATCGCAAACCAACGATTATGCATCTACACTACTAGGTAGGGTATTTCTAATGTCAAATAAACCTATCTGTGTTTAATGGACTTCTAAGTGCTCGCGTACAAACGACACTTTACAGAATAGAAACCAACAGAGGACTGTACAGATCCGAATTGGGAATACTCGAAGATCAACGAAGAGTAAGTCTCAACGGCGAAGTTTTAAATAACGACAAAGAACAAGGTCAAGCAACCTATCAGACATAATAAGCTATGCTTTTAAGATAAAGAAGACTACTCGAGTACAAAGGAGAAATACCCGCCTTATAATTGTAGAACGTATAACAAGTAGCTTCACGTCCAAGCGCTCGTATCAACTTAGAGTCCTGTATCAAAGATCATAGTATTTAGCTATATAAATATTTAATAATTAGCTAAATAAACTCTCTTAATTATTTAGGACTAATCCTAATTATCAAATTAAGTTCAACGGTTTAGTCCAAACCTAACCCAAGATCCAACTCAAGATCAAACCTCCATCCAGGGATATATGAATAACATAACCACATTCAAATCTTCTTCGGATTAACACAACATCAACACAACATCAGATTTGTTTCTAAATGCAAGAGACCAATCTCTTTACATGATCTGCCATTTCACCTCTTTCTCTAACTAAGGTGTTGATGCATATGTAACAACAACTCAATACGGTTACAAGTAACAACAACTGAAAACAACTGAAACAATGACAGATGCATTCCCAATAACCCACGATAGGGAACACCCAACAGCAACAATGACCTTTAACATAGCATTACCACAACAACAATATGAAATCTAATCAACAAATGCACTAAAATCAAATCCAATCGAATTCAATTCCCCACCCACCGATTAATTTCCTAAATCAAACTCTTAATTCATCTAAATGATCAACTTTAAACAACCTAACCCTTACCTGATTTCAGCCGGCGCAAGCAATTGGTGCGGCGTCGGAAAGAAGAGGAATTCGGCGGAAACAGGAGGCTAGGGTTCGCGATGGGCGACGACGCTCCACTCATGCGCGCCGGAGAAGAAGAGAAGAAGGGAGTCGGAGGGCGGCGGCGCTCGCTCGCTGGGAGAGACGGCGTGCTGCGGCGATGGAGTCGGCGGCTTCGATTCGCTGTTGTGTCGGCGTCGAAGCAGAGAGGAGAATCGGGCGAAGAGGAAAGTGATCGGGTGAGGGGAAATTAGGCTTTGTAGGGTTTTTATATTAGTTATTGACATTTTCACAAAAAGACCCTCCAAGTTTGAAATTTTCCAACTAGGCCCCTTTTAAAATTTTGATTTTTAACATTCTCCCCCACTAACAAAAATTTGGTCCCCAAATTTATCTAGTGAACCACAATAAATACTAGTCAACCACAACAGGTACTAGTCAACGGCAACAGATATCAACACCCTATATCAACAACGAAGACATAAATACGAAATGAAAAACAATCATACGCACCTCAAGCAAATAGATGAGGATAGCGAGCTCTAATCGTATCTTCAAGCTCCCAAGTAGCTTCCTCATCAGAGTGGTGCTGTCAACCCACTTTAACCAATCGAACTGTCTTATTCCTCAACCGATGCTCTTTGTGGTCCAGAATCCGCATAGGCATCTACTCATAAGTCGCGTCCGGCTGAAGTGTGACCGGCACCTCCGATAACACATGGGTAGGATCTGGTACATATTTCCTCAGCATAGAAACATGAAACACGTCGTGAACTCCAGCCAATGACGGTGGTAATGCCAAACGATAAGCGACAGCTCCAATCCGCTCCAAAATCTGGAAAGGTCCAATGTAGCGGGGAGCTAGCTTACCTCTCAACCCAAACTGCTTCACCCCTTTTGTGGTTAACACTCGCAAGAACACGTGATCGCTGACGGAGAACTCCAAGGGTCTGCGTCTCCGATCTGCATAACTCTTCTGACGATCCTGAGCCTCTGACAACCTACGTCTGATAGCATGGACTAGCTCTGCGTCATGCTGAATACTCTGAGGACCTAGCAACTGAGATTCCCCAACCTCTACCCAAAGGGTGGGTGTCCTGCAAGCTCTACCATATAACGCCTCGAAAGGTGCCATCTGAATAGCCGAATGATAGCTATTATTATAAGCAAACTCAACCAAGTGCAGGTGATCCTCCCAGTTGCCTCCAAAGTCCATAACGCAAGACCTCAACAAATCCTCCAGTGTCTGAATGGTATGCTCAGACTGTCCGTCCGTCTGCGGATGAAAGGCTGTACTGAATCGAAGCTCGGTACCCATGGCCTGCTGCAAACTCTGCCAAAACCGCGAAGTGAAACGCGGGTCTCTATCTGATATAATGCTCAGAGGAACACCATGTAATCTGATAATCTCTCGGCAGTACAACTCTGCCAGCTTGTCCAGAGAATCTGTCCTCTGAATTCCCAAGAAATGAGCCGATTTGGTTAATCGATCAACGATCACCCAAATCGCATCGTGTCTTCTACGAGACCTCGGTAATCCAACAACGAAATCCATCGTAATATGTTCCCACTTCCACTCAGGAATGGGGATCTTCTGTAATAGTCCACCAGGTCTCTGATGCTCGGCCTTCACCTGCTAGCACACTAGACATCTAGCAACAAAATCCGCGATGTCTTTCTTCATACCGTTCCACCAGTAAGAACGTCTCAAATCTCGGTACATACGGGTTCCACCTGGATGAATAGCAAACCGAGATCGGTGAGCCTCCTGAAGCAACTCCTCCATAACTGAATGTGACTTAGGTACACACAATCTCCCTCAGAAATATAGAATACCCTCGTCATCACGTGTAAAGTCAGTCTGCTGCTCGGAGGCTATCCGGCTGCCTAAGGACTGCAGATGCTGATCACTAAGCTGAGAGCCTCTCTGATCTTCGTCCTGATCGAAGACTGAGCAACCATAGTCACCAACAACCCTTTCTCTGTCTGACCCTGCTCCTCCAGTCCCAACTCTGAGAAGCTCTGAACTAAATCGGTGACCATAACCCGGTGACAAGCCAGAACACTCCGGGATTTTCTGTTGAGTGCATCCACAACTACATTAGCTTTCCTGGATGGTAGTTAATAGTACAGTCATAATCCTTCAAGAATTCCATCCATCTTCTCTGACGAAGATTTAGCTCCTTCTGAGTGAATAAATACTTGAGGCTCTTGTGATCTGCGAAAATCTCAAACGTGACGCCGTAGAGATGATGTCTCCATATCTTCAGGGCAAAAATAATGGTTGCAAACTCTAAGTCATGTACTGGATAATTCTTCTCATGCTCCTTCAGCTGACGAGAAGCATAAGAGACTACCCCTCCATGCTGCATCAAAACTGCACCCAAACCCTGATGTGAAGCGTCAGTGTAGAGTACAAATCCGTCCTCGCCTGAAGGTAACACCAATACAGGTGCAGACACCAATCGTCGCTTGAGCTCCTGAAAACTAGTCTCGCAAGCTTCTGTCCAAACAAATTTCACGCCTTTTCTGGTCAGACGTGTCAACGGTGAAGCGATGCTGGAAAACCCCTCAACAAATCGACGATAATAACCAGCCAATCCGAGAAAACTGCGCACCTCCTAAACTGACTTAGGCTGTTCCCAACTGGTGACAGCCTCGATCTTCTGGGGATCTACGGAAATACCTCTACTGGAAACAACGTGTCCGAGAAAACCCACAGAAGACAACCAGAAAGCACACTTGCTAAACTTTGCATACAACTGCTCCCGTCGGAGCGTCTCCAGAACGATACGAAGGTGGCGCGCATTTTCCTCCTCAGAATGGGAGTAAATCAGGATGTCGTCGATGAAAACAATAACGAACTGATCCAAATACTCCATAAAGACCCGATTCATCAGATCCATGAATACCGCAGGAGCATTGGTAAGCCCAAATGGCATTACCAAAAACTCATAATATCCATACCGGGTGCGGAAAGCTGTTTTCTGAATATCCGAATCCTTGACCCTCAACTGATGGTATCCAGACCGTAAATCAATTTTAGAATACACTGAGGTATCCTTCAACTGATCAAACAAATCCTCAATACGAGGTAGGGGATACTTGTTCTTGATGGTCACATCATTCAACTGTCTGTAGTCGATGCACAACCTCATGGAACCATCCTTCTTCTTGACGAATAAAACTGGTGAACCCCATGGGGATACACTAGGACGAATAAATCCTCTGTCAAGTAACTCTTGAAGCTGGACCTTTAGCTCGTCCAACTCCTTAGGCGCCATATGATACGGAGCCTTTGATGCCGGCGCAGTCCCCGGAATCAACTCGATTACAAATTCAACTTGCCTTTTGGGAGGCAAACCTGGTAGCTCCTCTGGAAACACGTCTGGAAATTCTTGGACCACTGGAACACTCGAGAGCTGAGGGCTACTGCTACTATCAGTGCTGATCAATGATAATAGAAAACCCTGACATCCATGCGACATAAGCTTCTGAGCTTGAAGTGCAGAGATAATAGAAATTCCATCTTCTCTAGTGCCAATGAATTTCCACGAGGGTTGGTTCGGAGGCCGAAACATGACCACCCTCGCTTGGCAATCAACAGTGGCATGATAAGCTGCCAATGAATCCATGCCCAGAATAATATCAAATTCTACCATCTCGAGAACTGACAGATCCACGGTGAGGGTATAATTGCCGAAGTCCAATGGACACGCCTTGACTTCCTGCGTGATATCTAATACCTCACCGGATGGTAGAGACACTGATAGACGTTGTGATCTAAAGGTAGGCAATCTACTAATTTTTCCCATAAATAGTCGTGATATGAACGAATTAGAACTACCAGTATCAACAAGTTATTCAGCAGGAAATGCATAAACCGAAATCATACCACGAAAGACCGATCCATCGGCCCGCTGTGCCTCCTCTCTGGTGACTGCATAAACTCGGCCTGTCTCTGTAGCGGAAGGTGGCAACGCTAAAATCGGCTGCGGCTGAGCAGATGAAGGTCCAGCAGCCTGATGGGGCTGATATCCAGAAGGCCCAACCGACTGCTGAGACTGATAACCAGAAGCTCCAGCCGACGGCTGATGCTGATAAACTGGAGGCTGATATGCCGGACGTGGCTGCTGATAATACGATCCTGTCCCAGAATATTGAGACCCCACTGGTGAGTACTCATGCCCATGCATACCATACATCTGGGTTGGTGGTGGTACTGTCTGCTGACGTCCTGTCTGCTGTGGTCGGAATGGCGTCTGAGTATAACGGCCGCCTCAATATGGCCTCTGCGCTCCTGATCGGCCACCCCGAGGAGTAAATGCTGGAGACTTATGCTGCGCTTTCAATGGGCAGCCTCGACTCTCATGACCTGAAAGTTTACAATAAAAACAGATAGGGTGCTCGTGGGGACAATCTGGTCTGCCGTGGTCTTTGGAACCACACTGAAAACAATAAGTCGCACCAGTAGTAAACCTCCGAGTCTGGTGAGAAGCCTGCGACGATCCTGCTGAAAACCGTCCAAACTTCTGGGGTCGGACTGAGGTACATAAGTCTCCTGCGTACCCTGACTCCTGTTACTGCGTTTCTGTCCAACTGTCGGCTGCCTCTGTGTCGTAGCTGAACTCTGGGCTGCCTGCTTCCCTTTGTTCTTATCACCATGCAATTGCTGCTGAATCATCTCGGCATGTAAAGCCCGATCCAAAGCCTCTCGATAGGAAGTAGGAATCCATCCAGACAATCGCATCTGGATATATCCAGCTAAGCCCATCATAAACTGTGTCGTCCGCTCCGCCTCCGTAGCAACCAACAGAGGACAAAACTCTGCCAGGCGATTAAATTCCGCCTCATATTCCATAACTGAACGGTCTCCCTGATGAAGACCAAGAAACTCCTGCCGTCGTGCCGTACGAAATGCAGCAGGATAATACTTGCTCTCGAAAGCCTCGCGGAAAGAAACCCAAGAAATCGGCCGTCCTCCAATAAGAGTCTTCTGCATATTCCACCAAGTGACGGCCTGATTTCGAAGATGATACGTAGCCAACTCCACTTTCTCCACGTCTGTGAGGGTCATATAACTGAAGGTGTCCTCTAATGTCTCCAACCAGGCACGAGCAGCATAGGGATCTGGTTCCCCATGGAACAGTGTGAAGCGATCCTTCACAGACGCTGCCAGCAACGGAATCCGAGCTCTGTCCATAAGCCAACTCGCTTGGGCAGGGGGTACCCCTAATGGCATTCCAGGAACTGCCATTGGTGGTACTGATGGACCTGCCTCTGATGGCCCCACTGGAACTGCTGTCGGATATACAGGAGATGGTACTCTCCGTGGTGGAGACCTCAGCTCACCTGAAGGGTCCTGGTGAGCTGATCTCTGACCAGTCGGCTCCACTCTGGTAGGCCTATCACCCTCCTGATTCGCGTCTCCCTCGGCCTCCTCTGGCCTCCCCCATGATCGTCGTCCATGACCACGAGCACGGGGTGGAGATAACTCAATACGACGAGGCATATCTGTTAACAAAACCAACATACATTATTTAGATACAAATTTAACCAAATTTAATATCAACTTACTTCTTGTTTGCCGGGAGAGATCTCGTCGTTGCCAAGTCCCATCACAACCATAACCAGAACATGACTCCGGAAAATAACTCCGTAAAATACAGATAGACCTCGTAAAAAAAAACAACTTCGTAAACTCACAAACACCAAAACATCGCAAAACTTGGCTCTGATACCAAAAATTGTCACGCCCCTAGAGGCACATGCTTCCTCGAAAATCGGACAGCATCTCCCCTGTACGGCGGACAATATGGGGCAAATGTACATACACTCTCCACCAATATTAGCTCATCCACAAGCGACTGGCATCACAATAATAATTAAAACACACATCCACGCAGTTTATAACGAATCAAAATAAATGGATGGCTCAGGCATCATTAACATAAAGAAAGTCTACATACCGGTAGTAACGACAAACCCAATATATACTCGACAAATAAAATAACTGCGGAAATAAAACAGACACTAAATCAAACCAACCCAAACTGACATGGTGTGACTGAGGGACTGGCAACTGGATCATCTCCTGGCTCCAAGCAAAATATCTACCTGCTACCTGAAACAACAAAAAGGAAAGCAGGGATGGTGAGTCCGGGCGGACTCTGCGGGTATATGAGTAGACAAATAAGCATGACATGATACAAGATAACCAAGTAGAGAATACAATAGGGTACAATCCATAAGAAAATATAGAAACCTAATCATACATAACATATGTAAATCGACATGGTATAAAGTCCGAATAACGACTAAGCAGGTATAGAACAACTCAACAACAATAATATCAAGATAGACATGCATGTCATACATATGCAACAATCATAGCTCATATAAGTGCATCAAACACAAACAAATGCATAAAAGAAATACGTATGCACATGATGCAATGACATGTGTCACCCCTGACGCCAGTCAAGCCGTCAACACATCCCATCTGTGTGACCGAGTGGGTAGGGCTGTGACAACTGTACCACTCTAACAACAACAATAATACCACATAAAGCGTGGTTGAGTGGACAGGATGCTGAGAAGTCTACACTCCAGACCCCGGTACATCGGGGGAGCTATCAACAGCTATAATATCCCTCAAAAACAAACAACGGTGAGGGTGAGCCACCAACGACTCATCCCTCTAAAACAACGGTGAGGGTGTCACTGTCTGTCATGACAGGACAAACACTCGCACTCTAACCACTACCATGACATCATGTGGTTGAGTGAATCGAGCAACAATATGACTAACGACGACTTAACCAAATGTAAGCCAACAGTCGTTGGTATGCAACGTGCAAGTATGATGCATGATATACGATGCACGAACAACCGGAGAAACAACGATGCAATAAAATCCAACGAGTATACAATGCATCAATACAACCAATCCAGAAATCGCAAACCAACGATTATGCACCTACACTACTAGGTAGGGTATTTCTAATGTCAAATAAACTTATCTGTGTTTAATGGACTTCTAAGTGCTCGCGTACAAACGACACATTACAGAATAGAAACCAACAGAGGACTGTACAGATCCGAATTGGGAATACTCGAAGATCAACGAAGAGTAAGTCTCAACGGCGATGTTTTAAATAACGACAAAGAACAAGGTCAAGCAACCTATCAGACATAATAAGTCATGCTTTTAAGGTAAAGAAGACTACTCGAGTACAAAGGAGAAATACCCGCCTTATAATTGTAGAACGTATAACAAGTAGCTTCACGTCCAAGCGCTCGTATCAACTTAGAGTCCTGTATCAAAGATCATAGTATTTAGCTATATAAATATTTAATAATTAGCTAAATAAACTCTCTTAATTATTTAGGACTAATCCTAATTATCAAATTAAGTTCAACGGTTTAGTCCAAACCTAACCCAAGATCCAACTCAAGATCAAACCTCCATCCAGGGATATATGAATAACATAACCACATTCAAATCTTCTTCGGATTAACACAACATCAACACAACATCAGATTTGTTTCTAAATGCAAGAGACCAATCTCTTTACATGATCTGCCATTTCACCTCTTTCTCTAACTAAGGTGTTGATGCATATGTAACAACAACTCAATACGGTTACAAGTAACAACAACTGAAAACAACTGAAACAATGACAGATGCATTCCCAATAACCCACGATAGGGAACACCCAACTGAAACAATGACCTTTAACATAGCATTACCACAACAACAATATGAAATCTAATCAACAAATGCACTAAAATCAAATCCAATCGAATTCAATTCCCCACCCACCGATTAATTTCCTAAATCAAACTCTTAATTCATCTAAATGATCAACTTTAAACAACCTAACCCTTACCTGATTTCAGCCGGCGCAAGCAATTGGTGCGGCGTCGGAAAGAAGAGGAATTCGGCGGAAACAGGAGGCTAGGGTTCGCGATGGGCGACGGCGCTCCGCTCGTGCGCGCTGGAGAAGAAGAGAAGAAGGGAGTCGGAGGGCGGCGGCGCTCGCTCGCTGGGAGAGACGGCGGGCTGCGGCGACGGAGTCGGCGGCTTCGATTCGCTGTTGTGTCGGCGTCGAAGCAGAGAGGAGAATCGGGCGAAGAGGAAAGTGATCGGGTGAGGGGAAATTAGGGCTTTGTAGGGTTTTTATATTAGTTATTGACATTTTCGCAAAAAGGCCCTCCAAGTTTGAAATTTTCCAACTAGGCCCCTTTTAAAATTTCGGTTTTTAACAGGGATTCCTCAGTCGGGCGAGCTCGGTCAGGACTACTCAGCCGGGCTGAGGCAAAAACACGTGATAGATTCCCTGACGAGAAGGGAGTAACAAAGGTGTCTGGTTCTTCTCGGTCGGGCTCTTCCAGTCGGGACCTCCTGGACGGGCGAGTCCGGTCAGGAATCCCCTGACCCAATGGCTTGGGTGTCCTGCTAACCCCTCCATAAGATGTCCATCTTGCCTGATTGACCACCCTCACTCAGTCGGCCCAACTTTGGTAGGTTTACAGCTACTCAGTAGAAAGAGCCTGAGTGACTGAGTGGTCGCATTACTCGAATGAGTTAGCTGTGATCAGACTGCCAATAGCTATATAATCTTTCCAGAATCTTTCCATTATGAGGGAATGATTTCTGACATAATCATAACCTGACAGAGCCGCAAAACATTAATGGGGTAAGAGGAGACAAGTTGGACAGGTTGTCAGGCGACTGTGGCAGTCTTACAGAGCATCTATGGCTGCAATTGTCCAGTCTGCCAATTGACCAACTCTTAATGAGACAGGACAGCTCTGACAAGACAGAGGGCTTCCCCTCCCCTATATAAACCCCCTTAGGGCTCCAAAGGAGGGGTTCCAACATTTGAAATCCTTCCTTTCCATCTTGTGCTCCTGTTTTCGGTTCGATCCGAGCCACCTATGTCCTTTTAGTTGTCAAGCCCGACCCCGACCCCCACGCTACTGCAAACCGTGTCATCTTGGTTAGACCGAGTCATCCGATTGAGAACCACCTTCACTTGTCGACAGGATCAAATAGAAACTATCGGCTAGTTGCTATATGTTATAGAAGTTACATGTTAACTTCTACGCCTCAATTATGAGTATATTATGTTAATCTAAAATATAATAAGTGTCCTCGAGTTTTTATCCTTTAATTTTTTTAAAATATTATTTATTTAGGTTATTATTGATAAAAATAAAATCAAAATGATATAAAATCACTGTTGTAAAAACTATCAACTAACTCTTACATATTGTAAAAGTTAACAATTAACTTTTGTACTTTGTAGAAACTAAATGTTACCTTCAACATGTGATCAAGATCAAATAATATTTATTTGAAATATAATAAGTGTTCTGAAATCATTTATTTTGCTCGATTAAATGTTGGTTTAACCAAATTATCACTCAAATAAACAAAATCAAAATACTATAAGATCACTATGATGAAAGTTAACATCCACTTCTATACGTAGAAGTTACCAATTAATTTTTGAGCTACGATAGGGAGAGTGAAAATGGGAGAGTGAATGGTAAAGTGAATAATGACGTGACATTTTACATACACACATCCGATTATCGCTTGGACACCATCGGCGGCTTTCGGCCGCCGTCCCGAATCAAACTATACCATGGAGGGCACAGTGAACCCGTCGGAGATTGCTGCATGCAAAGTGCCACGTCATTCACTCTACCATTCACTTTCCCATTTTCACTTTCTCTATTATTTTTCTTAGTTTTATAATATATTATTTGATGGTTAACTTCTACAATTATAAAAATTAATTGCTAACTACTACACGATCAAATAATTAATGGGATGTAGACGGATGAGGGTGCTCATTTGATGTTAACTAAAAATGAGGCACCCATACGATCAAATAAACGTCCATTAGATTTTTCCCTATAAAATTTATATTGTTTTAACATATTATTTTAGACCGATTAATAAATAATTTTATAGATAAATTTCTTATAAAAGTTATTTATAAGTTAATAAAATTTATTAATGTTTAAGTTTATTTTATATATTTTTAACTTCAAATAAATATAAATAAAATTTAATGTAATTCATTTACTAGCGGTCTTCCACCCTTCTTTCCTTTGTTTGGATTAATTTATAATTAACAAGCTCACATGTTGTTTAATTTAAAAACATAATGTAGAAAAACAAAAAGAATAAAATGTTTATCACTTCAACATTTGAATAATAATAAAGAAACGCAACAAAAGAAAGGAGATATTAGGAAAATAAATCTGGTCTTTGCGTTATTTAATTTAATTTATAAATCTGAGTAGGTTAGTTTATTAGCCGGTAGAAGTTGATAATATTTTTTTTAGATGATTTTTATAATTCATATTTAAATTATATAGAAGAACATAAATTATAAATAATTATTAATTCGAATGAAGGATAGAAACTTAATTAATAATTAGGAATTGATATCAGATTTCATTTACCATGATAATATCTTGGTACTCAGATTCTCTGGTCTGTATTTTTGGGGACCAAGGGATGCTCCACTCCCAATTATGGTCGGATCACGATCGCGATCCGACCGTAATTTATTGCAATCTCTTCTAGGATTCACCGTGCCTCCCAGGTTATAGTTTGGATTCGGGGATGGTCTGAAGCCACCCGACGGCCTAAATCCTAAACTCTAAACCTCAAACTCTAAATCTTTCATCGTGACATTCGGGTGGCCTCCGGTCACCCGCCCGAACCCAAACTATAATCTGGGAGGCACGATGAACCCTAGAAGGAATTGCAATAAATTGCGGCCGGATCACGATAATGATCCGGCCGCAATTGGGAGTGGACCATCCCCTGATCCGCAAAAAGGATCTGCTCCCGCCAACTGATGGTAGAGAAACTAGGGCAGGGATCCTCTGATCCCAAAATCCCTGGTCCATCCCTGGTCCACACTAAAATTGCGGCCGGATCGTGATTGCGATCCGGCCGCAATTTGTTCCGATCCCCTCTAGGGTTCACCGTGCCCCTCAGGTTATAGTTTGGGTTCGAGCGGGTGGCCTCCGGCCACCCGACGGCCTAAACCCTATTTCTAAAACCCTAAACCCTAAATCCTAAATCCGGATTTAGGGTTTAGGCCGTCCGGCCACCCGCTCGAACCCAAACTATAACTTGAGGGGCACGGTGAACCCTAGAGGGGATCGGAACAAATTGCGGCCGGATCGCAATCACGATCCGGCCGCAATTTAGTGTGGACCAGGGATGGACCAGGAATTTTGGGACCAGAGGATCCCTGCCGGAGAAACGGGCAGGGATCCTCTGATCCCAAAATCCCTGGTCCATCCCTATTTCTAAAACCCTAAACCTTAAATCCTGACAGCCTGATACGTGTCCGTCTTCCATTGTTTGTCATGCTCAACTATCTCGTATCCTGTTTGCACGTCCACATCGGATCTCGTATAAAAGATGCGAGTGCCAGTCATACTGCGAGGAAAGCTTGCCCGGGGTACGGTCACCGACGTAACGTTAGTCTCTGCACCGGTTTCTGATTCCCTACAACGGTCATTTTGGCCGAGTCCATCGCGGCGACACGGTCGGAAATAGCCACAGCTTCATCACCGTCCGATGCATATCGGACGGTCATACATCATCAACAGGGCATGGTCCTGTGTATCCCACTTTTTTTTCTAGCCGTTGGCGTTTTCTGCTTGCCTTGGGTGAGTCGAGCCCGTAGGTTTCGCAGCAGCATAGGGCGGAAGGAGAAGCAGCGAAGGAGGAGTTGGAGGAGGAAAACGAAGACGACATTAGGATTTCCATTTTTTCCTTCTTTATTTTTTCCAAAATGTTTTCCGAACTCGCGTAGTAGATTGAAAAGCCTACTCATTGATTTTGCTCTCTCTTCGTTCGATCATGGAGCTGGTGATGATATCTGGCGGAGGCTCAGAGGCCTTTACCATGAACAGAGAATCCGCGCGAACGTCGCTGCGGGTTGTCCACGGCTCTGTGTTCGGCTCCTACTTTTAATGTTCCCGAGAAAAGATTGGTTCGTGTTTTCGATTGTTCCAACTATTCTTTGATGCTTTAGCAGGTTTCAAAACCGTTTTTTTTTTCAAAGATCTCATTCTTTTTAATTATAAGTTTACAATTCTTTTTAACTACGTGTTTTCATTTTGGTTTGTTTCTAAATTCTTGAAGCGTTTAAACATTTTCATTCTGAATGGAAAAAAGAAAAATGATCAACAGGAAGAAAAAAAGATACGTGGATAGATAGATAGATAGATAGATAGATAGATAGGGGAATATTTGGATTTTTAAAGGTAAATTTGTGTTTTGATATTGATTTTGTAAGAAGCAACGTTGGACGCGAAGGTGGTAGAGGAGGATGTTGGCTGGGTGCTCATCGACGTTGCTGTCGCCGAGGCACAAGTTGAGGATCGACGCTTCCGTGCAGTTGCAATCTTGTCATTTCCATCTGCAGGAGAAGCCGATGGGTACCCAGCGACTCGACCTGCCGTGCTGCTTCTCCTCACGCAAGGATCCCCTTCGGGCGGTGCTCTCTGTCGAGAAGCCGGCGGCCGACGCTCGGGGGAGCAGCTGCTCCTTCAGTCGCCGCTCGTCTACCTCATCCATTGTCGCGCATGCACCATCATGGGGCGCAACCGAAGAAGCTCGCAGCGGAGTTTGGGTGCAGAGGAGGAACTCGAAGAGATTCCATGACGAGGGCTCGTGCGACGACTACCGAGCCAAGAGGACGAGGACAGCTGACATGGAGGGCGAGGCATGGCTGCTGCCTCAGCCCAATCAAGAACCCTCGTTTGGGGAGGAGGAAGAGAAGGTGTTTCTTGTACCAAGTGCAGCAAGTTTTCCACTCCCCACTTCGTCGGGCCAAACTCTGGTGCCAGGATCCACTCAGCCGGAGAACGACTCCAACACAGGCGAAGAACCAAACAATGCGTCGCAGTCTGCTTCCAGTTCGTCCTCTGGTGCGTTTGCGTCTTCTACCAAGGATTCTTCCAGCAATTTGAACTCCAGCGGCGTGGGAGGCGACGGAGCCAGTAGCCAGATGGAGCAGCAGCAGGGTCTGGAACTGGTGAGC
Organism: Boesenbergia rotunda; assembly: GCA_024364735.1. NCBI lineage: Eukaryota > Viridiplantae > Streptophyta > Magnoliopsida > Zingiberales > Zingiberaceae > Boesenbergia > Boesenbergia rotunda. The sequence goes on from JAGFNQ010000636.1 coordinate 776,128, forward strand.
CTGCTGACATCGTGCGTGGAGTCCATTAGCTCGGGAATTACGAAGCCATGAACTTTTTCTTAGCCAGGCTGGGGGATTTGGCAACCCCAACGGGCTCCCCCATTCACCGGTTGGTCGCCTATTACACCGAGGCCTTAGCATTCCGCGTGGTGAAGCACCGGCAGCACATTTTCTCCGTTGCTCCACCGAAAGCGCTCCTAGACCCGGCCGAGGACGACAACGCCATTGCCCTACGAGTCCTCTGTCGCGTAACCCCAGTCCTCCAGTTTATCCACTTCACTTTGAATGAGCGGCTGTTGCAGGCATTTGAAGGGAGGATAGACTGCACATAATAGATTTCGACATCAGGCAAGGTCTTCAATGGCCGAGCTTGCTCCAGAGCTTAGCTTCCAGGCCTAATCCTCCAAACCACGTTAAGATCACCGGAGTGGGGGAGTCTAGGCAGGATCTTCAAGACGCAGGATGTGCTCTTACGAGGCTAGCAGAGTCGTTGCGCCTCCCTTTTGAGTTCCACTCAGTGGTGGATAGAATGGAAGATGTGAGGCTCTGGATGCTTCATGTGAAGAGGGAGGAATGTGTTGCAGTGAATTGTGTTCTGGCCATGCACGAGGCTCTCAGCGACGAGAGTGGGAAGGCCTTGGTGGATTTGTTGAGCCTGATAAGGAGCACAAACCCGGAAATTTTCGTTATGGCAGAGCAAGAAGCAGATCACAATGCACCAAAGTGGGAAGCAAGGCTTGCTAGATCACTTGGCTACTATGCATCTCTATTCGACTCCATGGCCGACGTTCTGCCCAAGGAGAGCCAAGCCAGGATCAAGGTGGAACAAGCGTTTGCTAAGGAGATCAGGAACATAGTTGCTTGTGAAGGAAACGAGAGGACCGAGCGGTACCAAACGTTCGATAACTGGAGGAAGACGATGGAGGAGGGTGGATTCTCTTGCATGGGCATTGGAGAAAGGGAGGTGCTTCAGAGTAAGATGATACTGAGAATGTACTCATGTGATCAATACAACTTAGAAAAGCAAGGTGAAGGTGATGGACTCACTCTCAAGTGGTTGGATCAGCCTCTGTACACAGTTTCTGCATGGGCTCCTACAGATGCTGCAGGTACCTCCCCATCTCACCCAAATTTGGAGCTTCATGGATGAATTTGTTCTTTCTCATGTCCAAAACTCACATATCAGATACATACATTCTTTTTCATACTGATCAGGATAGAAAAGTTGCATTCTTTTGCATTTACAGAAAATAGACATTCTTTATTCTTTGGTTGCATGTATGTTATAGAAGTTCAAAAGTGGTTGTAGATTAGTGTTCATCAGCAAATTATTTGTAGCTGCTTTAATCTTTTATCATTTCCACAAGTGCAGTGTCACTGAAGTAGACAAGAATATAATTTTCATTATTAGCTTGAATTCGTGTTGATGGTTACAACTTCCATAAATGTACATTAGTTTTCTCTGTCATGATTCTAATCAATTTTCAATCTTAGGATGTGTTTGCTTCTAGATTATTATTGATAATAAAGTGTAAGATTTATAATGATTTCGAGATTAATAATTTTTTTATTCCCTGCAATCTTGATTATATATTACTTGATAATAAGATAAACAAAATTATGAATGATAATTTAAACTAAACACACTCTCAAAGTATTTTTGTTTGGTAGGTTTTTTTTTTGGGAGTTTGTTAGTTAACTAACTAATCATCAATTGTATAATTTGTTAGGACCGTGACTGTCAAGTTAGAGGGGGGTGAATAGCTTATTTTGATTTTCTTCCTACAATCGTTAGTGCGCAAGCGGAATATACTAAATAAAAACAAAACTAACGAATAAGAACGACACACCGTTGTACGTGGTTCGGAGATGATGCTCCTACTCCACGGCAGTCTGTAAGGTAGACGATCCCTAATCCTTCGGTGGATGATTCCCCGGAGCACCTCCGACTAGCTCTCGTCGCTCCTTATGGGTGGAGAAACCTCGCCACAACACTTGTACACGACCTGAGCAATATAGACTATTAACCAACTCCATCCAAGCAGGTTTCGTCAGGGGTAAACAGCTTGAAACCAACTCCCTTAAATAGAGCTCGAGCTGAAATGTGACCGTTACCAGTCGACTGACCTTATTGAAATTTGAAATTTCCCCTGACCTTTCGAATTCTGGCCACACCAGTCGATTGGTCTTTCCCTAAGCCTAGCGGTTCCCTTCCTGAGTATATTTCTCTCCGCACTCGAACCCTCCTGGCTTAATTCCCGAGTACAATCACTCATCACTCGGACCCTTACGACCGGTTGACTCTTCAAACAGCAGTCTCGATCTGTTGTCTTCACGCCCTCTTCATCTTCAGCTCCCGTCCCTCAGATGCGCATGCAAGCCCTCGGCTTGCCTCTATGTCATCCTTCACCCATGTCTCGAAGTCCGCGTCTCTTGGCTCATCGTCTCTGCTCCAGCAGCCTCGATCTATCGCCTTCAAGCCTTCTTTGACTTTTGCCCTCGTCCCTCATATGCGCACGCAAGCCTGCGACCTGTCTCCATGTCATCCTTCATGTACGCCTCGAAGTCCGCTTCCCTCGGCTCATCGTACCTGCTTTGTCCACGGTCCCTCAGATGCGCACGCAAGCCCACGGCTTGCCTCCATGCCACCCTTCACCTAAAGACATCCAATCAAGTCTATGTGTACCTGCAAACCTACACACTCACACACACATATTAGAGCAACAACAAACCATAACTTACTCATATTGATACACACATCAAAACCCATGATCCTCCCGATCATACTTGGGCCGATTGCCCCAACATAATTGTTTTTCAGTGTCTTATGATTAAAATTTTAATAATTACTCTCTAATATGATATCTAAGATCTCAAATGATTTTTGCACCTATCTTTTTTGTCCCCACGGGATGGACTGATGGTTAGTACGCGGGTGTTGCCACCAAGAGGTCTGGGGGTCAAATCCTGGCAAAGCCAGTATGCCCACCCTCCCTACGCTCTAGCCACAGCATTTGAGCTAGTAGTCCCCGTGATTTACCTCTTTCGTGTTGACCTTGGGACGGATTGACGGGGGCGCTGAGAGCGAGCGAATCATCTTTTGCCACCATCAAATGATTTGCTTACTGTCTTCGGGGCTATCGTACTGTGGAAGAGCGGTTAGTTATCATCCCAGGTATCCGTAGTTTCATTCCTAGCTACGGCGTATTTTGTAGGAATTTTTTCTCCAAATGGGGTGCGAACCCTAGGACACTTGGCTTCTAGACCGCCTGCCGCGAGTACTTCCCGATTTACCCTGACGGTCAGTGAAAAATATTCGTGGGGCCGAGTCAATCGTCCGAGGTTGAAAAAATCTGGTTAATTATTATGATTTTTTAAAATAATTTGCTTACTTGCGAATGTAATAGGGTCTATCTAAGGTTTAGCTTCAAGCACTAACTATCAATAAAAAAAAACAAACATTCTATAAATCTATAATTCTTAAATGGAATAAGGTACCCTAATATGCCCATAAAATTAGTTTCAATAAATCCATTTATGAATTGAAATTATAAGACTATAAAAAATTAAGAAGTTATTTAATATTAATATAGTTACAATAAATCAATTTGAATTTCTATCTAAATGTGATTTTCAAAGATTTATATAGTTCCAAAAAGGTAGATATTAATGTGTTGAATTTATTTAATGCAAATGGATATCATAAATAAACTCTATTTACAATTCATCCATGTTTGGTATATAAATTAATACTTCTTTTTTATGTCCCATATTATATTTTATTGCTTACTTTTCTTATTATTATTGTTCATATAATGGATAACTCCAAGCAAATTGCATTTACAAATTTACCTCTTTCACAGTATATTTTTAAAGGTGTTGTAAATTTCTTATAATTCTTAATGTAATGGATCATTTTGATACACACTATTCATAATTTATATGTTTTGCACAATTTAATTTTCCATAAAAATAATTTAAAATTCCCTCGTTTTATTTTTTATTCTACTAAAAATATATATATTTATTAAATATTCAGATATCCAATTACTCCATTTCCATCCTATTTGGGAGATAATAAAATGAAAAAATCAAATAGAATTAATTAAATTCCATTCTCATTTCTCTTCAGCTACAATTACAAGAGAAGCAATAAGTAAATTCACTTATTTTTTCCTTTCTCTTCCTCCAAATAAACACAAGAAATGAACTCAAATTGGTGAGTCTCTATTTAATGCAATTTGCTCAATTCCATCCAAGTAAATAAGCTGGATGCGAGTGAAAGAAAGAACATAAACCCCCTCTCGTTTATTGCTAACATTATTCATTACTTCCTTCCAATAAACAAAGAAGAGACAACTATATACAAAAGAAAGAAATAATCTACTTGCATAAAATAAACATCGAATTCAAAATTTTCAACAATATTATCATTTAGGTAATGCTTGATTGAATTTTGAAGGCGAAATTAAATTACTTGGCTGGATTAGAACATTAGAAAATGGATTAGTGTAACTTAGTCCCTTTCTGAAATCCCCTATTTATTCTGAGAACTCATGCTTTTCCCTGATCATTATCAGTGACGCAAAGTTCTGTTCTGTAGTAGAGTGAAACAAAGACAAGGGAAATTGGATTTTGCTGTATATTTGGTAGACTCTTTTCCATCTCTTTCCTTGGATCAAATTGTTCTTATGATGTTTCTTGTCAATTTGTTAATTACTTGTCTCTTCGATACACTAAGCCCTCTGGTTGCTCCACATGACATCCTTTACTCTTCTTCACTTATGTCGTTCGTCTCCGGCTGAACTGCACCACAATGCTTGATCATCTTGCTGTCTTTCGGATCTCCCAAAACATCCTTTTATCCCAAGAGATCACGAGTGATTGAGTTATGCTAAGTCTTCATTTGTCTTTCAACTAAGTCCGTGCACTTGCACCAATAACTTATCTGTCCAAATACCAAAACAAGTATTCCGTGGCCATTAGTAAGACTTAGAGGATAATAATACAAGATATTGACGTGCATTTGTTTCAATGTGTATTAATTTTATATATTTCATATCCATCAATTTTTATTATATTTTAAATTATGAATTTTTCACTGACTTTAATTCTGGTCTAACATTCTAGTCTTCACGTCGAAGAAACTCGCTTTTTTGCACTAGAAGTTTTCTAACTCGATCGTTTCCTTCTCCTTCGGGGAGAAGACAGAGCTGGTATTTAATTATGAGCGCGCGCGCGGGAAATAGAAAGCCATTTAAAAACTTCCACTGCGCGCGTCTTCTTCATTCCAAATGTCTGGTCCGAGTGCGATGCGTATGCCTGGCCTCGAGTCGGACCAGCAAGAGCAAACCGTGAAGAGAAAACCACAAATCGAGCTCCAGACATCAACCTCTGTAGGCGACCATTTGCCTCTCCTGCAAAACAACTCAACCTGGCCGATTGAGATATTGTTCTGCGCGGACGACGACGCCAGAGTGAAAGAGCTCGTCAAGGATGTAGCGATAGGTATCAAAAACGGCGCCACGGCCACACCTGTGGAAAGAGGGAGTGGAGGTGTCTACGTCTTCAGGAATAAGTCCGGTGATAGGGTTGCAGTTTTGAAGCCGGCTGACGAGGAGCCATTTGCACCCAACAACCCAAAAGGTTTTGTTGGGAAACCATCGGCCAGCCGGGCATCAAAAACTCTGTGCGTATCGGCGAGATGAACTTCAGGGAGGTCGCTGCTTACCTTTTGGATTACGGAAACTTCGCAGATGTTCCTCCGACGGCACTTGTGAAGATCACGCACTCGGCGTTTCATGTCAATGATGTCGGGAAGCCAAAACTTCTCAGCAAGATTGCTTCGCTCCAGCAGTTCGTTTCCCACGATTTCGATGCTAGCGAGTATGGATCGTCCAACTTTCCCGTTGCGGCAGTACACAGAATTGGGATGCTTGACGTCAGGATCCTCAACACAGACAGGCATGCTGGAAATTTGCTGGTGAGGAAGGTCGAGGACGGGGTTGGCAGATTTGGAGAAAGAACACAACTTATCCCCATAGATCACGGTCTTTGCTTGCCAGAGGGCTTGGAGGATCCCTATTTCGAGTGGATCAACTGGCCACAGTCGTCGATACCGTTTTCTGAGGATGAGTTAGAGTATATATCCGATCTCGATCCGGTGAAAGACTGTGAGATGCTTCGGAGAGAGCTTCCGGTGATTCGGGAAGCCTGCCTCCGAGTTCTGGTCTTGTGCACAATTTTCCTCAAGCAAGCAGCAGTTTGGGGCTTTGCCTATCTGACATCGGCGAGATGATGAGCAGAGACTTCAGCATATTGCAAGAAGGGCTGGTCAGTGAGTTTGAGGACGTCTGCGTGAAGGCATGGCAGCAAGCTACTGATGGAGCGGCATTTTCTTCTCCAAAAGCCACGGTCCAAGAGTGGGAAGAAGACTTCCAGTTTCACATGGAATATAGTGCACGTTTTTCCACGTTGGTGGAGGAAAGCGACGAGGAGAATGAAGAAAGCACCATGGCAGATGCGAAATCACTCTTCTCCGGTGCCCAGAATAACTTCCCATCGGGTGCCAACTCTTCTGCACCTCCGAACACCGACTGGTTCCGTGGGAAAAAACAGAGCAAGAATACTGCTGTTACTGGAAAGCCAATCGATGAGCACGAGACGAACGGTGACACAGATATAAGCGATGTGAGGCTGGCTGACATGCGTGGAGAAGAATGGCAGGATTTCCTCGAGCACTTCCAGAACCTGTTGCCGATTGCTCTCCATGCTCGCAAAACTTTGGCCGCTCAAAAGCAGAAGCCAAGGCTGGGCACCTCTTGCAATTTTTGAGGAGGAGATACACATGCAACAGAAATGACAGAGCAGGGCTGCAAACTGTAGTAGCACCATGCAATCTGATTTGTTGACATGAACAATTCAGATTTTAGATGTAAATATTTTATTTTGGTCAGCATTACATAAATGAAAAAAAATGAGTCAGTTATACAATATTTATGTTAAGCCAATGCTTGTGTAACCATTTTGATTATGAAAAATGTATGATAGATTATTGAACAACGAGTGAAAGAAAGGATCGTTGACTTATATTGTCTAGCCTCAAATAAACATCGTCAGACATGCAAATATTTAATTTTATATCTTTTATCCATACATAATTTATAAGCAGTCTTTGTTATGCTTTACTAGACACTCTATTAAGTAAATAAACTATATTCTTAATTATTTCACTCGACAAACATCTTGGTAAAGAAAAAATAATTATTATATTTCTTATCATATCTTTTAAGATTTGATTTTATCGCCTAGCTACATGATCTCACATTTAACAAGATATTTAGTGAATGATCTAGCATAGTATTCATCAAATCCGTAATATCTAATATATTATTCACTATTATGGTTAAATTTCACCGTCTTAATTTTTTTTACCTAGTTTATTGTAATTTAAACTTTAAAGAATTTGAATATACATAGGGATTGCGATTTAGGCTACGTTTGGTAGGGAGTAATGTAATCGGGTCTGTAATATAATCAAGTTTGTAATGTAATGTAATGTAATCTTGATTACATTGTTATGTTTGGTAATGAGTTGTATGTAATCTTTGATAACTATTACAAGTTGGATTCCTTTGTTTGGTGAGGGGTAATCCATTCTGTAATGTAATCAAGATTGACGACCGACGACCGTCGCCGGCCGGTCGGTGACCATCGACCGGCTGGCGACCCCGGCGACCGGCGAACCGCCGACGACAGTCGACGGCGGCGGCGGGCGGCGGCAGTGGTCGCCGTCCGCCGCGGCGGTCAACGGCTGGCGACTGGCGAACCGTCGACGACCGACGACCGTCGCCACCCGGCCGACGACTTTACAAGCTGTAATGTAATCCAGATTACGGAGGTTTTGTTTTGTAATCCAGATTACAAATCATCAACCTCTTTTATAATCGAGATTACATTACATTACAATTTTAAATTATTCCAAACAAAGGAATCCAACTTGTAATGTAATTTGGATTATATTACAGGGTAGATTACACCCTATCAAACGCAGCCTTACAGAATTTGAATATATGTAGAGTTTGCCATTTCGTATGAATAAGTTATAAATAATCAGAATAATCATTTATGAAATTAAATTAATGAAGTATAATTGACTATTCAAAAATTATCACAAAGTATTCTTTTCAGACTTGATTAGCATTAAAATTTCTTCTAAAGTTATCCCCACAAAGACTGCGTGTGGCATTGCGGTGGAACTTTCTACTAAGGAATGTTGACTGACTGACCTTATCAAGATTGACTCCGTTGTCAGACTTTCCCGTTCTACGCGTGCTTGAAAAGTCTGGATACAATTTCTCTGGAGCCCCTGATTTTATGAAGGGCCCATATCATTTAAGAATTATAAAGTTTCACCCCTGAGGATCTTTCTGATAAGATTTAAAATGTTTTTATTTTTTGGAAGTTTAGCAAGTAGTTGTCTGAGTTTCTTGGTTTGTCATATTCTTTAGCTTATTGATTTATTTTCATGCTTTGTGATCCTATTAACTAGGAGATAGGGGTTGAAACAGTCTTGTGTAAAAGCCTATAAATAGGCTCTGTTTTCATTCTTTTTCTCAAACAATTTCACAAGAAGCTGTAGTCCAAATACCTTTCTTCTCTCTTGCCACCATAGCAAACAACTTCTTTTGTTTTGTTTTGTTTTTGCGCTTCCCTTGACACGCCAACACTGGTATTAGAGCCAAGTTGAAAAAGGTTGAGTTGTGTGAATGTTTTTGTGAGAGAAAAAAAAATATTTGAGTTTGAGTTCTTTCTGCAGTAGCAGTTTATTATCACGATAACTGACAATTTTGTTCAGCCGGCAATTCCTCGCTTTGATGGTCACTATGACCATTGGAGCATGTTAATGGAGAACTTCTTGAGATCCAAGGAGTATTGGCAGGTTGTTGAATCTGGAGTAGCAGAGCCAACAACTGGAGAAACACTGACGAATGCACAAAAAGCGGAGTTGGATGCATTGAAGCTGAAGGATCTTAAGGCAAAGAACTATTTTTTCCAAGCCATAGATCGAGCAACCTTGGAGACAATTCTTTGCAAAGAAACATCCAAGGATATTAGGGATTGCATGAAGAAGAAGTATCAAGGAAATGCCAAGGCTAAGCGGGTGTAGCTTCAAGGTCTTCGGACAGAATTTGAGACTTTACGCATGAAGTCTGGGGAATCTGTTTCAGATTTTTTTGCAAGAACCATGACAATTGCCAACAAGATGAGGATATATGGTGAAAAATGGAAGACATCACCATTGTTGAGAAGATTCTTCGATCAATGACACCAAAATTTAATTTTGTTGTCCGTTCAATAGAAGAGTCAAAAGATATTGATGAATTTACAATTGATGAGTTGCAGAGTTCTTTGCTGGTTCATGAACAAAAACTCAACCAACAAGACAAAGAGGAGCAAGCATTGAAAGTTTCAACAGAAAATCAGTCAACATAAAGAGGAGATAGAAGGCAAGGAAGAGGAAAATTCAAAGCAAGAGGAAGCAATTATCGTGATGGCCAACAACAACGTCACCAGCACCAAGAAAATCAATTTCGTGGAAGAGGAAGAGGAGGTAATCATTCAACAACTTATAAACATAAATCAGCAGATAAGTCCAATGTTGAATGCTATAGATGTCATAAATATGACCATTATCAGTCAGAATGTCGTACTAATCTGAATAAGCAAGATGAAGAAAGATCTAACTTTGTTGAAAAGGAAGAAGAAATCTCTCTCCTAATGGTGTGCCATGTAAATGAAGAAACCCAGCAAAACATGTGGTATCTGGATACCGGTTGCAGCAATCATATGTGTGGAGATAAGAAGACATTTTCTGAACTGGATGAATTATTCCGCAACACAGTCAAGTTTGGTAATAACTCTACCATTTCTGTTATGGGAAAAGGAAGGGTAACTATCCAAACCAAAAGAAATTATTCTCATACAATATCTAATGTTCTTTTTGTCCCAGATCTAAAGACCAATCTCCTTAGTATTGGTTAGCTGCAAGAAAAAGGGTATGAGATTTCTATTAAAGATGGAGTATGCCAAATTCAAGATGCAAAGATGGGTTTAATTGCTCAAGTTAACATGACAGCAAATCGCATGTTCCCACTCTACTTGAACAATACTACTCATTCATGTTTTTCAGCAAAAGTGAATGATGTTTCATGGCTATGGCATTTTCGTTATGGCCACCTAAACTATGGTGGATTGAAGACATTGCAGCAGAAACATATGGTGGATTGAAGACATTGCAACAGAAACATATGGTAACTGGACTTCCTCAAATTACTGCTCCTTCTGAAGTTTGTGAAGAATGTGTTGTTAGCAAACAACATAGAAACTATTTTCCAAAAGGAAAATCATGGAGAGCAAAGAAAGCTTTGGAGTTGGTGCATTCCGACTTGTGTGGCCCAATTAATCCATATTCTAATGGAGGTAAGAGATATATAATCACCTTCATTGATGATTTTAGTCGGAAAACTTGGGTATATTTTTTGCAAGAAAAATCTGAAGCATTTGCAGCTTTTAAGAGCTATAAAACGCTAGTTGAGAAAGAAACAGGCAGTCCAATCAAAGTTCTACGCACAGATCGTGGTGGAGAATATATCTCACAAGAATTTTCAAATTTTTGTGAAAATCATGGAATCAAAAGGCAACTAACTGAAGCTTATACTCCTCAACAGAATGGAGTTTGTGAGCTGAAAAACCGCACTATTTTGAATATGATGCGAAGTTTCTTGGTAAAATGTGGTATTTCAAAAGCTTTTTGGCCTGAAGCAGTCAACTGGAGTATCCATATATTAAACAGAAGTCCTACACTTGCAGTTCATAATATGACACCAGAAGAAGCATGAAGCAATCAAAAACCAAAGGTAAATTATTCAGAATTTTTGGATGTATTGCTTATGCTCATATTCCAGATCAGAAGAGGATCAAGCTCGATGACAAGGAGAAAAATGTATATTTCTTGGTGTTAGTGATCATTCAAAAGCTTATAAGCTTTATAATCCTATCACTCAGAAAATTATTATCAGCCGTGATGTGATTTTTGAAGAAGAAAAATTTTGGCAATGGAACAACAACTCTCCTGAAGAACAAATACCTACTAGCTTTGATGGAGTTGATGAAGATCAGCAGCAATCAACAACAGAAAAATAACCAACAACTTTCATCAGAAAATGAAGTAGATATTCAGACTTGCCAACAATATTAGAAAGTGAAGAACTACCTCAACGTATTAGAAGAAGACCTGCTTGGATGGCAGACTACGAGGTAACTGGAATTGGTCAATCTGATGATCTACTTACATATTTTGCCCTATTTTCCGATTGTGATCCTACAGTTTTTGAAGAAGCTGTCAAGGAATCAAAATGGCGAAAGGCCATGGATGAAGAAATTAAAGTTATTGAACGGAACAATACATGGGAGTTAACTGATCTTCCAAAAGGGCATAAAACAATTGGGGTCAAGTGGATATACAAGACAAAATTGAAAGAAAATGGTGAAATTGACAAGTACAAAGCACGCTTAGTTGCAAAAGGCTACAAGCAAGAATTTGGTGTTGATTACAAAGAAGTCTTTGCACCAGTTGCAAGACTTGACACAATTAGATTGGTGATAGCATTGACAGCACAAAAATCTTGGTCTATCTTCCAGTTGGATGTTAAATCAGCATTTCTGCATGGTGATCTTCAAGAAAAGGTATTTATTGATCAACCACCTGGTTATATAAGATCTGGATGTGAAAATAAAGTTTATAGACTAAAAAAGGCATTATATGGACTGAAGCAAGCTCCACGTGCTTGGTATAGTCGCATAGATGCATATTTTTCAGAGGAGGGGTTTAAAAAATGTCCATATGAGCATACACTTTTTACAAAGATTGAAGATGGAAGAAAACTGCTCATAGTCTGCTTATATGTGGATGATCTTATTTTTACAGGAAATGATAGTGCCATGATGACAAAATTTAAAAGATCTATAATGTTTGAATTTGATATGTCTGATCTTGGAAAGATGCATTATTTTTTGGGCATTGAAGTAGTTCAATCAGCAGCTGGAATCTTTATTTCCCAAAGAAGTATACACAAGAAATTCTGGACAGGTTTCAAATGAAAAATTGCAACTCTGTTAACACTCCTGCTGAAGCAGGATTGAAGCTGATTCGAAATCCTGAAGGTAGGAAGATTGACAACACAATTTATAAGCAAATTGTTGGGAGTTTGATGTACTTAACAGCTACAAGACCTGATATTATGCATGTTGTAAGTCTTATCAGCAGATACATGGAAAGTCCAAAGGAGATACATCTTCAAGCCGCCAAGAGAATTTTTAGATACTTGAAAGGAACCATTGAACATGGTTTATTCTACAAGAAGAATGGAAAATCAGATTTAATTGGTTTTACTGACAGTGATTATGCAGGTGATCTCGATGATAAAAAGAGTACCTCGGGATATGTTTTCATGATGAGTTCAGCAGCTATTTCATGGTGTTCAAAGAAGCAACCAATTGTGACTTTATCCACAACAGAAGCAGAATTTGTAGCTGCAACAGTTTGTGCTTCTCAAGCAATTTGGCTAAAGAAAATACTTGAAGAGTTATATTTCAAGCGAGATGGTGCAATTAAAATTTATTGTGATAATAGCTCAGCTATTAAACTCTCTAAAAATCCTGTCATGCATGGAAGAAGCAAGCACATAGATGTAAGGTTTCATTTTTTAAGGGACTTGACAAAGGATGGAGTAATTGATTTTTACTTCTGCACAAGTGAAGACCAAGTTGCTGATATTATGACCAAGCCATTGAAGTTATCTACATTTCAAAGACTAAGGGAGCTGACTGGAGTATGCGTATTTGATAATTCTTAAACCGAATGTTTTTTTTAAAACATTCAGTTCAAGGGAGGGTGATAAGATTTAAAATGTTTTTATTTTTTGGAAGTTTAGCAAGTAGTTGTCCGAGTCTTTTGGTTTATCCTATTCTTTAGCTTATTGATTTATTTTCATGCTTTGTGATCCTATTAACTAGGAGATAGGGGTTGAAACAGTCTTGTGTAAACGCCTATAAATAGGCTCTGTTTTCATTCTTTTTCTCAAGCAATTTCACAAGAAGCTGTAGTCTAAATACCTTTCTTCTCTCTTGCCACCATAGCAAACAACTTCTTTTGTTTTGTTTTGTTTTTGCGCTTCCCTTGACACGCCAACACTTTCTTAGATTTATTCAGGAAGTTGTGAATAGTTGAAGAGAAGGTAGTTAAAAGAAAGAAACCAGCTAATTGTTCAAGTTTGAAACAGAGAGGAAGCTTCCGGTGTTGTATATCTTCTTTTCTATTTCAGCTACTTGAAAAATTGTCAAGGAATGAGAAGCTCGCTCATGGTTTGGCAATGGCCACCCCCACAAAGAAATCCTTTCAGCTCTTCACAAAGTATAAATAGGAAGGCTCTTTGCAGATTCATTCATTCATTCAATTTAGAGCATTCCATCATAGTTGTTGCTAAATTTTGCACCCTTTAATAATACAATAAAACAACAAAAGATTTTATACAAATGTATGTATGTTGTGGGGGAGAGAGATATAGAAGTTGAGAATGGTGATAGACTTTTATAGTTCTCAATGTGCTACATAAATATCACATCAAAAATATAAAAACCTATTAAGGCATCTCCAATAGTTAAAAATATCAAAAACTTTTTAATAATTTCTAATATGCTACATAACAAATATAAAAATCTACAATTTTTTGCGTGGACCCTACATTACAAATCACACATATATAATTTTCATTTAATATCTCTATATAATTTTATTTAATATTTTAAATAATTATTATCTTTAATTTAATTTATTTATCTTTTTTAATTAATATATTAATTAGCTTATAAATTTTAATTTTATTTTAACATTTTAAATAATTATGATCTTGAATTTAATTTATTTACAATTTATAATTAATAAATTTATTAACATAATTTTTAATTTAATTTATAATTTTCATTTAATATTTAATTAACTTATAAATTTTAATTTAATTATAGTCATTTATATATTTTTAATTCATAAAATATATTTATTTCAAAAAAATAAATACAACTTTAATCATTACAATTTATTCATGAAATAAAATATTATAATTAAATTCTTTGAATTTACTTTTTAATTATTTGAAATGCCAAACATATAATATTATTGTATCATTTATTATTAGCTCCACCACCCAGAAAAAAACGTAGGTTTAAAAATATAAATCCGCTCTTGAACTAAAAATCTTAAAATCATGTCCACAATTATTTAAACTTTTTGGTTCAACTTTTTTATTTCACAAGCCTCTTCACAAACTTATTGGAGATGCCCTAAGATCTTATGCTATTCTTTTTCTCAAATTCTGCAATTATATGTAATCAGCTTTCATTTTACATTCCTTTAGTAATGCCATATAACCTATCAATATTTACTTTTTTTTTTGTTAATGTCACGATCATAGAGGCTCATACTTATTCAAAAATCGTGCAATTTCTCCCCTGTACGACGAACAATATAAAACTTATACTACATTCAGCTCCACATATATATAAAGCATAGCCACATACGACTGACAATAATAGAAATGACTCTAAACAACACATTCACGCAGTTAACAATAAACATATTAAAGCTCGTAAAATAAATGCAACAAATCCAAAGTCCTAAGAAAACAAATAAATACATATCCACTAGTAAAATAAAATAACAACATCTCTAGAAAATACGAAACAACTCCAAATCGAAATACTAAGGGACGGAAGATGGATCCTCTCCTAACGGCCCAAGACGCAACTATCTACTACCTGAAATAAAAAGGAAAGAAAACGATGGTGAGTCCGAGCTCGAACTCTGCAGGCATAACTAATAGATAAATGCATAATATAAACAAGATAAATCAAAGCAGATATAAATAAGATATACAGTCTCCGAAATGTAAAGCATAAATCAAATGCGAAAATATACCTGCGGGGCATAATCGGAAACCCCCATGACACATCAATTATTTGCTCGTACTACTGAGTAGAAACATATCAGATAATAAATGTAAATCAACAACTATATCTGCATATCAATCATATGTAATAATCATAGCTCAAGCAAATACAAGATACATTAGATGCACATGATGTAATGATATGTGTCACCCATACACACCAATCTACAATCATCACATATATTTGTGTGACCGACCGAGCAAGGACTGTGACAACTGTATGCACTCTGACCTTCATCTCCTATGAGTGACTGAATGGACAGGATGCTAGGAGAACAACCTCAATCCCGAACCTTAAGAAAAGGAGGAGCACAATCGCTCTATATCAAAGACCCTAAGGAAGTACAACCTCTCTAATACCCAAGAATAAGGACGAACAACCTCTGACTCTAAGAAGAGGAACACAACCGCTCTAGTACCCAACGGGAGAGCACAACCGTTCTACTTATCTCTCATAAAAACAGAGGGAATGTCACCGTCGGCTACTACTCCAACAACTACCATTAGCCATAAGTAGTTGAGAGTAGCACGACAGGACGATCGCTCACACTTTAACAACTACCACTACCACGAGTGTGTGGTTGAGTGGGCAGACCACTATACGACTAACGACAGACTTAATCATAAGAAAGCTGATAACCGCCATCATGCAACAAATATAATATGGTGCATTATATCAAAGTGCATAAACACAACCAAGTCAACCATCATGGAATCAATAAGAAACACATACATCCAAATCATAACCATAGCAAACAGACATATAATTAATCTATTGGGTAGGGCATTTCTAATGTCAACTAAATCTTAGATAGGTTACATAATATTTCTAAAGTACACACATACTAACAGTACTCTTTGGATCAGAAAATAAGAGTTGAGACTGTATAACTGAAAATTTAAATTTTTAACTCAAAAATCAAGCAAAGAAAAGTTTCAAGCAAGAAAACATGCATAATAGAGCTAAGATAAATAAACCTACTCAAATAATATGATAACCATGCATTTAAAGGTAAATGAAGCTATGAAATTAAGCAAGAAGTACTCGCCTTGAAAGTAGCTCGTGTCAAAACAAATCCTACGTCAAGATGCCCATCTCCAATCAGAGTTCTACATCAAAATGTACATATTAGCTATTTACATATACAACAACTAGCTAAACGCAACTCCAACTAATTAGGGAAAATCCTAATGGAACAATCATTAATTAACTCTATTTAATGATTAACTTCAATTAACCTCAATTAGCTTTAATCATAAAATCAACCCAGATCACTCTTATTCATAAATCTAAACAGATTTAACCCAATTAATCCTAATCATAAATACCCAAATCAATTAGGATTTACAACTCATGTTAGATTATGATAGTAAACTCAAAGTCATTAAGTCTATTCCCAAGAGCACAAAAATAGGATCAAATTTTCAAAACAGAATTGTAGCAATGAACAAGGCTGCGGGGAAGGAAAAGAAGTGATGAACAAGGCTGCGGCGTCGAGCTCGGGCAGAAGGGAGGAATCACACACACAATAGGGTTTGCGGCGATGAGGAGGAAGAAGAAGAAGGAGTCGGCGCCAGTAGATTTCGTGAAAGGCCACGGCATGATTGTTGTGCGACGTAGGTGTGTTGCGAGGCATGTGGACAGGGGAAATAAATGAGGAGTTTAGCAATTTAAGTTTATAATTTTTAGCCTATTTGCGAGAAGACCCCTCCAATTTTCTATATTTAACATTTAATTGAGTAGTCAACTCCTTGAACTAATTAATTAGGTAGGTAATTAGTGTGATCCTATAAAATTTTTTTTTACTGTTCACCTAGATAAATTCAGGAAGCATAGATTGTCTTGACGGATGGTCCAACATCATAAGTGATTCGAATACTATAAACGTATGATATTCTTACAAGAGATTCGAACTCTCGTTGCATAACAGTTCGTCCTATGTTTTACCATCACATTGTGCCTATTAATATTCACTTTGTTATATAATAAAGGGTCCAATGATAAGATATTTTGTTTATTTATTTATAGAATCTTATTTAGTCATGTCAACGCAAACACTTTATTGTTTTTCTTCATAATTTAGTAAGGTGATAAGTTGCATGGTCTATTTTGCAAATAATTAAAATTCAATTGGTACGTAAGTTATACCTATGGTTAAACTACTAGTAAAATTAGAATATCATGTCACGACTCACCATATTTTTTTAATTTATTTAATAGACAAAATGTAAAATCGAAAAGTATATCTTAAGATTAATTCCAGCGTAAAATCTGCATATCTGATATTAAAAAAAAACACTTCCTACAAAAAAGCAAAAAGGAAATTGAATGGAATTTCCAAAAGAAGGAAAAAAATCAATATCGAAGAGAAAATGTTAAGAAGCTATTTGACCGTTGCCCAACGTTCCAATCGTTGTCCGCTCCGTTCCTGGTCTCCACCAAGTTACCCAACTTTCGAAGCATATTTCATTAACGTATCTTTATTGGATGCGCTCAGCGGGCCCACCTTTTTCCGGCGTCTCTCTCCGAGGTGGGTATCAAATGAGGGTGTTCTTGTCATGCACTCTTACACGCTCGCCTTCTTCATCAAGATCCCAATTCGTGGTTGGACATTAACAAATTGCTTGAGGTGGTCGCGAAGACAGCGATCATGGCAGCGCTGGCGCCTGGAATCCTCCAGAAGCTTCTCAATGGCATGGACAAGGGATCCCAGAAGCCGGTCGGAGAGCACCGGAGCGCGCACTTGCAGGTCACCGACATCGTCCCCGCCGATCTCGACGAGAAGGATCTCTTCCCCAAGCGCGGCTTCTACATCAAACTCTCTGACTCATCCCAGTCCCTCTACGCCCGCCTCCCCTTCCACCAACACGACCTCGTCCTCAGCAACAAGCTCCAGCTCGGCCAGTTCATCCAAGTCGACCGCCTGGAGCCGGCGTCCCCGGTTCCGGTCATCATCGGCGCCAAGCCGCTGCCGGGACGCCACCCTCTCCTAGGCTCTCCCCAGCCCATCGAGAGGCGACCGGTCAAGGCGTCTCCCTCCGTTCGGCGAAGAGGGTCGTGGGAGCAACACCCAGCTGGTACTACTCCTTCTCCCGCTACAATAAAACCTAATGCACTGGACTTCGAAGAGAAGTCACCGACGAGAGGCCGACCGCAAAGAAGCGGGGGCGCCGCTGTGAGATCATCAGTGAGCGGGCCTCTTCTTTCTAAGCTTGCGGATGGTAAGGAAGCAAACTCTTCCTCGGTAAGGAAAAGCTGCAGCATCTCCAAATTTTCGAGGAGCAAGAGCCTCCTCGATCGAGATCATAAGGATATCAGATTGAGCAGTTTTGCGATAGTTGAGGAAGATTCCTCTTGTGCATCTGATGAAAAGAGCAGCTCAACTACAACAGAGAGCTTGAATTGTGGAACCAGAGAAAGTGAAGGCATCTCTTTGCCTGGAAAACTCAGGAACTTGGGAAAGGTGCAATCTTGTGCTTGCTTCCCTTGCTACTTTGCAAATTAATGCTTTGTCTGCTAATCAACTTGCATGAATTGTAGGAGGCTTTGGAGCATAGAGATGCAGCTCAGAAGTTAGCTCTGAAGGCTCTCCGAGATGCTTCAACTACTGAAACTGTAGTGAGAGTAGTCAAGTAAGATTGTCACAAAATACTGTGTCATCTTAACACTTACAAGAGTTTCGATTACAATGTAGGACTGATCGAATCTGGTTATCTGAACTTTTGCAGGATGTTT
Source organism: Boesenbergia rotunda (assembly GCA_024364735.1). Taxonomy (NCBI): domain Eukaryota; kingdom Viridiplantae; phylum Streptophyta; class Magnoliopsida; order Zingiberales; family Zingiberaceae; genus Boesenbergia; species Boesenbergia rotunda. Next base: position 794,929 of record JAGFNQ010000636.1, read on the forward strand.
TCTGAATTGAGTAGTATCGCGAAACTGGAAGCCCCTGCTGCTTGTCTCGACCAGTTCTTGGCATTCCATCAGCAGATTGTACAAGCCGTGGCTGACATAGAAGCAATTCAAGTAGCTACAAGAGAGGAAACCATGAAGAAGCAATGTGATATGGATGGCCCATGCATCTTGCAGGAAAGAAATCACAACTCAAACAAACGAGATAAACAATCGAACGCAAGCCTCGCGAGGCACTCAAAGTCAAAATCAAACCAGAAGGCCGCAGCTGCCGCGAATAAAAAGGAACAGCATGAGTGTGTTGCATTGCCAATTTCTTCCTTGGACAACTCAATCAAATTGGTAACGCAAATTCGAACTGAAGCAGGGAAATGGTTCATGGGGTTTCTGGAGGGAGCAGTGGAATCGGGTCTGAAGCAATCAAAAGGCTCTTCGAGTGGTGTTGGTGGAATGAAGTTGGCTCCCTGCCCTCAGTCATTGATATTGAGGGTTATAAACTGGATAGAATTGGAGCAATGTGGCTGCAAGATGGCTGATCTCCATCCAAGAACATCACAAATCGCAAGAAAACTAAGGATAAAGGCAAAGAATCCTTGATTCTGGTGTGGGAACCTAAGATCTCAGGATGAGGTTTGAAAATGTAACTTGTCGATTTCAATTCTAGCATGATCAATTTAATTTATTTTCAAAAAGCACTTTGTATAGAATCCCATGGAGGTTTGATTTACATTCTCGTGTTATAGCCTGTTAGATTTCCTCATTTAAATGATTGTGGGGGCGGAATGCTAACCAGCTAAATGTTTTTTTTTTACTTTTTCAAAATTTACTTTTAATTTAGTCTACGAATACATTTATAAAAACCTAGAAAATGGGAAATAATTTTTTATTTGTTTAAATTTTTATAAAAATTTATATGAACGAAAGAGCTCTACAAGCTCTGTTTTTTTTTTAATTTTGATAATTCGGATGGTAAAATTATACCTGATTAATCTTCGAGTAGATAATCTTCTCTTTGATTTGCCTACTTTGATAAATCCATAACATAAATTATACATGATGTACCTCTCTAAAATATTCATCTCTATTTGAATTTGAATTTTAATCCACTTATTTATTATCCAAACTGTTTTATCACTATCCTAACCATTTATCACTATAACACACCATGGAAGTTTAATCGACCGCGCTGTGGTATGTTCTTGTTGCTCCCGTTGATAAGGTAATAAATGAGATAATATGATAATAAATTATTTTCCAAAAAAATATTTCATGATTTTTTTTAATAATCTAGAAACTCACATGGATGGAACCAAAGACGCTACTGCTACGCCTCATTGCTCCCTCTTAATTTTTTAATAAGCTATGATACGTTTAGTTAGAGCAGTCAATCGGGCCAACCTGTGGCGGGGCGGGGCGGCCCGTAGCGGGTCGGCAATTTGACGGGGCGGGGGCGGGTCGACCCGTCATTTAGGCGGGTTGGGAAATCCCCAACCCAACCCAATCCAAGGCGGGTCGCGGGTTAGGCGGGCCAACCCGCGGGCCTATCAAAATATTTTTTAAAAATTTAAATAAGTAAAAAAAATTTATATATTTAGGTTTCATCAATCTAATATATCAAAAAATATATTTTTTAAATATAAATGGATACAAATGAGTACTCATGTGATGAAAAGTATTATTTTTTATTTCAAAATTATAACAAAGAAAGATAATAAATTATCATAAAACTTGACTAACATGTGGTTCTCAACCCGCGAGCCAACCCAAGCCCATCGCGGACCGACCCGTGCGGGTCACGGGCTTAGGCGGGTTGGCCCGCAGTGGGCTTTGGTTATTTAAATTCTAACCCAACCCGCTTAAATTGGTGGGCGGGGCGGGCCAACCCGATAGGCCCAACCCAAATTGACAGCTCTACGTTCAGTGAAAAAATTCAATGAAACGCTCAGTAAATAATGTGACATTTTACATGTACATATTTACGTGTAAAATATCACGTCATTCATTAAATTTTTCTTTCAAATTTTTCACTAAGTATATCATTTTTCTTTTTTAATATAAGAGATGTAAGAAGTATAAGAATAGAGTTAAAAGATAAGTAATGACATAGCCAACTCCTTTTAACATAAACACACCTTATATGAAATTTCTGACTCTTAGATAAATTCTGAAAGATCGATTTGGCCATTAGTATAAATCAAGAAGCATTGATGCCTCGGTGGATGATTACTAATGTCATAAGTTTTTAAATTCCCTAGATAAATATGATGTCTCATATTTGAGCTTTATTATCTGAGAGAGGTTTCATGATTATTAATTTATTATTGTAGTAAAAAATAATTACGTTCGTCCTATATGTTTTTCACAATTATGAGATAAATATCAGGATCAATTTAGCCAACTATTGAATTATTAGAGTTGGGAGACTTTTTTTTAAGGATATATGTAGAATTATTCCCCGAGATTACAAAATTTATCCCGGGAAGAGAACAAGTTTCATGATTGTTAGATAAAAAAATTGATTAACGAGATTTTTTCAACCTCGGGTGACCCGGCCTCACGGAAATTTTTCACCGGCCGTCAGGATAAATCGGAAAGCACTCATGATGGGCAGTCTAGAAGCTTAGCGTCTCAGGATTTACGTCCCGTTTGGAAAAAAAATTCTTGTAAATATGCTATAGTTGGGGATTGAATTATGAATGTCTAAAATAGTGACTAGTCGTCCTACCGTTGCACTATAGTTTCGGAGACAAGTTTCATGATTGTTAGCACTTATATGTGACAGACAAATTTTCAAGATAACTTTAGAAATTATTTTCCACCAGAATGATTCTGCAGTAACTTTATTCCTGCCAATATGCATTTATTCTTTTGTCACTCCTGTATAAATGCATTATAGAATTAGAATAGAATAGGAGTCGGATAGAATGACATGAAAGGGATTTCATTTATTTTATCTTTTATGTGATCGTAATAATTAAATTTTATAATAAGTAAAATATTTTAATTATATTCAATTCTTTTAGTTTATCTACATATCTAATCTGTTTGCTTTGTCTGCCCAACTTTCTTGATCAATACTCACGTCCTAATGGTAACACCAACCTGTTTAATTTCGTCACTAACTTGGTTCAATCAACTCATCCAACCTCATCTGTATACCTACCTCAATTAGCCAACTTAACCAACCTAATTAGCTCACACAACACTCAAACCGAACTATCTAATCAACTTACCTAACTTGAATGACCTACTTGATATATCTAGTAATCTAACCTAACTCGTCTAACTCGATAGGCTTGAACGACTCATCTAACTGGTTAATTTACCTTAACTTTATCTAACTTGTCGAGTTCGTCTAATTAGCCAAAGCTTGACTTCGCAAATCAATTTGATCAATTGCTCCTTTCACTTATTGCATTTATGTCATTTTATTTTCGAGATTATGACTTGTAAATAAATATGATGATTGATAGAGGTGGAATAAGTTTTTTTCCCCATTTAAATAGGGAATGGATTGAGCAAAATGAGTGATTTATTTCACCTTATATTATTCGTTTAAATATTAGAATAAAATAATAGAGGGAATGAAGCATTTTGATTTCATTCATTCGTGTATTCCATTTTTTTTTTTTTAAATCTAGATCTCTAATTCTTCAAATCCATTAATCCTAAAGATAATTAAGTTGATCCTATAAAAATTTTTCATCGGACACAAAAATAAATATAAAAAGTTATGCATTACGGACTACCAAATAGGCAACCTCCATAATTGAGCTATCAGCCCCCGGGGCTATGATACAGTGAAAGGGCGATTAGTTGTCATCCTAGGCATTCACGATTCGATTCCCAACTATAACGTATTTTACAAGAATTTTTCCTTTAAATGAGGTGCGAACCCTAGGACGTTGGGCTTTTGGACCGTCCGCCACGAGTACTTCCTAATTTATTTTGACGGTCGATGGAAAATTTTTGTGGGACCAAACTGATCGTCCGAGATTGAAAAAAATCTCGTTTACTAAAGTCGTGGACTGTAACATGACCGCTCCGCTAGATGGACCCATCTGGATAATCGTTCATGTTGCTGTGTTATGAAAATACCAAAATAATCTGATGGGGTTGAGCATCTCAGGGTAGACACGTGGTACGAGAAAGCTACGTGACAGGGTCCATCAGGCCAGAGCCCTGGGGTCATACCAAGACCATCTCGAGAGAGTAGATCAGAGCCCCGAGGTTAGATCAGACAATCGGACTCCCGAGATCATCTTAGGAGGACAGACGCCCGAGGTTAGGTCGGACCTCAGGCTCCCGAGACCCGGCAAAAGCTTCCTAGGCCAGACGGGTGGTCGGACACCCGAGACTACCCCGGGATAACAAGTAAGAGCCCTCATGGTCAGACGAGTGGCCGGGCACCCGAGACTACCTCAGGATAACAGGCAAGAGCTCCCGAGTTCAAACCGGATGTTGAGCACCCGGGACTAGCTCGGGAGGACAGACGAATGCCCCCGAGGTTAGCTCGGGTGTCAAGCCCCGAGATCCACTCGGTAAAACTAATGAAGGCATCGATGTCAGCTCGGGAGATCAGACCCCGAGACCAACTCGAGAGAGTGGAGCCCAAATATCAATATATCCGATAGTCCGACTTCAAGTAGTCGTTCCTCTTGCCAGAACAGGAAAGTCATCGGATAATCATTGTCCGTTACACATGGCAATTAAGGCCTTAATGATCGCAGCGGTCGTTACCTGAAAGATATCACGTAACCGATGATTAGGGAACGTGGAGACACGTGTGACCAAAATCTCTGGTATATAAGGTGCTTCGGCATCCAGGTAAGGGGATAAGCTTTCCGAACTTAACCAAATTCCGATTCCTCATTGTCCTCATGAGAGAATTCAGATTCCTGACTTGAGCGTCAAAGTGGGTTCCCCTGGAAAATCTTCCGGTGTGTTCCCATTAATGCTTGTGTTAATTTCGTAGGGCGCGATCGTCTTCTCCCATCACCGTTCTCGTGGGTTGCACTTTGATGACTCGCCATCTACGTTGTTCCCTTCCGGAATATAATCTTAGATTATGTTCAGTATAATTAATGAAATGAAATGAAATAACAATAACGTAATGAGAACAAATATACCCTTACAAGCAAAGACAGAGCCAAGGTGGGGGTGGATGGGGAGATTGACCCCTCTCAATTTTTTATGCAAGAAATGTAAAGGCATAAAAATGGAGGGTGAATGTTGGTAAAAGATGATTTACTCGTTTTTAGTGTCCCGTTAATTCATCTCAAGATCAATACGGAGGAGATAAATCATGAGAACTATTAACCCGGATATTATGACTATTACGTAGGGAGGATGGACACAATAATCATCCCATTAACATAAATACATATCTTTCATCCCTTAATATAAAATTCTTGACTCAGTCCTTGCTTACAAATACCAAAAAGTAGTAAAATACTCAGGAGAATAAGTAAGAGAACAAAGTCCAGATGAATATTTTAAAGATCAATCTTATCTTTGAGTATCTATAAGCTATGTTTCAAATTTATATTATAAGTAAATCAATAAAGTATATCTACCTCTAAAATTAATGAGCGACGCGGGATAGAATAATGATTCTTCCGTAGAAAGTATTAATTATATTGATTTAATTGTGAATGTTGGAAATAACTTTTTAAAACTTACTAATTTAGAAGAAATAGGAAAAAGGTATAAAACGGAATGTTAAAATTACCTTTTAAAACCTATTGATTCAGGAGAAATAGGGAAAAGAGCATAAAACGACATGACCAAAAATATTATTTATAAATAACTCACCCTAGCAGCAACCAAATAAGTGTTTAAATAGACCTAAAATTCTAAGACGTAAAAATCTAATAGAACAAAAAAAAAATTTAACAAAAAAGGAAAAAATCTTCTCAAGTTGAAAAGAATTCATTCTCGAATTTAGAATGATATCAAGTGATAGTTCAGAAAGAAAATTCTCTATCATCAACTCAACAATTCTTTATTATAGACGGATACTTGCTAGATATAACTAATATGTTTGGCTACTAAAAATATATAGCAAATGCTCCTATCTATCCTCATATAGATTTCCTCTTGAGAGATTCATCTTCTAAATCTGACTTTGCGGTACAACCCTTTGAGTTTCTTCTTGTGCTTTGCTACTTGTTTCTAAGTAAAGTTGTAAGAGAAATCAGTGTCTGAGTCAGAATAAATAGTTTCATCATTATGATTTTGTTTTTCCTTCTCTCATTTTTTTTGATATCAGGGTCGACCCTAGACTTTAAAGGATCGGTTAAAAAAAAGGAGCCTATTGTATTTATATAATATTGTATTCATATAAAAAATAATAAAATTGATGCTATAAAAATAATTCATTAACATAACACGTAAATGTAGATTTATTATAATTAAAAATATTATATTTCATATAGCTAATAATCACCATCGTTACATAATAGAAAATGGAAAAGAATTATTCTAATTAACTATAAAAATTGATTTTCTTGTATTTTTATCTCCAAAGTCATTAATCAAGCTTTCATAGTTAAGTATTTCTAAAAACTCACTCTCAATCGAAATTATAGCTAATACATTCAATCTTGTTTGAGTCATAGTTGATCTCAAACAAGATTTCAACAACTTTATCTTAGAAAAACTTCTCTCTGTAAATGTAATAGCCAACGAATAGTTAATAATATCACGTATGCAATGAATTAATTTGGGAACAATTCATTTTTGCAAAAAAAAAATAGTATTTCATTTATTTTTTTCCCTTTGGTAGAATATATTGTTATGATTTTTAGTTCTTGATATAAGAAATCTCCATCTAAATTTGAAACATCTTGTCATATACCCTCTTTTCTTTATAGTTACCTTTGAAGATTTATACAACGAGCTTTCAAGTCCTCATCAGTTAATGAACATAATTTTTTAAATATTAAAATGAATCCAAAAAGATCTTCATATTCCTTATATTGTTCAATCCTTATCTTTAATGACTCAATTATTTGTTCTACTATGCACAAGAAATAATAAACTCTAAAAGCTTTCTCGGCAGATTCTTGAGATATTTTGAAAGAGTCATATGTCTTTTTGTATTTGTTTATTTTTAGAAAAAACAAGATCAATCTCTATTGTTGAAGTAAGTGATAGAACTTGGGTTTTCTCCTAACCACATGAATCCAAAAAAATAAAATAAAAACTCGAAGAGAAAACATAAGATATATAAGCATGGATCTATTATTTCTTCGAATCATGGCATAACAATAATAAAATATAAACCGAATGACAAGAAACCTAATTGAAGAGCCATTGTCCGTGTCATAGCGTCGTCGGCTTGATCCCTGTGGAAGAAGATGCAGCGGAAAGAAGAAGGAGAATCTTCTAAGGGGCTTAGGGTTGATGGCGCCGTAAAGTTTCTTGTCAATGGGGAATAAAAAACTAGGTCAAGATGATACCCTAAACCCTTGGAGACCTCCCTTTTATATAGGAATCCAATATGTTATCAGCCCATAGATAATAACAGATTAACCTAAAGGGTTTTATACATTGAACCCGCATTCAATAATCTAAAACTCAATAAACATAAGTTAGATCACTTTAAGGGCTCAATTTGTATTTACATGTGCAACTTACAAATAAGCCCACCTAATAGGGATAATAATATCCAACAATCTCCTACTTGGGCTATATATGAGTTATATGTTAAATACAAGTAAAACTTTAGTTGATATCAACTTTATATGTACAAGATACCCTTATAAACAATCTGGTTTATTAACTTTATTGGTATAGGGCTAAAGAGGTCATAGCTACTGTATATGATAGTAACAAGCCCCAACAGTAATCACAATACCAATGTCATTAACGACATAGATCAAGATGCTGATGTATAGAGTGGAAATTACATGGAATGTGATCAATACATGTCAATTTCCAACTGGTCCAAAGTGACTCAAAATAGTTTGATTATATTTGTAAATACCTTATGCTAAACTACAATAGTAAATCATGATCCAAACTTTATGATTCGAAAAGGAATCTATATCATATTTACAAATATCAAATGCTAAACAACAACAGTAAATCATGATATAGTATTCAGAGTGTCAAACAAACCTATGAATTCCCATTAATATTTTGAACCATAAGTACGTACAATAATCAAAATAAAATGTTTGTCTTTATTAACATAGAGCAATAAAATAAATACATACCCTCACTAGATGAGTTCTTCTCCCATAAGAAGAATTCTCATATCCACAACATGCGCATGAAACACCTTAGGCACCAAGCCTTTGGTGAGTGGATCGGCCAATATGGAATCTGTGTTTATGTACTCTACCATAATCTGACGACTCTGAACTTTCTCTTTAACCGTTAGAAATTTGATGTCCATGTGCTTGGACTTTGATGAACTGCGGTTATTCTTGGCATAAAGTTTTGCGGCATTATTATCACAATAGATCCTCAGTAGCCTGTCAATGCCATCAACGATATGTAATATTGAGACGAAGTTCTGCAGCTAAATCTTGTGATTGGATGTTTCATAGTATGCTACCAATTCTGCCTCCATAGTAGAAGTGACTACTAGCATCTGTTTGATGCTCTTCCAAGATATAGCCCCTCCTGCAAGATGAAGATATAGCCTGAAGTGGACCTCTTGCTATCTAAGCATCCAGTAAAATCGGAGTCTAAATAACCAATCACCTCTAGGTGATCTAACCTCCGATACGTGAGCATGTGTCTTTTAGTTCTTTGTAAATACCGCATCACTCTTTTAATTGTTTTCCAGTGCGACGGTCCTGGGTTATTAACATATCTGCCTAACATCCCAACTATAAATGCTATATCTGGTCGAGTGAAAACTTGTGCATACATGAGACTTCCCACTGCTAATGCATATGAGAATTGTTCCATCTCCTTTATTTCAAGTTCAAGTCGTGGACACTGCTGCTAACTGGACTTGTCACCTCTTGACACAAGTGTGTCACCAGGTGTACAGTTCTGCATGCTATGCCTTATAAGAACCTTCTCAATATAGGCCTGTTGTAAAAGTCCAAGAATGCCTCTTGAACGATCATGACAGATTTGAATGCCTAGAACAAAAGATGTTTCACCAAGATCTTTCATTTCAAATTTATCAGATAGAAATGACTTGGTTTCATACAACAAACCCTTATGATTGCTTGCAAGCAATATATCATCCATGTACAGAACAAGTATAACAAACTTGCTCCTACTGAACTTAACATATACGCACTGATCAATAGAGTTCTCTTTAAATCCAAATGAGGTAACCACTTCATCAAATTTTCGGTACCATTGACGGGACGCCTATTTTAAATCATAAATGAACTTCTTTAATCTATATACTAGGTGCTTTGAGTCTGATGACTCAAAGTTTTCTGGTTGCACCATATATATAGACTCCTCTATGTCTTCATTAAGGAATGCAGTCTTTACGCCCATTTGATATAGCTCGAAATCAAAATAAGCTACAAGTGTCATGATTACCCTAAGGGAGTCTTTCGTCAACACAGGTGAGAAAGTCTCCTTATAATCAATGTCTTCCTTCTGAGTGAATCCCTTGGCAACAAGACGAGCTTTATACCTTTCGATATTACCCTTCGAATCCCGCTTAGTTTTAAATATTCATTTACAACCAACAGGTTTCGAACCTTCAGACAATTCGACAAGTTCCCAAACGTCATTGTCTGTTATAGACTTCAATGCTTCTTACATGACGTTAATCTACTTTTCAGGGTTAGAGCATTGTTTGACTTCTTGGAAAAATGTAGGATCACATTCTAACCCTATATCAAAATCATGCTCTTGGAGATCAATATAATCACAAGAATTCATACTTCTCCGTTTCCTTGTGGATTACCTTAAGGGCAGTTGTGTTTGAGGTGGTTGAGGTACTTGCTCATCAATATGAGGTAATACTTCAATTTCAATGGTAGGCTCCTTCAATTACATTGGAGATGTTATGGGAATATCTTGGTTTACTACGCTCACTGGATGTGTAATATCCATAATGTGTGATATGATAATCATACCACTACTGATCACACTAGTAGTGACCATAGGAGGACGCCAACGCTTTCCTCAAAAGATACTTCCCTGATTTTATCGCTCCTACTGTCCTCAATAAATTGGCGTTTTCCGTTAAAAAAAAAGATCTATTAGTGGAATCATAAAATTTATACCCCTTTGATTTCTCAGAATAACCTACAAAATTACAGCTAACAGTTCTTGAATCCAATTTCCTTTCATTAGGCTTGTAAGGCCTAACCTCAGCTAGACAACCCCAGATGTGTAAATGTCTAATGCTAGGTTTTCTACTCGTCCACATCTCGAATGGGGTTTTTGTTACTGTCTTATTAGGTATTATATTGAGAAGGCTCTAGTAGAGAGTGAAAGTCATCATACTTCTCACCATGTCTTTTAAGGTTCGATTGTGACGCTTAGTTACACCATTCTAACTGGTTGTACTAGGCTTGGTATATTGAGGTACAATTCCACACTCAGCAAGATAATTTACAAAAGATCCGAACATCGTTCACCTGATCCATCATATCGACCATAATTTTCTCCTCCACGGTCGGATCGGACAACTTTAATTTTCTTACCTAGTTGAAGTTCAACTTCGGCTTTGAAAATTTTGAACATGTCCAAAGATCTCATGAATAAGGTACAGATAGCCAAATCTAGAATAGTCGTCTATGAAGCTAATAAAATATGTGTGTCTATTCCATTCCAAGATGCCCTAGGGAATGGTCCACAAATGTCCGTATATGTTAGCTCCAAAACGTCACTACAACGGCTAGCCCTTTTGTTTCTTTTGTTAGTTGTCTTCCTCTTAACACATTCTATGAAAACATCAAAGTCTGACATGTCAAGAGAATCAAGAATTCCATGTGACATTAACCTTTCTAGTTATCATTTGGATATATCCTAAACGCCTATGCCACACATAGAAGAACGCTCATTGATCAATTTACGTTTTGTACTATACTATGCATTATTATATTGCCAAACGTAGGAGTAAAAGTGTTTAATTTATAAAGCTTATCGACCAAGGAACCATTGTCAATCAAAATTGAATTAAAGAAAATACTAAACATTTCATTTCCAAATGAACAAGAAATTGAAATTAAATTCCGTTTGAAAGACGGTACAATGAATGTATTCTCCAAATCCAAATAGATATCAATTCCTAAATAAAGCTTAAAAACACCAATAGACTCGACTACAACCTTTTTCCCATTCCCCGTATAGATGTATCTTTCACCATCAAGTGGAAGTCGACTCCTAAGACAACCCTGCATAGTGATACTTATGTGAGTAGTAACACCAGTATCTATCCACCAAGTGTTAGTGGGTACAATAGCTAAATTGACTTCCGAACTAACAAAGTTGAGAAGTTTGTCTCCAGAATTTACAGTTTGCTTTCCTTTTCCTTTGTTATTGATCTTCTTCCGCTTCTTGCTTGTACATTGAGAACCAAATGCTAAGTGAGCACTCTCAGATGTCTCAATATTAAGTCTCCCCTCCTCTTACACACATTGAGCAATAGACTTATTTAATGTCCACTTTTCCTTTTGAGTATTATACTATATCTTAAAAGGAGTGAATCATGCCAATATACTCTCAGACATATCGAGTTTTAGTATTTTCAGACTTGTCGCTATATTGGACATTTCTGTAATGTACTCCCTTATGTTTCCTTTACCATTGTACCACATGGTTACCAACTTCATAAGAAGTGTGGTAGTCTCGACCTTTTCATTTGAGATGATTCGGTCTACCAGTTAGTTAAGAAAACTCCTAACATCTTCTCTCTCTGTGATTGAGCCCTTTATTTGTGCTGGTACGGAAAGCTTCATGATGCTTAGACTCATGCGATTTAATTTCTCCCATAGCTGAAATTTAACCCTCTGCTCTATAGTGCTAGCACTGATCAAAGGTGGGGGGGGCGATCATTCCTCAATGCATAGTCTAAGTTCATACAACCTAAGACTACGATCACGTATTCTTTCCATTTAGCAAACTTCGAACCAGTTAATGTCGAGATATTATTAATGCTGACAGTAACAGATTGTACTTAAATTAAAGAGAAAATTTATTTAAGCTCACGATTTAACTAAAGCCAAGAACATATAAATATATAATAATATTATGCAAATAAATAAAATTTAATTGCATATGAATGAACTCTGTATGAGATACCAAATACAACATTGTATTTTTATCTGTGAATTAAAATATAATTTATTAGCGGTATTCTATGATATAACTAAACTTTAATTGGTTACACAAAGTGTCTTCCTTTGGACCGACCCATTGTGCACATAATATGACACTTTATATGAGTTATATATTGGTCCATAGCATGCAACAACTTTAATCTGCCATGCAATATGTCTTCCTTTGGGCTGACATATTTTGTGTATGATCAGAACAAAATAATAATAATAAATTTTGTTCAACAGTTATAAGCTATCTTGAACATATATCTAGCATAAAAGTAACATTCCTTTGGGTTGATTACTCTTAGCATAGATATACGTCTACCAATACAAAATGCACTAAATCTACCTAAGATGTCTTCCTTTGGGCCGACACAATAGTTCAACTTAGTAGCACGTTGTGTAGATAGACTCAAGAAAATACTAAGAATTTTAAACGAATAGAAAATTATTTAATCAACTTTAATAACTCTAAATTAGATTTATTAATCGATTGATACCATATAATAATTGATTGATTTTACTCAATTACTCATCACAATCGATTTAAAAATCTACTATATGCAATTATATGATTTTATATAGAACCCACCTTTAAGAAACTAAAGCTTCAAATTTGAAGTTCTATAAAATTTATCATTTAATCGATTCTAATCAATGCATTACATTTGTAAATTTTTCCCCCCTTCGTACACATGAATACGTGGTTACTGTTTATGCGAAGAGTATTTTTTTTGACGTGAAAAAAAATTTGTTTCTCATGAATGAAATTTTCATCGAAACAAAAGATTTTGATTGATATAATTCCTACTTCATCTTATCACAAATTATGACGATAATCGATTAAATCAAATATGTACAATCAATTAAATCAAATGTATTCTGTTCATAATTTTAGATTTTATAATCGATTGATTGACCAAGCCAATCGATTAAACCATCACAATTTAACTTAAAAATTAGGTTAAACATGATCGTTCTTCCGTCGTTTTCATATTCTTCACAGAAATATGAAAAACTTGGAAAACACGTTATCTTAGAATTTTCTTTTACATGATTTTCGATGATCAAAAATTGTATTATACAGGGAAAATTGAATCTAGCATACAAACAATAAATTGATGAAAACTTAAACTTTATTACCATAAAAAATGATGAAACAAAGCCAAGACTCTGATACCAATTGATAGAACTTGAGTTTTCTCCTAACCACATGAATAAAAAAAACAAAATAAGAACTCGAAGAGAAAACACAAGATATATAAGCATGGATCTATTGTTTCTTCGAATCATGGCATAACAAGAATAAAATATAAACCGAATGACAAGGAACCTCATTGAAGAGTCGTTGTCCTTGTCGCAGCGTCGTCGGCTTGATCCCTGTGGAAGAAGATGCAACGGAAAGAAGAAGGAGGATCTTCCAAGGGGCTTAGAGTTGACGACACTGTAAAGTTTCTTATCAATTGAGAACAAGAAACTAGGTCAAAATGATACCCTAAACTCTAGGGATCTCCCCTTTATATAGGAATCCAATCTGTTATCAGCTCATAGATAATAACAGATTAGCCTAAAGGGTTCTATATATTGAACTCACATCTAATAATCTAAAACCCAATAAACATAAGCTAGATCACTTTGAAGGCTCAGATTGTATTTACATGTGCAATTTATAAATAAGCTCACCTAATAGGGATAATAATATCCAACAGTAAGTTCTTTGTTGTATTGATGTCTTATCCAAATTCAGATTCTTTGTACTCATCAAAAGAAGCAATTAATCCCTTAATCATGGTCATAGCAATGTCAATAAGTATGTTTTCATATTGTAAGTGTTTGCTAACACCATGCCTGCTAAAATTTTTCAAGTTAAAATGTTGCTAAAGACTGAGCTTTACTTTTTATTTGTGAGTCGATGTCTTTTTCTTTTGCAACTTGAAGTAAAGCTTCTTTGAGTTTTGAGCTTGAAGTATCATTGGTTTCACACTTTCAATAAGACTTTCCCATCGAGTGATTGACAATGGCTTGAGAGTTAAACCTTTTATCATCACATGATTTATCAAACCTTTCACTTCTTTGTAGAATGAGAAAATATTTTATAAATCTGTTGTACTATTCTAAAAAACGTCTTTCGTTTTTCCACATGAATTTACAATGTCACAAAGTATTAAATTTAATCAATGACAACCCATCGAGTGTATACTCTAGAATTTATATCTAATGATTTTTTTGTATGTGTTGATGTCTCCCTTTCATATTTGCAAGCATTATCAAATCCCTAACCTCTCACATTATCAATATCAAGATCAAAACTCTTCAATATAGTTTACAGTTCTTCAAACAACTATAATCCTGTTGTATCATCCACTTTCAAAAATCTAAAAAAAATATTCTTCTACTTTCATTAGGCTTGTAGAAACATCAACACATCTTATAACCAAAGTCATTTATTCTCTAAAGCACTCGCTGTTTGATCCTTAGTTACAATGAATTTTACAATAAATTTTCCTCGAATGAGACACACAACTATGGAATGTTGGACTTCTGGACCGCCCACCATAAGTGGTTCCCGATCTACCTTGGCGATCGATGGAAAACTTTGTGTGGCCGAGCTGATAGCCCCAGATTCGACGTTACCCAACATGGTTAATTATTTTTTTTGATGTTCTGATACCGCCCCAACGAGCATAGTTGAGTTGGTACTCGGTGTAGTAGATTTGCATCACATGAGCAAGATTTGAATATTCTAAAGTTCATTTTTTTAAGGAATAAGTTCCTCCCACTTTGGAGGTTGCTCAGTATCGTATTTTATAACCCTTCCATAAAACTTTGGGGCGGGCAGTGGAGGGACGCCTGAGATAAGCATTATTTTCTTTGTGCATTATAGATGCTTTAATATAACTGACGCTGAACAGAATAGTGATTATTCTACCGACGATATTGATTCCTTTAATTCAATTGCAAATGTTTAAAATAATTTTTTAAAATTGTTAATTCAGAAGAATATTTAAAACTAAGGAAGGGAATAAAATAAATTGATCAATAATTAAAATAATCCTAATAATTAAAAAAAAAATCTTTGAATCTCCAAATCCATCAATCATCCGAAACTCAAATACTTAGATCATTAAAAAAATATTATATTTACTTAAACCATCACAATCATATAGCGTCATATTCCACTAAGAAATAAATAAATGCATTAAATGAGGCAACGTGAAAATGGTCCTCCGCCCGAGTCAGCAAGTGACGATGGGTCGATTCATTGACGTCGCTTCCCTCGCCGGCCTCCTCGGTTCTTTCTTAAAGGATCCATGCAAATGATTCCTTGATTCTTAGTTCAATCGCTACGCGGACTTATTTGTGGCTGCAGTTTTGATCCACCAGAGAAGACGAAACAGCCGGCGACATGAAGATGTTACTGCTTTCTCCATTTGTTTAGCTCCATAATTGTCGGCACCGAGATACACTCCAAGCAGGAAGAGACAACGAAACATGGCTCATCTTCCTCTCCGGCTCAACTTTTAAAGAGGAGAAGCATAAACAAGTGAGGCCATCAGATCCTGTGGAAGCGTGTCTTGTTTTTCTTCTGGTACGGTAATTAACAAAAAGCTCACCGGTTTCCTCTGCTGCCTCGTAATTTACATAAACGGAAAGTCTGTGAGCGGCCCTTTGGCTGGCCCTGGACTTGGCATGGAGACCCAGAAGGTGGTGGTGGTGGTGGAGGAGGCCGACGTCGCTCGCGTCGCCCTCCAATGGGCGGTCAACAACTTCATTCGCGGCGGAGACTCGATAACTCTGCTCTACGTTTGCCCCTCCACGCGATCCAAGAAGAAGCAGAGGAGCTACAGGCTCAAGGGGTTCCAGTTGGCTCTCTCTTTCAAGGACCTCTGCAATGGAATTGCTGAGGTCGATCTGTGAATTCTTTGTCTTCAAAAGACTTGTTAATTTTTGCCCTTTCTTTTGAGTTCAATCTCTGCTTGTTCTGAATTGTACTTTGCAGGCAAAGGTGGAGATCATAGTGACGGAGGGAGACAAAGGGGCGTTGGTGGTGTCGACTGTGGCCAATATTGGAGCTTCTACTCTTGTTGTAGGATTACATGATAAGAGCTTCCTGTACAAGTAAGTTTTTATGAGTTAATGGAAATCATCAGGATTTTGTGCTGATCTTCGACAATTGCAGAGAATTTATATTGAATGTTTGATATTGATGAACAATATCACGCAGGAATTCTATGGAAAATACTGGCACAAGAAACCTAAATTGTCGGATTCTTGCTATCAGACAGAACTCGAAGTCACAGCATGGGTTTCTGAACACAGAGCTGTCCCAAGTTGAAACTACAAGATTATGGTAAATCATCCAGTTTTAAATTAATTATATAAATCCAGGGGGAAAAAATGAAATACGTTTTAATTCAAAACTTGTTTTGTTCCATTTGCAGTGTGTCAGAGCCCAAAAACTCATTTCTTGTCCTCCCCTTATCCTTGAAAGTATTCTTCAGAAAATCAAAGAGGAGAAAGTTCTAACCTAGGCATCATGTAACCATATGTTGTATTGTGTTCCTCCTTTACAACGACTTGTAAGCTGTAATGACATAGAAAATCAAGAAAACAAGTGTGTGTGGATCTTTATTTAACAGTAGAGCAAATAGAAATTAGGCAAATATGTCTAGTGTGCCCAATGGCAGTTGGATAACCATTTGCTCTGTCATGCTTGATATTACAATTCCTTTTAATAAATTATGTTTCTATCTTCTTTTTCAAGACAACCAACCATGGCTGAAATAATAAATGGAGTTAAGGCATGATTATGCTGCTTGGAAAAGGAAAGCAAAAGATGGTATTGGCTCTATAATTTTGCTGTCCTCTTCAACTACAATGGTGAAGTTCTTTGCATGGTTCATGTTGCTTGTACAAATGCTGTTATTAATGCAACGGTTGGAAGTTGGTGTCTTGTTACCTCGAAGACATGATCCTTGTGATAATGTTAAATGTGATGATGGAAAACCAGCTTTCTCCACGGTTCATGATCTGGATTTAAGGATTTTCATGATCTGTGAAGGAACTTCTATAGAATGTGAATGTGAAAAATGTATACATGCAAAAACAAACCAGAGACTCTTTGACAGCAGCTATTACACGATGATATATATTCCCATGAATAAAGTGTTCAATGAGATTGTGCAGCAATTGTGGATCACACAACTTTTATTCCCTCTAATGTAGCGTACGTGGAAAGGCATTTCAGCACAATCTTTCACTTCTTTTCCTCTCTCTTTCATCTTCTTTTCCCATCTACTTTTCTGCAAAGTGAAAATCCAATTATTAAGAATCATGGATTAGAATTTCAACCACCATAAGACGCCAACAAAAACAAGTCGAGTCCCAATAGCTTGGGTTTGTCAGAGTTTGATCAATACCAACAAATGTGATGGGCAAGAGGGCCATGGGCACCACAACTAAAGTGTTTTGTCAACACAGTGATCAGCATGCAGAAAAGCTCCACACTGACACAAGTTCAACTATCTAACTTTCGAAGATCATGCTAAGTATGGAACAATCGTTTCATTAGCTTATGATTCTCCATTGAGGTTGTTAACGTCTACCCACTCAAATTATTATGAAATCATGACATAACTCATCATACAAAAGTTCAACTTTCACTTCAATCAGATGAAGTTTTGACCACAACTAACACTACCTAGTTGTCACTAAGAATTTTTAATCGCAAAGTGTGAAAAAATAATTATAGATGTGAATTTAGTCACAATACTATAAATGATTAATACAATTTCACTAAGGTTATATTTACAAATGAGATTAATAGTTTGGGACATGAGTCTTAGGTTGATAAATCTAATAATAAAATTGTGATCCCCAAAACTTTTAATGATAAAATATTATCATTAATATATATTATTTTAGTGTTCAATCATATTGTTATACCAAAATACTATAATTAATTTAATCATAAAAGAGAAATCTATGTTCCACACTTGTATAATTATGTACACTACAAAAATATCATGTAATAGTGACGGACATATTTAATAGTCCGTCGCCGGTTGCGACGGATATATAGTATCCGTCGCCAAAGTTGCGCGGCAAGTCAAAAACCTGACTACAGCGACGGACCTGGTCAACGTCCGTCGCCAATTGTAAGCGACGGGTCAAACCGCCTCAAGATAGCGACGGATTGGTCAACTCCGTCGCTAATCAGCGACGGACAAGTGGTTCGTCGCAAAATTTCTTAAAAAAGGGCGACCGACCCTTCCCCGCGGCCACGCGAACCCTAGCGACGGTCCGATTCTCCTCCGGCGATTCTCCTCCGACGAACCCTCCTCCGATCCCAGGTACGCTAGCTAAGCTCCATTTGCCGTAAAATACATTGTTTGTGCTAATGCGGCGCCGTCGTCTTCTCCGGGCAGCCACGGCACTTGGCACGGCCGCGCGCGGCCTCCCACTGCCGGGCGCGGCCTCCCGCGGCCGCGCGCGTCCTCCCGCGGCCTCCCGTGGCCTCGCGCGGCCAGGCGCGACCTCGCATTTGCAAGCGGCGCCTGCTGCCGGTCGCGGGGCAGTGCGGTCGGCGCCGCCTGCCGTGGCCGCGCGCCGCCTGCCACGGCCGGTCGACGGCTGCTGCGACCCTAGGGTTTAATTAAATGAATTAATTAGATTAATTCAATTAATTTGATTAATTCAATTAATTTGATTAATTCAATTAATTTGATTAATTCAATAATTGTTTGATTTATTGTTTGAATTAATTGAATTTAATTTGATTAATGTTTGATTTATTTTAGGTTAGATGATTAATTGGTTAGATGATTAATTGTTTGTTTAATTTTCTTAAACCTTTCTCTTATCTTGGTTAGATGATTAATTGTTTGTTTAATTAGATTAATTGATTAATTAATTAGATCTTGTTTGATTAATGTTAGATTAACTGTTTAAATAATTAGATTAATTTGTTGATAAATTCTTTGATTGCTTAGAATAATTGATTCACTATTTATATAATGTTTGATTAATTAGATGTATTTTGTAGTATATAATGTTTGATTAATTAGATGTAATTGATTCACTATTAGATGTGGCATCAGGTGTCATCTTATATTTCTAAAAAATTTAAAGAAAGACTGTCACCTTCTACGACATGGGGCCACATTGAAACTGATTTGAAAACATTCTATTACGGGGAGTTTTTAGTAAGTAGTTTAGATGTATATTTAATTTGATATTATAGATTTTTTTATACTAACCATATAAAATTGTTTTTACAGAAACGGTATACCTGGGAGGAGGGTGCAGAGGAGCAATTCAAGAGGACTTGGAATGCCTACTGCTCTAAATTGTATAGGGACATGCTCTACAAATGGAGAAAGAAGGCTGATAGGCCTACAGAGGTCCCTGAGCCGATTTGGGCAGCATGGCGAGCTGTCTGGGATGCCCGGCACTGGCAAGAGAATGCTGCGATTGCTCGAGGCAATCGCAATTCAAAGGTTGCTGGCCCCAGCATGGGATCCACGAAGCACACTGCTGGATCCCGTTCCATTGTCCAGCATGCCAGTGATTTGGTAAGTAGTTTTTATTTAGGTTATTAAAAGCATTTAGTATATTTTTTTGGATATATTTAAACATTATATTTTGTGTTTACAGACTGCTGAGCTACAGAGACCTCCCACTAGTTGGGAGTTATTCAGCAAGACCCACAAGAAAAAAGATGGGTCTTTTGTCGATCGTCGCTCCCTATCAATCAATGTAAGTATATTAATTATATTTTATTTATTTTGACATTTAATATAGACTAATTAAATTTTTTTTCACAGGAATCAATGACCACTAGAGTTGCTGAGGCACAGTTGTCTCAGCCTGCTGCAGAGGGGGAGGATGCACAGCCTCTTTCCACCGACGATGTGAATAGGATTTATTTTGAGGTCGTCGGTGGGAAGAGGAAGACCGCCTGCTACGGCCTGGGTTCTCAGGCAAAGGTTACATATGATCAGATGAGAGCTCTAGGGGTTAAGGGGCGTCCAGCATCCTCCTCCTCTACCTCTAGTGAGGTTCGCCATTTGCGGGAGGAAAATGAAGCCCTGCGGACTCGACTCACGTCGATAGAGTCAATGTGTGCCGGGAGGGACGCAGAATGGGCTAAGACGAGCGCAGAGTGGGCTCAGAGGGATGCAGAGTCGGCTAAGAGGGAAGCAGCGAGGGATGCTGAGTTGAAAGATTTGCGGGCTCGCCAGGCACACACTGAGGAGATATTACGTCACATGTGAGCTTTTGCAGCGACCCTATCGCCGATGACACAGATGCCAGCCCTTCCCGCCCCTCGTTTTGACGCTCCGGATACACAGATGTCAGCCGCTCCCGCTCCCGCCCATCGTTTTGAGTCTCAGGAGACACAGGATCATGAGCATCCCACAGAGGAGTAGAGCTATTATAGTGGTATGATCAATTTTTCCCCCAATTTTTTTCAGTAACAATGTATTAAGTTATTATATCCATAATAACTTGTTTTCTTATTACTCCATTTATGTTTACAGATTCTACATTATCAGAGTTGAGTTCAGATTTCTTCTCTTGCTTGAAAGGTATTAGAGTTACATATTTAATACATATTTAATATTTCTTCTCTTGCTCCGGTATAGTTTAGTTTTCATTTACATATTTAATATTATTAGAGTTATCTTCTATTTGTTATTTTTCTTCTATTAAATCGAGTTATCTTTTATTACATATGCTTACTTCATTTGTTATTTCTTATTGTTATCAATTCAGATTTATTTCTGTATTAGATTGCTTTCTTATTGTTTTATCTTCTATTGTGCAGGAATATTTTTCCTTTTCATCCATTATTCACTCTGATATTCATGTACGTAATGATTCTCTACGAAACTCTGATTTTTGATATATGTTTACTTTCTTTTGATATATACATTTAGTTGCTTGAAAAGTGTATAAGTTTTGATACATCATATGGATACATATGTTTACTCTGTTACATTTGGATACATCATATGTTTACTCTTTTTTGGATTGGAAAGTTTAGATTGTATAAGTTTACTCTTGTTTCAAATTTTCAATTGTAAAAGTTTGGAAATTAAACTTTGGAATGAATAGTGGATTGAATGTATACATTTCGAAATGATTGTTTGGATCTGATTGGATTCGAAACAAAAATTTGGATTGTTGTGAATGTTTGGATTGTTATGAACGTTTGGATTGTTATTGTGAATGTTTGGATTGTAATTCTGAATGTTTGGATGTTGAAATATAGATTCCTGTTTGATATTTGTATATGCTATTGATGTATATATGGGAAGTTGAAGAAACAGATGCAGGCTGGAAAAATTTACCAGTTTTAGCGACGGATATTTTTAAAAATCCGTCGCAAATAGCGACGGATATTTGACTTTTCCATCGCTAAAACGATTTATTGGCGACGGAGTTTGACCGTATCCGTCGCTATTACGATATATTAGCGACGGACTTTGACCATATCCGTCGCTACCCCATACAGTTTGCGACGGATATTTGACCAATATCCGTCGCTAGTATTTCCCCGGCCACCTCGACCCCTTTTTTGGGTGTTTGCGACGGGGGGTTAAATATCCGTCGCTAATATAGCGACGGAGATCAAAAAATCGCCGTCGCTAACAAGCTCTGCGACGGGTTTTCAGTCGACGGCGGCAATTCCGTCGCTAATCCGTCGCTATTACTGTTTTGCGACGGAATAGCGACGGATTATTGCCGTCGCTATTTCATGTTATTTTTTAGTGTTGGATGAAGTCCATGGGACACATGCTTTCGGTGTAGTCATCTCTTTCATGGTTTCCATAATTTCCAACCTAAAGGCCTCTCTCTTTAACATTTCCTAATTAAAATCTTGTATCGGTAAAAATCGAGATTGTTTATCTGTTCTGAATTCCCTATATCTTCCTATATATGTGTAGACTAATATATGAATCTCTTACCTAAATCTTTTTTTCTTGTCCATACTGAAACAATTTGTTAAGCTTTGATCATCTCATTGACGATCATCGATCATAAATACAAAACTGTAAAGTGTGAGGTAATAATTATAGAGCCATAAATATGATATACATGAGGTCTTGTAAATATCCATAGGATAAATGAGAATACTATTTCAAGGATTATATCATTCAGTTATATTTAAACATAATCACATTGCATGTGTAACTGTGGCCAAAAAAAAAAAAAAAGGCGAAACGTTCACCGTCAGCACTCTCACCAGCCCGCCTCAGGATCAATACGGAGAAGATAAATTATGGCAACTGAATTTACACAGTATTGCATGTGTAACTGGAATGGAAGAAAAGAGGAGAGAACTTAAATGTTAGACATATTAATTAATTAGCGTAACCATGATTGATATCGGAGACAAACGGTTAAGGAGGCATGTACACTTCCTCGAGCTTCCCAGTTAGCATATGAAGAACTCTAGTCATGGTAGGCCTTTCAGTTGGACTCCACTGAATATACCATAAAGCCACCTTGGAGAGCTTCTTTAATATTTATTCATCTTTTTGTTTCATCTCCATTGCCAATACCAAATCAACTAATCGATCATACACCCATGCTGGGTAATAAATCTCACTTTCTCTTTCTATTTCAGGATTAAGATGTTTTCGGCCTCCTATCAACCCCAACAACAATATGCCAAAACTATATATGTCTGATTTATACGAGATACAGTTGCAAAATTCCTACAAAACGTCTCAGGAGCAATATACCTCATTGTACCTCTCGTAGTAGTCACGGTCACAATGCTAATCTCCCTTGAGCAAAGTTTCGCTAGTCGAAAGTCTAAAATCTTTGGATTTAACTCACGATCCAATAAAATGTTATGTGGCTTAATATCAAAATGCAAAGGAGTTGTTCACATCCCTGATGTAAATACTCGATGTCGCATGCAATGCCTATTGCACTGTCGAACAATTTCTCCACGCTCAATGGTTTGCTTTCTTTCACATGCACTTTCTCAATTTACTCAAGTAACTGATAAAAAATTTTTGTGGGACTAAATCGATCACCCTATGATTATTTGAGCCAAAGGTTTGAATTGTTGGATATTGATACTTAAAATAATTAAGACCAAATATTATTTTACAAAAGAAAATCAAAGAGTCATCAATCGATGAAAGTCAGAATTGACATCAAAAATGAAATCTACGTTTTGCATAGATGAATTTAGACTATTAATTTACTCAAAACCGATTATATGTGAATGAGAAATTAATTGTTTAAAGTTAGCTCAAAATTTACATAAAAGAAAATAGATGGGGATTAGTCTCACATCTAAAATTTCAGAAGGGATTTACTTCCTTATATGTGTTCCTATGTTAATGGAATTAAAAAGAAACACAGGTGGTTTGTTCTCACGAGCAAGCAGGTGCTCGCACATGCGAGCCCACCACCCGCCATGCGTGCATGCACGCAATAGGTGCTTTGTTGGCATACTTTGCACTTACGCATCGCCGCGAGGAGCCTAAATTTATGCTCCAGTTGACACTCGGGTGATGTGTCGGTGATGTGGTAGTGACCTACGTGGCGCTCGGGTGACGTGGCATGTGATGTGGTAGTGCCTGCGTGGCACTTAGATAGGAGGAGAAAAATAACTGGACTGTTGACTGGGCAAACAAATGGCAACCGTTAGATCGAAGATGGGTGCTGGATCGCAAGTGACGCGATCTAGAGCGTTGATCGTGAAGAGTCACAATTTGACCGTTGGTGAAGAGAGACTTGATCTGAAGTGTCAGATCAAATTTGACGACTGAGATCAAAGGGAGATCTGAAAGGTTACAATTATTCAGATATGATGGATGAGATCAAAGGCCTATCTGAAGGGTTACAACCCTTCAGATCGAACGACCCAGATTAATCCTAAACCAAAAGTCACACCCACTCACCAAAGGGTACCTCACCTCTTCCCTTGTATAAATAGAGTCCTTTAGATGATGGATTCATTCATTCATTCAATCATCAAAGTCATAAGCATTCATCCCATCATGTGCATCCAGAGTCCGAACAGCCTATGAGAAGGTTCACTAGTCTCGAAATTTATAGTGTTGCTATTTCGAGACATCGTCATTGTATCTTGGGAAACGAATTGCTGGTATTCGTGAGCACCTGTAACGGAGCAATATTATCCAACACAAGCCTCGACGAAATTATATCAGCTTGCATCCTCTTGGTAGCTTACCCGGACGACTTGCATCCTCTTGGAAGCTTACCCAGACGACGCCATCAAACAATTGTAAAACGATATTATGCAATTATTATAAAATAATTAGCATCACCCGGACTCAAACCGGAGACCTTTTGTGTGTTAATCTGACGTGGTAACCAACTACACCACGACCAAAAAGTTAAGAGTCGTGCACTCTACATTAAAGCTCTTCTGCAAACTGATATGACATTGATCAACGATGTTCCAACCGTCGTTCTGCAAGGAGAGAAGCCGAAGAAATTCAAAGGAGCCGACTTCAAACGATAGCAGCAGAAGATGTTGTTCTATTTGACAATGCTAAACCTCGTACGATTTTTGCATGAAGACTCACCAACCATTAAGGAAGGTGATGCCAACAATAAGGCTGCATGCAATTAATGCATGGTCACATAGAGATTTCTTGTGCCGCAACTACATTCTCAACACATTGGACAACATGTTGTATAATGTGTATAGTCCGATGGAGACGGTAAAATCTCTGTGGGAATCACTAGAGAAGAAATACATAACTGAAAACATCGGATTGAAGAAATTTATCGTCGGCCAATTTCTGGAATTCAAGATGGTGATTCCAAGAGCGTGACGTCTCAAGTCCAAGACATGCAACTGATACAGCCTGATCTGGATGTCGAAGGCATGAAGTTGAACGAGTCGTTCAATGTAGCTGCAGTAATCGAGAAACTCCCTCCGTCGTGGAAGGATTTTAAAAATTACCTCAAGCACAAGCAAAAGGAGATAAGACTTGAAGACCTGATCTTGAGGCTCCGAATAGAGGAGGATAATCGAAATTAATCCGACTTTAGAGGAACGAAGTTGGCCATCGACGAGATGTCCAACATGGTTGAGCCAAATGCCAAGAAGCCGAAGCAATTCAAGA
The DNA here is from genome assembly GCA_024364735.1 of Boesenbergia rotunda. Classification (NCBI taxonomy): domain Eukaryota; kingdom Viridiplantae; phylum Streptophyta; class Magnoliopsida; order Zingiberales; family Zingiberaceae; genus Boesenbergia; species Boesenbergia rotunda. Next base: position 820,313 of record JAGFNQ010000636.1, read on the forward strand.
AGAAGGCTCAAGGCAAGAAATTTAAGGGCTCGTGCTACAACTGTGGAAAACCAAGTCACCTGTCCAAAGATTGTAGACGCCCGAAGAAACCAACCAAGAGTCAGAAGGATGCTGCGAACCATGTCACAACATCTGATGACAAGCTCCCCAATTTATTGGAATTGGATCTCACTGCGGTTGTGTTTAAAGCTAACACGGTGGTGGACAACTCGAAGGAGTGGTGGATCGATGCTGGAGCAACACGTCACATTTGTTCGGATAAAACGATGTTCCCCGAGTATACTTCGATAAGTGGAAAAAAACTCTATATGGGCAATTCTACTACATCGCCGATTGTCGAACTCGAAAAAATTGTCCTGAAGATGACATCTAGGAAGAAGTTAACACTCAGTGATGTGCTCCACGTTTCCGACATCAGGAAGAACCTAGTTTCTGGTTCATCACTTGTTAAGGCCTGCTTTAGACTAGTATTCCAGTCTAACAACTTTGTATTTACGAAGAATGGTGTCTTCGTAGGTAAGGGATATTTAGAATAGAGTATGTTCAAAATGGTTGTAATGATTGTACACCATGAATTTGATGGTAATAAAATAAAAGTTTTCAGCTACGTTGTTGAGTGTTTTAATTTATGACATGATCGACTTAGACATGTTAATAATAATACTCTGAAACGTCTCGTCAAATTAAATTTATTATCAAACGTCAATATTGACAGAACGCACAAATGTGACGTGTGTGTGGAAGCTAAGATGACGAGACTACCTTTTCATTTGGTTGAAAGATCAACAACTCCTCTAGAATTGATACATAGTGATCTATGTGACTTAAATTTGTGCAAATTAGAAGAGGTAAAAAGTATTTTATTACTTTTATCGATGACTGTATGAGGTTCTGTTATGTCTTTCTTTTAAGAAGTAAAGATAAAGCCTTAGAGGCTTTCAGAACCTATAAACAGAAGTTGAGAATCAATTTGATAAATGAATTAAAATAATTCGTAGTGATATAGGTGGAGAATACGGTGCACCGTTTGATGAATTTTGTTCAGAATCTGGCATTAATCATCAGACAATGGCGCCATACTCACCTCAATCAAATGGTGTTGTCGAACGTAAAAATCAGACACTAAAGAAAATGATGAATACCTTGTTGATAAATTTTGACTTACCCCAGAACATGTGGGAGAACGCTATATTATTAGCAAATCGCATTCTTAATAAAATCCCTCACAAGAAAAGTGATAAAACGTCATACGAACTGTGAAAAGGCGAGAGTCATCGTACAAATACTTGAAAGTGTGGGGGTGCTTGGCAAAGGTCGAAGTACCCAAGCCAAAGCAAGTAAAGATCGGACCTAAAATGTTCGATGCAATATTTGTCGGATATGCCCACAATAGTAGTGCATATCGTTTCATAGTTCACAAGTCAGATGTTCAAAGTGATTACAACAGAAATTCTAGTGAACAAGACGTTTCAGAACTTAGTTGTCGTAAAAGGACTATTAACGATTAAAGCTCAGAGCCATGTCGGAGCAAACAGGCTAGAGTTGAGAAATCGTTTGGGCCTGACTTCATGACTTTTATGTCGGAAATGAACCCAAGAACATTAAGTGAAGCTCTCTCTAATCTCGACGCCACATATGGCAAGAGGTTGTCAATAATGAAATCGAGTTCATCATAAATAATCATACTTGAGAATTAGTGAACCTTCCTAGTGGCACTAAACTATTAGGTTGTAAGTGTTGATGCAGTCTAATCCTGATTGTTGTTTTGGTGTTGACATCGATTTTAGTTTAGGTTGATGATTATGATTATGGTTAAGTCCTGATCGGGGATTAGGTATGGTATGGAAAATCCTAGCTTGGAGGGCTAGGTGTTGGAAAATCCTAACCTGGAGGGTTAGGTGCGGAAAATCCTAGCTTGGAGGGCTAGGTGTTGGAAAAGTCCTAATTCGGAAGAGTTGGGTGAAAAGTCCTAGCTTGGAGGGCTAGGTGAAAAGTCCTAACTTGGAGGGTTAGGTGAAAAGTCCCAACTTGGAGGGTCAGGTGAAAAATTCCTGGCTTGGAGGGTTAGGTTCCTAGCTTGGAGGGCTAGGTTTGGAAAAGTCCTAATTCGGAAAGGTTGGGTGAAAAGTCCTAGCTTGGAGGGCTAGGTGAAAAGTCCTAACCTAGAGGGTTAGGTGAAAAGTCCCAACTTGGAGGGTTAGGTGAAAAATTCCTGGCTTGGAGGGTCAGGTCCCTAGCTTGGAGGGCTAGGTTGGATGAAATCCTAGCTTGGAGGGCTAGGTTTGAGTCCCTGGATCGGTCTGGTGACCGATCAGGGATGTTGGCACGCTGCTCCTTCGTGGATCGGTCTGGTGACCGATCCAGCGATGACTGATCGGTCTGGTGACCGATCAAGGAGCACACAGTGAGATTGGGAACCAACTGTGTGGCTCCTGATCGGTCTGGTGACCGATCAGGGAGCAGGTCGTTGCCTCACTGCTTGGCTCCTGATCGGTCCGGCGACCGATCAGGGAGCAGGCAGTGTCCTCACTGCTTGGCTCCTGATCGATCTGGTGACCGATCAGGGAGCACACGGTGAGTTGAGTTCCCCCGCTGATCAGTTCCTGAATGGTCCAGTGACCGATCAAAGACCTAGGATTTGATTTCCATGGTTACTGTTCACTCAGAAGTGGACCGATCAGGTTAGGCTTGAGCCTGATCGGTCAGGGAGCTACCTGATCGGACTGGTGATCGATCAGGATTCACTCTGATCGGTCTGGTGACCGATCAGGCTTGTGTCACCGCGAGAGCTGGGAGTCCCAGCAAAGCGGTGGATCGGTCTGGTGACCGACCCACGAGTCCTGGATCGGTCTGGTGACCGATCACTTTAATTCAAATTGCACTGTCAGACACTCTGATCGCGTCTGACCGTATCCGATTCTCTGCATTTGATCCCTGATACTTGATTTACTGAGTGATATGTTGTGCTACTAAACGTTTAAGTGCAGAATTTTGATAAGTGCTAAAAGTTCAAGTGAGTGGCTATATTCACCCCCCCCCTCTCTAGCCATCCGAGATCCAACAGTAAGTGGATATAAAACGCAAGTATAAAGCTGATGGATCAATTGACAAGTATAAGGTTAGACTTATAGCCAAAGGGTTCAAGCAAAAGGAAGGTCTTGACTACTTCGATATCTACTCACTTGTGACAAGGATTACGTTCATACGAGTGCTGATCGCCATCGCAGCATTGTATGCCCTTGAAATACATCAAATGGATGTTAAGATTGCGTTCTTAAATGGTGAGTTGGAAGAAGAAATCTACATGGAGCAACCCGAGGGGTTCGTCGCTCCAAGAAAAGAGGAAAAGGTGTGTCGACTTATTAAGTCATTATACAGACTTAAACAAGCGCCTAAACAATGATACGAAAAATTTGACAAAATAATGTTGTCAATCGAATTCAAAATAAATAAATGTGACAAATGTATTTATGTCAAATCCACACCTGAAGGTCATGTAATCGTGTGTCTATACGTAGACGATATGCTTATAATGGGCAGTAATCATGAGTACAAAGAGAATGTTGACTAACAATTTTGATATGAAAAATATGTGTCAAGCAGATGTTATATTGGGAATTAAAATTCTCAGGACATCTGATGGGATAATTCTAACACAATCCCATTATGTAGAATCGATATTGAAAAAGTTCAATGCATACAATTTCTCTACAGTGAAAACACCTATGGATCTAACTCAACACTTAGCGAAAAATCATGGTAAGCCCATGTCGCAATTGGAATATTCTCAGATAATAGGCAGCTTATGTTGGTGTAATTTGCACTAATAGTTAAACTTAAGTTTTGATGAATGACAAATAAGTTAAAGTTAGGCTTGCTTTTGGTTTTGACCTCTTTACTAAGTGTGCAGGGTTGAAAAACTTAGGACCTGACACCAGGCTAAAGTCCAGCGTAGTTGAGTCCTGGTGGGAAGTCCAGTTGGGTTCGCGAGGCCTGACAATTAGCTGAAGCCCAAGTTGGTTGAAACTTGGCAAAAAGACCAGGGTGGTTGAGCCATGGCGGGAAGACCTGGTGGGTTAAGAAGTTGAGTAGAGCTGCACGAGGTAAGTAAGGTAAGTCACTGGAGGAGCGAACCAGTGAGGACGGGTCCTATTTTAGGACTGTAGGCGCGGTCCAACTTAGGCCCATTTTGGTGACTTTGGTTGAGTCCTGGTTAGATCCTTATCCAGGTTTGGACGGGGTCTAATTAACTCTAAAAATATTCTTATCTTAGTCCATTGCATTAACTCTATTTTACAGGTTTTATTTGATATGTGAACTAATTAGATTTTGTAGGTAAATTTTACAAAATTATTCCTCATCTAAACTCTCGGTGGAGGATAAACTCTCATTTAAATTATTCATATTTCCTATTTTATTTGAGAATAAAATTATAAATTATTCCTCATCTAAAGGCTTGGTGGAGGATAAACTCTCATTTAAATTATTCGTATTTCTTATTTAAGATGATAAAATGTTATTCTGTATGAGAGTTTAAACTTTAAATTATTTTTTTAATTTAAGTGGAGCAAAGGATAGAAACGTTATCTTCTTTGAATTATTCCAAAAAATAGCTTGCTAACTTTATTTAAATTATTTTTTTATTTAAGTGGAGCAAAGGATAGAAACGTTATCTTCTTTGGATTATTCCAAAGAATAGCTTGCTAACTTTATTTAAATTATTTTTTCAATTTAAGTGGAGCATTCTTATTTTAATTTAAGTGGAACATTCTTATCTTAATTTAAGTGGAGCATTTTTAATTAACTCTAAATGCATTCTTATCTTAATTTAATTAGCTATTTTTAAATTATTTAAGAATAGCTTACTGATGGATAAAGTTTGGGCTGAGAAGATCATGCATCGGATTGAATATTGGCAGCTCGAGGCACTATAAAAAGAAGCAAGCGAGCCCTCTAAAGACATATATTTTTTTAAGTCTGGTTCAAGCTTTGGCGCTCTCTGGCTTCCACGCTCCTCTGCTGCGGTTTGTGCTTTGACTCGACGCTGTCCGACTTCTGCCGGAAGATCGCTCCCAACACCCAAGCTGCTTTAGATAATCTTAAGTGTTGAGTAACGCATTTTTATTTGTTCTGTCTGCACTGAAATTATTTAAGGGGGAAGTATAGGGTTGTTATATTCCGCCTAATCTCAACAAGCTGAGTCATTTTACGAGTAATCCAAACGACACAATTGGAAAGCACTAATGCGAGTTCTTAGATACTTGAAATATACTATGAACTACGGATTACATTATGGAAGATACCCCGCTGTTTTAGAGGGATACTGTGATGCTAATTGGATATCAGATACAAAAGACTCCAAATCCACTAGTGGATATGTATTCACGATCAGTGGAGGAGTGGTATCTTAAAAGTCCACTAAGCAAACGTGCATTGCTCAGTCAACTATGGAACCCGAGTTTATAGTACTAGACAAAGCAGCTATGGAATCTGAATAACAGAACTTCTTAGAAGATATTCCAAGCTGGACGAAACCTGTACCCGCCGTACTTATACACTATGATAGTCAATCGGCAATTGGAAGGGCACAGAGTAGTATGTATAATGGTAAGTCACGACATATATGTCGTAGACACAATACCATTAGGCAGTTGATCTCGAATGGAGTGATTGCAATCGAATATGTTAAGTTCAAAGATAATTTGGCAGATCCTCTTACGAAAGGGCTAAATCAAGATCAAGTATACTGCTCATCAAGAGGAATGAGATTAAAAATCTATAACTAAAACGACTGTAGCAGTAACTCGGTTCAATGGGACAACGAAGTTATAGATGTTGTGTTACAGCACATGAGATATATTATTTCTATCCCAGTCCTAGGATGAATATGTACTGTTCTACCACTGTAGTGAGGTTAAGCTTATGCTTATAATGACTTCTATACCTTTATAAAGTGGAGTATGGTGGGATACTCTTGATAGAAGCGTCACCTATATGAGTGTGAAGACAAGCCGCTTCAATGAAACACTCATGAATCCAAGATGGTGTCTATGGTAAAAACGAAACCGACCATGAGAATCAGAAGTAGGTGAGATAAGGCCTTGTGTGGGTGCTATTGTCTTAGTATACACAAACAGTTGAGCAGTTCATGACATCATATTCATTGCGCAGCCTAGTATGCTCGATAGCATTCTACTATGGAAGGTTCAAAGTCACAAGCTACCTCTCCCGATGCATTGATTTATTGATTGGACTCTTTTAAAGTGTCAGCATGCATACATGCATTAATTTCTATTCATGTGGAGGATTATTAGATATTTAGTGCTTAAAATAATTAAGACCAAATACGATTTTACAAAGAAAAATCGAGGTGTTATCAATCGATGAAGTTATAATTGACTTCAAAAATGAAATCTACGTTTCGTGTAGATGAATTTAGACTATTAATTTGCTTAAAACCGATTACGGGTGAATGAGAAATTAATTATTTAAAGTTTTACATAAAAGGAAGTAGATGGGGATATCTGAAATTTCTGAAAGGATTTACTTCCTTATAAGTGGTCCTATGTTAATGGAATTAAAAAGAAACACAGGTGGTCTCTTCTCACTGGCGAGTTTGTGCTCGCACCTGCTAGCCCACCACGCGCGTACATGCACATGTGTGCAATGGGCGCTTTGTTGGCGCGCTTTGCACTTCACATCGTCGCGATGAGCATTGAGGAGATTAAATTTATGCTCCAGGTGATATGACACTCAGATAGGAGGAGAGAAATGACTGGACTGCTGACTGGGCAAACAAATAACAACCGTTGGATCGAAGATGGGTGCTGGATCGCAAGTGACGCGATCTAGAGCGTTAATCATGAAGAGTCACGATCTGACCGTTGGTGAAGAGAGACTTGTTCTGAAACGTCAGATCAAATCTGGCAACTGAAATCAAAGAGAGATTTGAAAGGTTACAACCATTCAAATCTGATAGTTGAGATCAAAGAGATATCTGATGGATTACAATCCTTTAGATCGAACGACTCAGATTAATCCTAAACCAAAGGTCATACCCACTCACCAAAGGATACCTCACCTCTTTTCTTGTATAAATAGAGTCCTCTAGATGATGAATTTATTCATTCAATCATCAAAGTCATTAACATTCATTCCATCATATGCATCCAGAGTCTGAAAAGCCTACGAGAAGGTTCGCTAGTCTCGAAATTTGTAGTGTTGCTATTTCGAGACATCGTCGTTGTATCTTAGGAAACGAATTGTTGTTATCCGTGAGCATCTATAGCGGAGCAATATCGTTTTACGGAGATAGTATCTAATACTAACCTCGACGAAATTATATAAGTTTGCATCCTTCGGTAGTTTACCCGAATGACGCCACCAAACAAAACATTGGCTAATAATTTTTAAAATTTACAGACCATTTTCTTTAGCCCGTGTTTTTTAAAATTATCAACCTTTTTATTTGCAAATACTTTTTTAATTACTAGCCATTTTTTTGCCATATTTTTTAAAATTACCGACCACTTTATTTGCTATATTTTTAAAATTACTAATCATTTTTTTAGCTGATATTTTTAAATTCATTAGCAGTCGCCATTTTTTTACTAATATTTTTTAAAATTACCAACCATTTTTTCTATATTTTCTTTAAACATTACAGGTCAAATGAATTTTCACTAGTAATTCTTAAAAATTACCAACTATTTTTAAAAAATAACTAGTAAATCTAAAAGTATTTGGTAAAATAAACCAACCCAATATTTTTTTAGACAATAATAATTTTTCAAAAAATCTATTTTTTTTGATATAATATAGTATGAATTCACATATTATCTAATAACATATATTACATATACATAAATAAAGAATAATAAATTTTTGAAAAATGATAAAAAAAATAATAATGTTAAGTTATAAAAAATTCACTCAAATATAAGATATAAATAAGTGCTACGATTATGTCTTGGTCGTAGGGAGTGTTTGGGAGAGCTTCTGCTAGCTGTTTTTTAGCTTTTAGCCATGCAAAAGTGCTTTTGAGTGTTTGGGAATGTCAGATTCTGCTTTAACTTCTGCAACTTTTACTCAAAAGCTAGAAGCAACAATTTGATGCTTTTTTCTGCTTCTGCTTTTTTGCTTATGGTGTAGAATTAAAAGTTGACATTTATACCCTTAATAAATTTATTACTTTACATAATTACCAACCTATTTTTAAATAAAATCTTATATTTTTATATAATTTATATTTTCAAAAATTTTATACATATTTGTATAAATTTATATAAATTTTATTATTTTTTATTTTTTATATTTTTATTAACTTTATATTTTTAAAATATATATATTATTAAAAAATAATTTGATATAATATTAAAATATAATATTAAATATATAAAATATTATAGATCATGTATCAAAATTATATTTAATAATGAAAAAATTAATTTTGATAGTTTAAGGATATTATTGTCATTTAATTAAAAATTAAGCTAAAAGTGATTATTCACCAAACACTCAAACTTTACTTGTATCAGCTTTTGACTTCTATTTCCAAACACTGTATGCTTTAGCTTCTTACTAACTTTAAGATAATCACTACAAGAATCACTTTTCAAGAAGTAAAGCTCTCTCATAATCTTGTACTTTTTTATTATTTTACTACGCCTATACTTTTATTCTCCTTATCAGACTACCTATGAAAAAAATAAATAAATAATATTAATGTTTTAACAAGTTACAATAATATATATATATAAGAAATATTTTAAATAAATTTAATTCAAATATAAACATAATCCATTAAGAAGATGACGTAATAGTAATTGAATTTGAAAGGTCCACTAATAAAAAAAAACCTAATCTGATATTGGCCTTAGGTTAGGTGTTGATTGGGAAGTCCATATCAATAATCGCATGCATATATATATATATATATATATATATATATATATATATATATATATATATATATATATATAATTCACGTATTACAATCTCACAAAAAAAATTAAAATTTAACATTCATGATTTCATTTATTTTAAAAAAATTAATAAAATATATCATAATTAAAAATTAAATCGTAAATATCTAAGATGATAATTAATCGTTCTTTCGTTGCACCATAATCCATAAATGTCCAGAAGCTCGAGATATTATTAAAATAAAATTTTAATATGTTCATTAAAATAAAAGTTCAAGATTTGACCAAACATCATACGCTGCCCAGGCAGCACATGGCTATAGTCATTTTAGATAAATAAATCAAAAAATTAGGTAAGTCATCACATAACAAGATATTTTTCTAGATTTTATCCGGATTCAACTCTTACTTCAGAAAATAAATTTATTATTATAGTTATCAACTCAACCTAAGTCCCGGGGCAAAATAAAGCTCAAGAATTCTTTATTTAAATAGCATGCAGTTTTTCCTAGATACTGGAAAAAAGGTATCCCTTCCTAGATTCACATAAAATAGCCTTTCATAGAAGGCAATAAATGTTAGTGACCGAAAATACAAGGAACAACAGTTATTTTTCTATAAAAAAAAACTCCTAACAGATGACTCAGAGGAGACAAAGGTTTGAAGGTGTCACCTTACCAAGATAGACTATGAAACTTGTCAAATCTTAGATACAAGATCCACCTTCATCAAAATAGGGGTTTACTTTCATACATATGATCGAAAGAATAAGCCAAAAGTTTACCTATCGTCCGTGAAGATCAATCGAGTGGTGTCGAATTATGCTGAAGACATGTAGATGGTTTCCCTGTAAATGAAGCCCGGAAGAAATGGGTTTCCTTCCAAGTTGCTTCTTCTCACAAACTGGTGTCCATTGCGGCTAATAAAACTGTGCGTAAACATGCACCAGCCTCGAAACGATTACCTGCCAACCCACCTTCAACAATGCTTACCCGTACTTGGATCGACATGAGATTTTGATATCACCTGAAGTGTTTTCTGTTATCTCGAACAAGAATTGGATTCTGACTTCCAGTCATTTAGGAGCTGTTGCATCAAACTTGCAAACTTTTTTGATCGTGGTCCAGGCTTAACAATGTTAGCATTACCCCATTGAGAGCATGGATCCATCCACCACTTCTTCCCAGAGCACCAGGCTCCAGGTACAGCTCTATTGTTATGGCGTTTCAGTATTTCTCTGTCAATTTTATCTAGCACTGAGTCACCATGGCGGAACTGTTGAGCGAAAGGGACGCCACTTTTTATCATTTCATTGTAATTCGTAGTGTTAAGAAACTGAGGCTCCATTCCTGGAGGGTCATCCCACACCATATATCTTAGGTCGCTGTTCACTGTTGTATTCTGGAAATCAGCAGAGTTGCATATAATTGAATGAAAGTAACTTTCCTGTGGTAGAATCGCATTTGTGAAGTACAAGAGAAGCGTCCGAGGCAGATTGTCCCAACCCAGTATACAGTAATTTAGGAATGATCTGCTCAGGATAACCCATGGGGATCCTGTTTGGCAGAAAATTTGAAAGAAATTTTAATAGATGAATCGGTGTAAGCTTGAAGTATATGGTGTACAAATGTAAGATCAGTACCTGTGAAGAACTTGAAAGACTCAGGAGTGTCTCGTTTCTTTGAAGCTTGGAAGAAATTATTCCTTTTTGCCAAATAGATCCCTGCATCCACTATAATTGGTTGAACTCTTTGTTCTCTGCAAAGGCATATTTCAATGTTGAGGGGTATAAATAGATATAATTTAAATATCAAAGAAAAGCTGTTAATGCTTACTCTTTCCATCCAAGATCACTAGTGTGATCCACGAAGCTAAGGTTCCTTGGAACATCAGAGAAAACATAAATCAAGTCTGCAAAATGAAAGAAAACGATTATTCCTCTTTTGGGGAGGCATATACTGCAGAACATTCAATGGGCAAAATTGAGAATTAGAGAGTAGCTAGCAGTTCTTTTATCCACCCAAAAAAATGTGCACCAATTACACAATCAGGTGCCAGAAAAAAGAGAAACTAAAACACCAAATGGTGGTGTATTCTATTAGTTTTCTTTTTAACATCATGTAATAGATATACAGAAGCACCAAGCAATTATGCTGCAATTTATGCAAGAAAATAAGTCTTAGAATGCTTGACTAATTAATCACAACACAGCATTGCATGCTGATAAAACTTGGTCCAATAGGTGTCTTAGAATGGCCATGGAGGTATTCAAATTATTTTAACAAGTTTCAGATTGTACAAATTGTTTGAATAAATCTCAATAGAGGCAATCCAGAGCAAGCTTTAAATGCTAAATCTCAATAAACATAGATCTATACTATCGGTAAATTGTTTTCTTCTCATGGTGTCTTAGGAATCAAAGAAATTGATAATAGCTTGCTGGAAACAACTGATCGGTGTCTATACTCATCAGAGTTGTTTTTTATTTCTTTTTCTTTTTACAAACGATACTCTCTAAAGTTGGTAGAACACATTCAGTATCTATTCTTATCAAATTCTGCATAGGTAACAGAGCTGCAATACAAACAAGAACGTAAGTCATGCTTAATGTCCAAGTATTTAGGTCATTTACATGGATAAATAATGTCGTTTGATCTCTGTGAAGATTAAACGACCTATTCAGATGAGAATAAAACATCAAATTTACACCATGGCCCATACTGCATACAACTATTCAACTTTTAAACGGAAGTTAATGATAGTTTTCTAGATCATCCAAGTAATTTGTTGAACTAATGAAATATGAAGGGGCGCTTACTAATTCACTTGTACGGTTGTACCAAGATACAAAAAGCTTATACGTACAATCCTTGTTGTCAAGATAGAATTAAAAAAAAATTAAAAAGCAAGATAATTACCTAGAGACACGAAGACAAAGCAATCCAGTTGATTTCAAAACAAAAGGAAAGTTATGGTTGCTGAAGTAACAGGTACATCAAAGTCATACATGTAGTCAATGGTCACGTGACATCTGATGGTATTCCAAGTACCTCGATATTAAGCAGATATTGTACATCACATTATTAGTTGAGGACCTCGAAGATGTTTTTCCTTTCATGAAAAATTGGCCCGCTGAAGGATACAGCACTATGGACAGGCAATTGGGAATACAGCTAATAGCAATGGTGATTCATGGACCTATTGATAATTATAATCGGGTCCTCAAACACGGAGGTAACGGGACATTTTATAGTCAAGGAAGCTGAAGAACATGATGGATATGGAGAATCCACATTACGATACCGAGATCCACGAAGCCTGAGAACCACTGGTTATTTCTCACTGATGATGGTCAATAGAAGCCTAGAACCTTATTGGTGTTTCAGCTAATCATAGTACGGAGTCAAAGAACATATTGGAAGCAATTTCGATTGGATGTTGGCTTGTGTATTACACTGATAACTCATGCCATGTATAAGACGAAGTTGCTCTGAGTTAACGAGAGAGGATGCATAGCGAATGAAACCAGGTGAAACCATCAAAGAAAAAGTAAAACTTGACATAGATTAGAGAGAACCAATTTTCCAGTGTTTCATCCGCTGGATTATTAGTATCAGTTACTCGGCTTAAAGAGAAGGATTCGAAAATTTTCCTACAGGAGAAACTAAGCTGCAATAAAGATTCGTTTTTTTCTCTTTTGGAGGGGGGCAATACGTAAATTCGAATCGACAAGCAAGACAGGGCAAAACGTACCATCTTGCGTGATGAGCGGATACGCAGCCGCATTCAGCGTCAGGAACCAATCCCAACTATCGTCCAGCCGGAGGAGCGCCGACGCAGCGTGGAGCGTGGCGGCGAGCCCGGAGGAGCCCATCGGTGTCATCGCTCCGGCATTCCTGACAACATCCACGTTCCCGAACGCCCGGGAGGCCGGGATCGTGAGCCAGACCGTGGCAGCGAGATCGGTCCGCTCCGACTCAGGTGCATCGGCGGAGAGGTGGAGAAGGTACCGGTTCCTGGGATGGTAGACGGCAAGGAGAAGGCGAAGGACGCGTCGAACGTCTCCTCGGCCACCGGTTATGTAGTAGGCGAAGGCCGGCAGGTGGGCGGCGCCACGGTGGACATCGGTGGGAGCCGGGCAGCGGGCGAAGAAGGCGGAGGAGGCTGTCAACCCGGAGATGGCGGAAAGTACGAGGAGGACGGAGATGAAGCAGACCGAGACGAAGACGAACAGCAATTTCTCCGCGGCAGGCATGCCCCATTGCCGGCGGCCGAGCGCGGCGAGCACGGCCGGAGCCGGCGGCCGTGGGATCATGGCAATTGCAGCGACCTACGATTCCATTTGGGGATCGGATTAGGGTTAGTGCTGGGGCTTCACGGAGATCCGACGAGGGGAGAGCAGAATCGGACGAGGACAGTTACAGAGATTCGATTGGGAACGGAGATGTGAAAGAGGAACCGTTACGTAGCATTGGGACTATGGCAGAGCCGAAACGGGTTCATAACGTGCGCATCAGTTTAACGCCTACTTATCGAACATTTTGCGCTGTTTGGTGGTGACGGTGAGAACGGAGAAGGATAGGCACATTGTGTGGTGGCCGTGGAGAAATCGTATAAAAAAACTAAGAACAAAAAAATATATTAAATAATGAATGTTATTTTAAGAAATATTAAAAATAAATAAAAAGTTAGGCAGCATTCTAAATTAATAAAATTGTTACAAAAATGTTTTTTTAAAAAAATCTCAACATATTTAAAAAAATATATTCATGTTATATATATATATATATATATATATATTAGAAATTTTAGATTAAGGTCTTATCATGTAAACTCATGTAAATTTATTGTATTTTTTTTTTGATTTGTGATTACCCTTGGGGTTTAGGCTTTCCATTTGAATTATAGTATTAATCATAAAAAAATTTCAAATCGAAAATAATATTAAGATTTATACTAAGTTTGTCCAATAAAATTTTTAGCATAGCAATTTCGAATGGTGTTTCATTTGCCACCTCGATTTGTTTTAAAAAAATATAGAAATAGAAGGAAAAAAACAAGTAGGTAAATAAGAAAAAAAAAGTTGGAGATCTAATACACAAGTGATTTAGTAGTTGAATATTGTTCGATAAGGAGTTTGATGAATAAATTACTATGCGCCATCGTAGTGATCGATTCATTGAGACGTAGAGATGAATTTTGAATCATTTATAGAAGATACATGCGGAGACAATGAGGTGCTATATATATATATAATGCTCATCTCCATGTAGGACCGAGTGAACTTTCGGATATCCGAAAACTTTTAGATGCCTATCAGGAAGTATTTGTGAGAGTTTTTATATCTTGAAAAGTAATTCTTATAGAGATTATCTTGAAGTCAGTGAGAAACTAAAACATAGAGTGTTTGGAAATAGAAGTCAAAACTGATATAAGGTAAAGTTTGAGTGTTTGATGAATAATTATTTTCAAGTTAAATTTTTTAGTTAAATGACAATAATATTCTTAAACTATATAAATTATTTTTTTCAATTATCTAAATATAATTTTGATACACTATCAATAATATTTTATTTATTTATTATTATATTTTGAATATTATATCAATTTTTTAATAATATATATGTTTAAAAAATATAAAAAAATATAAATATAAATATAAAAAATGATAAATTTTATATAAATTTATAAAAATTCTGAAAATATAAATTATATAAAAATATAAAATTTTATTTAAAAGTGTGGTAATAATTATATAAATGATAAATTTATTAAAGGTATAAATGTCAGCTTTTAATTCTAGACCATAAGTAAAAAAGCAGAAGCATAAAAAAATATCAAATTCTTACTTCCGGCTTTTGAGTAAAAGTTGCAAAAGTTAAAACAAAATTTGGTCATTTACAAATATTCAAAAGTATTTTTATGTAGTTAGAATCTAAAAAATAACTAGCAGAAGTTCTCTCAAATTTTTTAAATCAAGAGGTCATTAATCTGGTATGTGTATATATTTTGTAGGAATTTTCTATCTTCAAATTATATTTTTTTATAATGAAATTTTTGTCAATCCAATGCTTTAATTCTTTTCTTTAGGGATGGACGACTAAATAAGAAAAATTTTCTTAATTTAAATCCAATCTTTAAATTTTAAAATTTTATATCATAAAATCACGGGGCTACTAGCTCAGATGCTGTAATTAGTATGTAGAAAGGATGGACATACTAATTTTATTAGATTTTAATCTCTAAATTTTATGATGATAATATTTATACATTAATCATCAGGTCATCTCTAAAGTCTAAATGCCATCAAAAGCTTTTATAACTTTTTAATGCTCCCATGAATATAGCTATCAAGTTTTATTTTTCCAAAAAAATTATATGAATATAGCTGCATGATTTGTATTGATAGATTGATATTTGCATGCGAAAATAGTTCAAATTCCTTGTATTTATTTAATTCTGTTTGTTTAGTCGATTTGGTAATTGGTATACTATGGTTGTCACGAGACTCTCATTTGCATAATTTATACGTAGAAATTAACTATCGGACCACTTACCCCTCATCTCTCTTTAACATAAAAGGTGCCGCTCAGTCTATGCTACAATTATAGGACGATTAATCATTAATTTAGATATTCAGATTCAATCTCAAATTATAACGTATTTTATAAATTAAAAATTTCTAAATAGGACGGAAACTCTGAGACAATGGACTTTTAGACCGCCTACCATGAATACTTCCTGATTTATCTTAGTGACCGATAGAAAACTTCTGTAGGGTTTGATCAGGAATCCCAGGTTCGTCTGTTACTTAGTCCAATATTTTTTCTTTAACATAAAAGACGACTAGTCATTATCTCAGATATTCATAATTCGATCTCTAACTACAGCGTATTTTACAATAATTTTTTCTCTAATAAGACGCGAAGGACGCTAGATTTCTAGACCGTCTATCATGAATACTTCTCAATTTATTCTGGTGATCAGTGAAATACTTCTGTCGGACCGAATCAGTATCTCAGATTTTCATGTAAGATTTTTCGACAATTTACCAAAAGGCGTACCTAAGAATAAGTATTTACCAAAAGGCGTACCATGGTTTCATTTTCACCAAAGGGCGCACTCATTATAGTGAACTTCCTCTTATACCCCTCCTGTTATCTATTGCCTTTCTCTTTCTCTATCAGTAATAAATTCTGAGACGTTAGCACATGCAACGTGATTTAATTACTAACTTTTATTTTAAAATAATATATTATGGTATCGGCGCTAAATTAAAAAACATAAGGTAAAAATTAAAAAAATATTTCACTTAAAAAATTTCTCATCCAACGTTATTTAAAAATATAAATAAATGATTTTTATTTTTATTAATAAAAATTAATATATTAAATAATATTTAATAAATATATTAATGTATTAAAATTTTTTGAAACAAACTGTTGGATTTAAAAATATAAATAAATGATTTTTATATTTGATTAATAGAAATTAATATATTAAATAATATTTAATAAATATATTAATGTATAAAAATTTTTTGAAAAAAAACTGACCGTGGGCCTGAAATTTTTTATTTCAGGCCCACGTTGGGCCTGAAATCTTTTGATTCAGGCCCGACGTGAACTAAATTTTTTTTTCTATTTTAAAAATATATTAATATATAAAAAACCTATCAAAACACTTAATTTCATATTCAAACGTAGGGCCTGAAGTCATCCCAGGAGGGTCTGAAGTCAAATAACTTCAGATTTTATAAATAATTAATTTAATAAATAATAATTAAATATAAAAAATATTTTTAAAATTAAAAAATTTTCAGTGCCCTTGGGCCTGAAGTCTGATGACTTCAGGCTCAAGGAGGGTCTGAAGTCATTGTTTGATGACTTCAGACCCTCTATCATTAAATATATAAAAATATAAAAAACTTTTTTTATAAAAAGATATAATATATAATTACATATTATTTATAATTTTTATAAAAAAGGTATAATATATAATTACATAATAATAAAATGCTATAGGAGTGATTTAGGTATATCAGTGAGTTTTGAGCAAAACTCACTGATGGACCTACCATATTTGGAATTCTGAAAACTCTATATCAGTAGACAGGGTTGAGCTAGGAGATGAGATTTTGGGCACCGAAACCTCTAATCTTGCTGTATCACCAATGCTATAGGAGTGGTTTAGGTATATCAGTGAGTTTTGAGCAAAACTCACTAATAGACCTACCATATTTGGAATTCTGAAAACTCTATATCAGTAGACAGGGTTGAGCTAGGAGATGAGATTTTGGGTTCCGAAACCTCTAATCTTGCTGTATCACCAATGCTATAGGAGTGGTTTAGGTATATCAGTAAGTTTTGAGCAAAACTCACTGATGGACCTACCATATTTGGAATTCTGAAAACCCTATATTAGTAGACAGGGTTGAGCTAGGAGATGAGATTTTAGGTGCCGAAACCTCTAATCTTGTTGTATCACCAATGCTATAGGAGTGGTTTAGGTATATCAGTGAGTTTTGAGCAAAACTCACTGATAGACCTACCATATTTGGAATTCTGAAAACTCTATATCAGTAGACAGGGTTGAGGTAGGAGATGAGATTTTGGGTGCCGAAACCTCTAATCTTGCTGTATCACCAATGCTATAAGAGTGGTTTAGGTATATCAGTGAGTTTTGAGCAAAATTCACTGATAGACCTACCATATTTGGAATTCTGAAAACTCTATATCAGTAGACAGGGTTGAGCTAGGAGATGAGATTTTGGGTGCCGAAACCTCTAATCTTGATGTATCACCAATGCTATAGGAGTGATTTAGGTATATCAGTGAGTTTTGAGCAAAACTCACTGATGGACCTACCATATTTGGAATTCTGAAAACTCTATATCAATAGACAGGGTTGAGCTAGGAGATGAGATTTTGGGTGCCAAAATCTCTAATCTTGCTGTATCACCAATGCTATAAAAGTGGTTTAGGTATATCAGTGAGTTTTGAACAAAACTCACTGATGGACCTACCATATTTGGAATTCTGAAAACTCTATATCAGTAGACAGGGTTGAGCTAGGAGATGAGATTTTGGATGCCGAAACCTCTAATCTTGCTGTATCACCAATGCTATAGGAGTGGTTTAGGTATATCAGTGAGTTTTGAGCAAAACTCACTGATGAACCTACCATATTTGGAATTCTGAAAACCCTATATCAGTAGACAGAGTTGAGCTAGGAGATAAGATTTTGGGTGTCGAAACCTCTAATCTTGCTATATCACCAATGCTATAGGAGTGGTTTAGGTATATCAGCGAGTTTTGAGCAAAACTCGCTGATATACCTAAACCACTCCTATAGCATTGGTGATACAGCAAGATTAGAAACTCGCTGATATACCTAAACCACTCCTATAGCATTGGTGATACAGCAAGATTAGAGGTTTCGGCACCCAAAATCTCATCTCCTACCTCAACCCTGTCTACTGATATAGAGTTTTCAGAATTCCAAATATGGTAGGTCCATCAGTGAGTTTTGCTCAAAACTCACTGATATACCTAAACCACTCCTATAGCATTGGTGATACAGCAAGATTAGAGGTTTCGACACCCAAAATCTCATCTCCTAGCTCAACCCTGTCTACTGATATAGAGTTTTCAGAATTCCAAATATGGTAAGTCCATCAGTGAGTTTTGCTCAAAACTCACTGATATACCTAAACTACTCCTATAGCATTGGTGATACAGCAAGATTAGAGATTTCAGCACCCAAAATCTCATCTCCTAGCTCAACCCTGTCTACTGATATAGAGTTTTCAGAATTCCAAATATGGTAGGTCCATCAGTGAGTTTTGCTCAAAACTCACTGATATACTTAAATCACTCCTATAGCATTTTATTATTATGTAATTATATATTATACCTTTTTTATAAAAATTATAAATAATATGTAATTATATATTATACCTTTTTATAAAAAAATTTTTATATTTTTTTATATTTAATGATGGAGTCAGACTTCAGGCCCTCCTTGGGCCTGAAGTCATCAGACTTCAGCCCTCCTTAGGCCTGAAGTCGGATGACTTCAGGCCAAAGGGCACTGAAAATTTTTTAATATTAAAAATATTTTTTATATTTAATTATTATTTATTAAATTAATTATTTATAGGATCTGAAGTTATTTGATTTCAGACCCTCCTGGGATGACTTCAGACCCTGCGTTTGAATATGAAATTAAGTGTTTTGATAGGTTTTTTTATATATTAATATATTTTTAAAATAGAAAAAAAATTTGAGTTCACATCGGATCTGAATCAAAAGATTTCAGACTCAACGTGGGTCTGAAATAAAAAATTTTAGGCCCACGCTGGCCTGAAATAAAAAATTTCAGGCCTACGCTGGGCCTGAAATAAAAAATTTCAGGCCTAGCGTGGGCCTGAAATCTATTGATTTCAGGCCCACGGTCAGTTTTTTTCAAAAAAAAATTTATATATTAATATATTTATTAAATATTATTTAATATATTAATTTCTATTAATCAAATATAAAAATCATTTATTTATATTTTTAAATCCGACAGTGTGTTTCAAAAAACTTTTTTTATATTAATATATTTTATAAAATATTATTTAATATATTAATTTCTATTAATAAAAATAAAATTATTTATTTATATTTTAAATTTGGATGAGAAATTTTTTAAGTGAAATATTTTTCAATTTTTACCTTACGTTTTTTAATTTAGCGCCGATTCTATAATATATTATTTTAAAATAAAAGTCAGTAATTAAGTCACGTTGCATGTGCTGACGTCTCAGAATTTATTACTGAAAGAGAAAGAGAAAGACAATAGATAACAGGAGGGGTATAAAAGGATGTTCACTATAATGAGTGCGCTTTTTGGTGAAAATAAAACCATGGTACGCCTTTTGATAAATACCTATTCTTAGGTACGCCTTTTGATAAATTGCCCAAGATTTTCCTAAGATCTGGTCTAATATTTTTTTCCTTTAATATAAAAGACCGATTATAACACAGTAAATGATTTAATATGAAGTACCACATATTTATAAGAATTTTTTCATTAAATAAGATATGTAATTATGATATTTTAAACTTCTTTCTAACTATTCATCATAAATATTTTCTGATTTACCGAGACTTGATAAAAAATTTCATTGAAATCACCCATAATTAAATATTACCGATTCTTCATTCTTCTCTTTAACATAAAATAAATAAATAATGACTCGCTCAACAATATATGCAAAAAAATTTCTCAATATTCAATTTGCTCAGTTTCAAAATTAATTAGAAGGAATGTAATTAAGTATCACGTGGGAAACATAAACGGACACTTTTATTATTATTTTCATCAAAGATTTTTTTTCAGAATAGTCGTGACATATTTTTTACCTTAAAAACTCTCATTTTAATTAGGTTGTAATTACTATAATATAATAAAGTAAATCAACTTAATTTTTTTTATTTATTAAAATTATTATAGATGAAATACTTTTATATTAAAATATTCTTTACAATTTGCTTTAAATCATCTTATTTTTATCAAGATGTTTTAACGGTAAAGTTGCTTTAAATCTCTAATGGGGAGTGAAATTTTGCATTCACTCTCTACACAAGTTTTTGTTTGTTTTTACTCCCTGATGGAACTGAGTATAAAAGGGTGAAAACTGAGTATACATCAGTGAAAACTGAGTATAAAAGAGTAAAACTTGAGTATAAAAGAGTGAAAATTGAGTACAGAGTTATTGATGTGGTGGTTGCAAACTGTCATACTCAGTTTTCTAACTTTTATACTCAATTTTCTTCAAATAATACTCACCAAACATCACATCATGGACTGCATGCAAAGAAATGTTTGAGTAGGGATTGCATGCAAAGTTGACTTGGTAAGTGGGGAGTTTAGGAAAATTTACCCATGTTTTAACAGGTGCTATTTTAATTTTTTTTATAGTAAGATTTTTGGGAAAATTTGAAAAAACTCTCCAACATCAAACTAGGCTTTGTATGCACTCCCCAACCGAAAATCTCTTTGCATGCACTCCCTGATGGGATTGACAAGACAATTTTGTGTGTTATTTTTTTTATCAGTATAAAAGAGTAAAAATTCAGTATAAATCGTAAAGATTTAAGTATAAATTGTTTGATATTGAGTACTAATTTAAGAAATTTGAGTATTATTTGAAGAAATTTGAATATACATTGTTTCAGTATATAGTAAAAATTTCAGTATACATTATCAAAATTTAAGTATGAATTGATTTAGATTGAATATTATTTGAAAAAATTTGAGTATAAAATTTAGAAATTTGAATATGTGAGGTTGTATCCACCACATCAAGATTTTCACATGAGGGGTCATCGAAATTTTATACTCAAATTTCTTAAATTAGTACTCAATCTCAAATAATTTATACTCAAATTTTTAGAATGTATACTGAGTTTTCACTCTTTTATACTCACCACATCAAGATTTTCACATGATCGGCCACCGAAATTTTGTACTCAAATTTCTTAAATTAGTACTCAATCTCAAACAATTTATACTCAAATCTTACAATTTTGCATTCAGGGAGTGAATGCAAAGAATTTATCAAGTGGGGAGTGCATGTAAATGTCAATTTGGAATTGGGGAGTTTTCTCCCACTAACCGAAGATTTTTTATGAAAATGATAATTAGGCGTGCACATTTTATAAAACTGATATGACGCGTGGCTCAT
>JAGFNQ010000636.1:844184-872910 GCA_024364735.1 Boesenbergia rotunda
TTTTGACCTATGTTGCCATTATCAAAACACAGGTTTGACTTAGGTGCATTCTGCACCAACAATCCATACTTGGTTCGCGGTGAAGGAGGGATTCACCCCTCTTAAGGATGATGAAGGCAAAGAGCTTGAGTCGTGGAGATGGACTGCTGAACAAACTCAGAAGAGTGAAGTCGACGCGAAGGCGGTTGTCACTCTACAATGTGGCATGAACAAAGATCAACTCATCAAAGTTGGTCCTTTCACAAGTGCAAAGGACTTATGGAACAAACTCATTGAGCTTCATGAGGGCACCCGGGATTCTAGAATCGCAAAGAGGGACTTGTTCCTCAATCAACTTCAACATCTCTCCATGAAGGAGAATGAGTCGATAAGTGAGCTTCATAGCCGGTTCAAGGAAGTCCTCAATGGGCTTCATTCAATTGATGAAAAGGTCGAGAATCGCGACCTTGTGAGGTATGTCTTGAAAGCATTTCCAAGGAATGCTTTGTGGTCATCCATGGTGGATGCCTACAAAGTATCCAAGAATTTATCTATTGTAAAGTTAGATGATTTGTTTTGTGAGATGGAATTGCATGAAATGCCTAACAAAGGCCCCAAGGAGAAGGGGATTGCCTTAGTTGCAGGGGACCGAACCAACAAGAAGAAGAAGGAGAAGAAGAAGGAGAAGGAAGTCTCTTCATCTTCATCCTCTTCCGAATCCGATTCCGAAGAAGATGGCAGCGGCTCCTCTTCATCCGAAATGGCGAACTTCGTGCGAAGGATGATGAGAAGGGATCGACGCTTAAAGAATAGAGGTAACCCTAGTGAATCCAAACTTGATAAGACTAATGCATCTTGCTTTGAGTGTGGTAGAAAAGGGCATTTCAAGAATGAATGTCCGAAATTGAAGAAGAAGGAGGAGAAATCCAAATGAAAAGAAGAAAAATCTAAGAAGAAGAAGAATGCATTGAAGGCCACTTGGGATGAGTCATCCTCAAGCTCATCCGATGAAGAGAAGGAGGAGAAGAGCACAAGACAAGTGGCACTCATGGCTCTTGGAGAGGAGAGCAGTGATGAATCTTCAAGCTCATCAAACGCGGCTTCATCATCTTCGGATGATGAAGAGATAACTTCTCCCGAGCTTGAAAAGTGTTATAGAGCAATTGCATGTTTAACTAGTATGCTTAAGAAATCAAAGAATAAGGTTAAAGCATTGCAATTAGAAATTGATCAATTGAAGGCATCTAGAGATGATAACATTGATGATTTGCATGTTGAATTGCTAGAAGATGAAATTAAATCTTTGAAACATGAGGTTGTAAAGTTGAAATCCTCTAAGGTTGAGGAAGTCAATGATTTGCATGATGAATTGCTAGTAGAGGAAAACCGATCATTGAAGAGTGAAGTTGAGAAGCTCAAGAATATTCTTGGGAAATTCTCAACTAGCTCTAAGACCTTAGACATGATCATAAATGCCCAAAGGGTAGTTTACAATAGGGCCGGTATTGGTTACCGACCCAAAGAACCATCATTTGTGTCTCTCATGTCTAGGACTGATATGAGACAATCTAGGACACCCAAAATCCAAAAGAAAATGGTCAAGGCATGGGTGCCTAAGTCATGCTTAGTTGATGCTTTAGGTCCCAAGGTTTGGGTACCTAAAACTTCTATTTTTTGAATTGTGTAGGTTATGATTGAGGGGGAGCATCTATCAACTTGGTTCGTTGATAGTGGATGCTCCAAACACATGACCGGGGATAGATCATTGTTTACCACACTTCACAAGAAAAGTAGAGGTAATGTATCATTTGGTAACAATGGTAGTCTTAAGGTCATAGGAATATGAGACATTCAAATATCCGAATGTCTTAGAATTTCAAATGTTCTTCTAGTCAAGGGGATGAAATTTAATCTCCTAAGTGCGAGCCAATTGTGTGACACGGGTTACACAATTGACTTCCAACCAAGTCAATGTCTAGTTAGACAACATAACACCTTGGACACGGTACTAGTAGGAGCAAGAGTAGACAATATTTATCAAGTTTCATTTAAAAGTGCTACTAATGCTTTTGCTAAGTGTCTCATGTCAAAAGAAGAAGAATCCACCCTTTGGCACCGGAGGTTAGCACATGTCAACATGAAGAACATCCGGAAGTTGACCAACAAGGGACTAGTCCGTGGCTTACCAAGCATCAAGTATGAAAAAGATAAACTTTGTGATGCATGTCAAATGGGTAAGCAAACAAAATCTGCACATAAAGGTAAAAGCGCTGTAAGTACTTTCAATGCATTAGATTTACTTCATATGGATCTATTTGATTGTAGTACCATCATATCATTGAATGGAAGTAGATATTGCTTTGTTATCATTGATGATTTTACTAGGTATACATGGACTTACTTTTTAAAATATAAGGACCAAACCTTAGATATCTTCATTTCTTTTTGTAGAAGAGTTGAAAATGAAAAATCATCAACCATTAAGACAATTAGAAGTGATCATGGAGGTGAATTTCAAAATCAAAGGTTTTTAGAATTTTGTCAGGATAGAGGTTATAAGCATGAGTTCTCTACTCCTAGAACACCACAATAAAATGGTGTTGTAGAGAGGAAGAACCGTGTTCTTCAAGAAGCTGCACGAAGCATGCTTAATGAGTACTCACTCCCGAGTTACTTGTGGGCTGAAGCTGTAAATACAGCTTGCTATGTGCAAAACCGAGTACTCATTCATAGGTTTCTAGGAAAGACTTCCCATGAACTTTGGTTTGGGAAACCACCTACAGTTAAACACCTTATGGTGTTTGGTTGCAAGGTGTTCATCCTAAACACCAAGGACCACCTTGGGAAGTTCACGGCAAAGGCTGATGAAGGGATACTAGTCGGGTACTCCCTCGTTAGTAAAGCCTACCGAGTCTATAACAAGAAATCTAGATTAGTTGAAGAGTCATCTGATGTGGTTTTTGAAGAAATTCCAAAATCAAGTGACCAATCAGAAAATGTAGACGGAGTTCAACTCGAACTTAGGAGACTAAGTTTGAAAGAAACTCCGAGTGTTGTTGATGGTGATGAGTCTGATGACGGTGAACCTAGACAACCTATTGATCAGCCGGATCCTGAGGCTGAACTTGTGTCTAGTGAACCAGTTCAAGAAGCACCACCAACTCCTAGGCAAACTAGATTAGCCTCTAGTCATCCCCAAGACCAAATTGTTGGAGACATCCATCATGGGGTTAGAACTAGATCATTTTTCCGGAATGAGGCTAATGAAGTTGTCCTAATTTCAGAAATTGAACCTAGAAAAATTGATGAAGCATTAAATGATCCCGATTGGATCATTGCAATCCAAGATGAGCTAGGTCAATTCGAAAGGAGTCAAGTTTGGGACTTAGTCCCTAGACCCAAGAAGACCACCATCATTGGAACCAAATGGGTCTTCAAAAACAAATTGAACCATAAGGGAGAAATCATTAGAAACAAGGCACACTTGGTAGCCAAGGGCTATAGTCAAGTTGAAGGCCTTGATTATGATGAGACCTATGCTCCCGTGGCACGATTAGAGTCCATCCGATTGATGCTTGCATTTGCAGCTCATCGTGGTTTCAAATTATATCAAATGGACTTCAAATCGGCCTTCTTGAATGGTTTGATTAGAGAAGAGGTCTACGTCGAACAACCTCCGGGGTTTGAGAGTACCGAATTTCCAAACCACGTGTTCAAGCTCAAAAAGGCACTTTATGGCCTTAAACAAGCACCCCGAGCTTGGTATGAGCGGTTGTTGACATTCCTAATTGAGAAGGGCTTCGTTAGAGGCCAAATAGACCCTATGCTATTTCTACGAAGAGATGGTGACAATATTTTTGTAGCCCAAGTATATGTCGATGACATAATTTGTGGCTCACATAATAAGGGCTATTTAAATGAGTTCATTGGACACATGGAGAGTGAGTTTGAAATGAGTCTAGTGGGAGAGTTGACTTTCTTCCTTGGACTTGAAATCAAGCAAACTCGCGATGGTATTCATGTGCACCAATCAAAGAATACACAAGAAATGCTTCGAAAATTCAATATGAGTGATTCAAAAGAGGTAACCACTCCTATGGCTACAAACACAAGATTAGACAATAATGAGAGTGGTAAACCCGTTGATTTGACTCAATATCGAAGCATGATAGGCAGTTTGCTATACCTTACAGCTAGTCGACCTGATATATTATTCGTTGTGGGTATGTGCGCTAGGTATCAAGTTTGTGTCAAGGAATCTCACTTAATCGCTGTTAAGCGAATTTTGAGATATCTCAAGGGCACAATCGGAGTCGGTCTATGGTACCCTCGTACCGAATCATTTGATTTAATTGGCTATACGGATTCCGACTACGCTGGATGTAAGTTGGACCGAAAGAGCACAAGTGGGGGTTGCCAATTCTTAGGTTCGTCCTTAGTAAGTTGGTCAAGTCGGAAGCAACATTGTGTTGCTCTCTCCACGACCGAGGCAGAATATATCGCCATGGGAGAGAGTGTATCACAATTGTTGTGGATGATACATACTTTAGAGGACTATGGATTGAGTTACAAGGGTGTGCAAGTGTTATGTGATAACATTAGCACAATTAACTTAACCAAGAATCCAGTCCATTATTCTAGGACCAAACATATTGAGGTGCGTCATCACTTCATTAGGGATCATGTAGCTAGGGGAGATATTGTACTCTTTCATGTAGAGTCCAAATCAAACTTAGCCGACATTTTCACTAAACCACTTCCCGAAAATGAATTTAGTTTCTTAAGAAGGGAGTTGGGAATGTGTCGCGCTTCATAGGATTGAGTTGCATTAACATCCTTCATGATTATTTCGAAATCGTTGGGGAACAATTGGGTAACTTTGGGAACATCTCACACAAACTATAAGGTTTACCAAAACGTTTTTGCTTGCTAGAAATGGGGTGAGATGTTAGGATCAACTCAATTTCTCAAAATGTCAATGCATCCCTTGAGAAGTTAAGTTGACGAGATAATAATCACTGTGGTAACCAAGTATGGGGAAAATCATTGCATAACATATGTGTATATGGCTCCATGATCATACTTGGACATTCCAATCAAGGAAACTTGATTGGAACACTGAATTTGATACAAACCTAGGTGACATTGCTTGATTGATTGTTGCTTGAGTTTGACTCTACTTGGGTGGAGCAAAGTGCTTGAATCAAACCATAAGGACCTTTAATCCTTGCTTAGGGATCAACTATAGGCGAGGGATCACTTTCTAGATCGACATTTGTCATCAGATCCCCTGAGAAATCGTGTACGAAACTGAAACTGAAAGTTTCAGTTTATTTCAGATCGTATCAGGAACCCTGATCGGTCACCGGATCGATCAGGTATAGGGCTGATCGGTCTCTGGACCGATCTGGCTCCTTCCTTTGGTGATCGGTCTAAAGACCGATCAGTGTGGCAAGCAGTGACTTTCCGAAATTTTAACCACGTTTTCTGAGCCAGCTTGGATCGGTCCCCGGACCGATCTGGCACCCTGCTGGGACCGGTCCACAGACCGATCAGGGGGCTCACATTAAGTCTTCCGAGCCTACTGATCTCACCCTGATCGATCAACCGATCGATCAGGAGCTTGCCTGATCGGTCACCCGATCGATCAGACTCGGTTCAGTCCGATCAGGAACGGTGATCCGTTCAGATGCATTAAAATCTGGTTGGTGGACCGATCCACCTACCGATTAAATCCTCCCAAAACCCCTCATTGCCGAACCCTAGCGCCGAAACTTCCCACTCGCGCAACCCTTGCCTCATGCGAGAGCTCTCCAGTGCCTTCTTCTCCTTCCTTTCGCGTGCGTACGAGTTTGTGTGTCTCTACAGAAGTTCCCTGTTCTCTACAAGTTCACGGGTTGCTCCAAGTCTTCTGCGCTTCTCTCTTGCGCCGAGGCTTCTTCTGCGCTTCTCTCTTGCGCCGAGGCTTCTTCTGCGCAAGCTTTTTCCCTTCAAAACTTCAGGAATCTCTTCAATGGCACCTAAGTATGTTTTTGGCTTCGTTTTTCTTTTCAAACAGTTCATAAACTATGTTTTGAAGCTAACCAAGTATGGTCTGTTGTTCTTGGTGTGGTGCCGTGATTTCTTGATTTGGCCGTGACCCATCTGTGTCCTATCTTGCTCGTGATCAATTCTATCTTCTGATTAAATTGTGTTCTTTTGATCATTGTCATTCTCGGATTGGGTCTTACCTTTGATGATCAATTCTTGAATTTTTGATTCAACCTATGTCCATCCTGATCAATCAATTCAAACTATGTGTGATCACTTCCCTTGTTAAATCATGTTTGTATGATCAATTCTTGAATCCAATCTATAGAAAGTCTTCCAAGGGCAAAGAGGCTGCAGAGAGCAGCTCCAAGGGGAAAGCCCCCTCTTCCTCTACCCCCTCCAAGAGGCCACAGCCCTCTTCGAGCTCTAGATTTCCAAACGTCGCCTGTGAGCAATCCTTCCAATCAAGGACTTTCAAAATGCTACCCTGCCGATCAATCGATGTCCCCTTCCTGACTGAGTATTGTCCATCAGTCATGGAGATAGTCCTGCATTACAATCTTGGTTTCCTTCTCTCCTTAGAGCGAACCATCAACTATGACCTAGTCTCGGAGTTTTACAATAACCTTCAGCAGGGTCCTCAAGGCGGTTTCGAGTTCACTACTCGAGTCGCCAAAAGGACTCTCAATTTTTCTTATGATATACTTGCCGAGTTTCTGGGTGGTCGACGATCACCGAACATGTATTCGATCTATCCCGAACTTCCTAATCCCCTACTAGCACCATTTGCAGATGTTACCCCTGATTCGGTACATCAGTATTTCTTCGGTCATCGCCGCCCAGACGACCTTGATGAGCTGGGCCCTGACTTTCCTACCTTTGCTGCTTTACGTCTCTCTCCCACTAGCTACATATTATTCAAGATCATCACGAATTGTATCCTCCCAATCACCTCCAAACCTTTAGCTGAGATTCGACCCTATCACTGTCTGATGCTCTACGGCATGCACCGCCGTTTGGACTTCGATATCATGGAGAGCATCTTCCATTCCATCTTATCTTATCGAGAGCCCAGCCGACGCACGGTCTACATGCCTTTTGGTCACGTCATCACCGACTGGCTCATGTCAGTTGGTGTTGATGTCGCCATGGGCCGGACGATGCCTATGGTCCGACAGGATTGTAGACTTGGCCGGCGAGCATTCGCCAAGTCCGGTATCATTGTTCGGGGGCCCGATCGGATGTTGGTTTGGAAAGATGGTAGGGTTCTTGGTGAGTTACCAAGGGGAGGTCCACAAGTTCAGGCGCCAGCCACTGCTGCTGCTGATGATGACTACGACGAGCCGGATCCAGATCTGCGCTGGCAGATCTCAGAGCTGGATCAGACGGTATAGGAGTTTGTTCAGTTGAGGGCGACAGATCACGAGGAGTTTCGGTCAGATTTTCGCTCCCTTGATTGCCGACTGACCAGGATCGAGACTGAGGTCTCGGGGACCCGTACCCTCCAGTAGACATGGTATGATGAGTGGCGCAGCCACACATTTCCAGGAGGTGCACCTTCATCGAGTACTGCACCAGGGTCTTTTGCTCCTACTGATACCACGATGGATGATCTCGTGGACGATGACGACCCTCCCGCTGATGTTTGAGCTTGGATGTTTCTTACCTTTCTCTGTGGTCTGTATGGATGATTTGTGGGCTGTATGCCCTGTGACTTGACTATTGTGGCCTTGTACCACACGTATCTTGCCCTTGATGCATGTGTCCTGCATCTTGCTACTTGTCTGGATATTTTATGCTTTGACTTGTCTGACTTTACCTCACATGCTTATCTACTCTTAGTATGTCTATTGTTGATGCCATGTTGTTTATATGACTATGATCTGCATATATGCTACATTGCCATGTTCATACTTATAATGCCATGTTTACTTGATACATATGAATGTTATGGCATGCTTTGTGAGTTGTTACTTTATGTTCGTATGAGGCATGTGATTGCTATATCTTGCTCTATCTTTTTCACATGTGTTCATATGGTTATCCAAAAACCAATTACATCTTTGTTGATTTGGGATACCCCTAGGGTTGAGGGGGAGTTTGTTTAAAACTTAACAGCCCCTCTAGCTCCTTTTCGGTGTTCGACAAAGGGGAAGAGTGTGGGTTGGTTAAGTTTAGGATGATCATGTTGTAGGGGGAGGATCTGGATTCCCCTATGATTCTAAAGTTGAGCAATTGATTGAGAATCCCTAAACTTAAAATCAGATTGTCAAAGAACAAAAAGGGGGAGATTGTTGATGCAGTCTGGCCCTGATTGTTGTTTTGGTGTTGACATCGATTTTAGTTTAGGTTGATTATGATTATGATGATTATGATTAAGTCCTGATCGAGGATTAGACATGATATTAGCCTGGAGGGCTAGGTGTTGGAAAATCCTAACCTGGAGGGTTAGGTGTGAAAAGTCCTAGCTTGGAGGGCTAGGTGTTGGAAAAGTCCTAATTCGGAAGGGTTGGGTGAAAAGTCCTAGCTTGGAGGGCTAGGTGAAAAGTCCTAACTTGGAGGGTTAGGTGCAAATTCCCATCCTGGAGAATTAGGTAAAAAAGTCCTGGCTTGGAGGGTCAGATGCCTAGCTTGGAGGGCTAGGTTGGATGATGTTCTAACTCGGAAGGGTTGGGTGAAAAGTCCTAGCTTGGAGGGCTAGGTGGAAAGTTCTAGCTTGGAGGGCTAGGTGAAAAGAATGTTAGAAAGGCATCGGGAAGGGTCCCGGCAATTGTTACTCCTATGCTCAAGTCAGAGATCAGAATATTAGAAGAGAAGGAGACAAGATGGAAAATTGCGTAGACCCTATTTCGGTGTTCCTCATATCCTTTTATATTTTTTCTCCTGACTATTCCTTTCTTTTGATATTAATGACCTTTAATGCTATAGCCTTTATGTCTGTCTTTATTATCAATCATTAAGTTCATTTATTAAGGCTTTCTAATCGTGTATGTTTCCTTCTCTTCCCAATCATTAAGACATATACCTTGATGGTGTACTAAGAGGTATTAATTAGTTCATTAATGGCTAATGTTCCATATCCTTTGATAATGCTTGTGAGGCGACGTTCCTAAGTGTTTATCCTCGAGATGACTTTTGATACTCGAGCAGTGCTTTTTGGCAGAATGACAATGCCCCTGAGACCCCGCTCGAGCAATGCTCAGCCTCACCCACCCGAGACCAAGTGAGGCTTGCTCGGTTGGGACCGAGCCAGTGAGACCAGGGTCTTCCCAGGTTATTGTCCTCCCGAGCAGGTGGCGCTCGAACGAAGGCCCCACTCTATCTTCTATCGACACGTGGATGCTATGCTGCCACGTGGCAACCCCTCACTAAACCCGTCTACGTGGATGCTATGTCAGCACATACTCTTTAAGTCCCAAAATTGATATTACATTGACGATTCTAATACCAACCTTTTGAAAAAACTTTTATAGTCCTAAAGTTGGGCATTTACCTTTCTTTTAGTCTCAAATTTTAAAAGTAACAATTTTAATATCATGCAATGGGAGACGGCTTATGTCTCTCTTTTTTTAAAAAAATTGTGATTGAATACTATAACCCATTTAGGAAGGTGAACCCTAGGGGTTTTCGATTTTTAATTTTTTAGCTTGAACACAGAAAGGTGAACCTAGGTGTTTTTGGTTATTGATTTTTTTAGCTTAAACACTATAACTCAATTGGGAAGGTAAACCCTAAAGGTGGGTTTGGTTGGGGGTTATTGTTAGGACCGGTAGGAGAGCTAGAGGGGGGATGATTAGCTCCGATCTTTGCTCGTTGTAGATTTGTTGCGGCGAAAAACTTGAGCCATGCTAACACCTCAATTTTACTTGGTATCCACCTCCTTGAGATGACTAATCCAAGGGTCCACTCTCCTCACTCTCTCATACACAATGAAAGATCTCCTTCTTGAGGTGGAGAAATCTCTTACAAGCTTTCAAGAAGATACAATAAGAATCCAAACAAATACAAAAGAAATCTTACAAGATTTACACAACATAGCTCTCTTTGCTTTTCTTGCTATCTTCAAGCTTGGAATCGCCTCTTGATCCTTGGAAATGCACCAGCACTAAGCTCCAAGGCCTCACTTGAAATGGCGATGAAGGAGGAGGAAGTTGTGCAAGCGATCCCGCTTCAAACCTGCGTGCAAACCCTATATACCCGACGCCTAGGGTTCCCAAATCGATTGCACAATCGATTACCACGTCAGACTTAGCCGTTCAACGACTATTTTTTGAAGCTTAATCGATTAGCCAATCGATTAAGAACAACCTTAATCGATTGCTGAATTGATTTAGCATCTTTCTGTGCTCTCGCGCAATACTGCGGTAATCGATCGCCCAATCGATTACCGGACCTCTTAATCGATTGATCAATCGATTAAGAGAAAGCTGAATCGATTGCCCAATCGATCCAGCCACATTCTGTTCTCGCAACTTATTTTTCCCAATCGATTACCCAATCAATTCACACCTTCCATAATCGATCACCCAATCGATCAAGAAGGCTTCTATTCGCGAGAAACCAAACCTAAATCGATTACCTAATCGATTGAGTCCAACCCTAACTTGTGTGCACAAGTCTAAGGTTCCCTTGCCTAACCTTGGTCAACCGTGACCTGTTAGGACTTCTACCAAGTGTCCGATTAACCCTTTGACCAACCTAGATTTCTCCTGCCTAACTCCCAACTAGAACTTAACCTGATTCCCAACCAGGTTTGCCTAACCCTCGAGTTAGGTCTAGTCTCTCGATAGACTTCCACCTTGCCAGCGTGCGATCTCCCCGATCCACCTGGACTTCACCTAGTCCCACTAGGTCTTTTCCCATGCCAGCATGCGATCTCCCCGATCCACTTGGATTTCACCTAGTCCCACTAGGTATGCCTAATCCCACTAGGTGTGCCTAGTCCCACTAGGTCTTTTCCCATGCCAGCGTGCGATCTCCCCGATCCACCCGGACTTCACCTAGTCCCACTAGGTCTTTTCCAGTCAAGTCTCCAGTCAACCTTGACCCAGTTGACTCACACAATATTCAAACATCATGTGATATTCAAACATCATTAGCAAACATCGAAACATCCAACCTTAAGCTTACCAAGCTTACCAGACATAAGCTCACCTGAGCCTAGTCAAACTAGGTCAACCCTAACCTAACAAAGATTGCACCAACAATCTCCCATTTTTTGATGTTTGATAATATGTTTGAGAAAGACTAATCCCTATTAGCCTTTCAATCTTCTCCCCCTTTGACACACATCAAAAACTCTCCCCGAGAGTCTATATGGTCAAAGACATGCCCAATAAAAGTCTCATACCTTTCATTTGAACCCATGCTCAATCTTGAGTATTCATCGTAATGAAGATTTTCAATCTTCATTTTTTCACTTATCCCAAAAATAAAAATAAGACAACATGCTTTTAAGGAAAACCTCCCCCTCAAAACATGCTCTAACCCTCTATCATTGCACCAACAATGATTTTTGAGTTCCTAAAACTTTAGGAAATCTCAACTCGAGGTTTTGAGATTTTAAAATTCAAAACATGAATCGAAACCTCTCTCTAACCCTATATGTTTCACCAAACAAACTCCCTTTTAGATTTCACAATAAAATTTACCCAAATATACTTATAAAAGTATTTCAAGAGGCTAGGGATTATTAGGTTACTCAAAATTGGGTTAACTAACTGAAAATAGACAGTTTCAGTTGTGCCAATCGACTGGTGTTGGGTCCCTTAATCGATCAATGGATCAATTATGCGAGCTTCTGTGCCCGCAGAAAAGGTCTAACAATCGATTGACCAATCGATTGATGTTGTCCTAATCGATCACCTAATCAATTGAGAGTTTCTGATTTCTGAAAACAATTTCAGTCCGAATTTCAGAAACTCCTAAATAATTCTACAAAATTTGAAAAATCCTGAAATTTTGTGTAAACATCATTTATGACATATACTATCAAGAAAAAATAATTTTATACAAACTAACTCTCTTTTTCAAAGATTGACACAAAAATGATAACCATTAAAATACTTCAATGTTTCACTCTATTTTGTATCCAATTCATTAATGATGAGATCTATCAAAAGATAGTCTTCACAAGATTTTCCAAGATAGTTTTGAATAAGTTTCAAAAATAATTTCCAACCATGTTCCTTGGGCTAAATACACATGACTTGTACATTAGCTTTCCCAATGATTGGAGGTAATTTATATTCATGTTTTGATGAACCTAAAACTCAATAGGATGCATATTAATGAACACCTTGAGTTTCATGATAGGTATGGCTTGGCGGGTTTCCCTAGCGAATACTTGGTCGTCCTTGAGAGACCTCTCCATGTCTACGGATTAAAATTTAATTCGAATGGAGACCCGTCTCCCAACGACCATCTCGTCATTATATCGATCAATACGAATTACAACTTGGCCAATCACAAAGATCGAGCCTTGTAATTCTCCTAACCAAACGACCGCGGAAGAGACGACGAGTGGATTAAGCCTTGGTTTCATGATCTCATGGGGTATATATAGGGCTAAGGCAGGGACCAAGAGGAGGAGTTGGATCTTGGCCTGCTAATGGATCCAAACCTGATCCATTAATGAAAATCCATTCCACTAAAGGATCTCCATTGAATTACCTCACTAACCCCCATATTTTTATATGAGCTCCACCTATTATGAGTCATCCATCCCCCCGTGTTTAAGATATCGAATGCCCGTTGATTAATTTAAATTACTGATAATTTTAATTAATCGACTTTTGGCTCCTTGACTAGTACCACTCAACCTTATCATCATGTCGGATCAAATCCACCTGCAGGGTTTAACACGTTGAACCTTTTGAGCTCATCAAGGGGGCATCATCATCCCGACTCACCATGACACGGATTCCGTCAATAATCAATGGCACACCATATAATTAATATTATTTCCCAACTTACCGGGCTTATCGATTTAATAGAATAAATCTCCCCCATTGGTAAATCAAAGAAATAAATATTAATAATACGTGCCCGCTATTATCTCAGGATTTAGGGATTGCACTCCATAATATATCCAAGATCCAATTCAATTATTAAGTCAGTACAAATTGGATGATCTCTAGTTTTGGTCCTGCTCAATGCACACAAAGCACACTAGTGTAATTCTATGGTCAAGATAAACCACACCTAATTACACTACAACCATCCCGATGGTTTGTCCAAATCCATCTCGGTTGTGAGCCTCTTACTTATACTATGCAAGGGACTAATAACACGATCTTCCGTGTGTCACCACACACCATGTTATCTTCAATGCACAGTATTGGACTTTTATACATATACTAATGTAAACACGCATCTAGTGTTGTTATGATTCTCTTTTCAAAAAATAGATGATCTCATATATAAAAAGAGCAAGTCTTTTAGTATACACATCTAACAATCTCCCACTTATACTCAAATATTCTGCTGTTCTCTCACTGTCATACATCTGACTTCTATATCCTCCACATGTCGGTCAAAAGCTCTTGACGAAAGAGCTTTAGTGAAAGGATCCGCCAGGTTGTCTTTTGATACAATCTTGGTGACAACTACTTCTCCTCGCTTTACGATTTCTCGTATCAGGTGGTACTTGCGCTCTAAATATTTACTCGCCTTATGGGCTCGTGGTTCCTTCGAGTTTGCAACTGCACCACTATTATCGCAAAGGATTATGATAAATCTGGGCAAACCAGGAATCACATCCAAGTCCATGATGAAGTTTCTGAAACATACAGCTTCCTTGGCTGCCTCTGAGGTCGCCACATACTCTGTTTCCATGGCCGAGGTAGACTTGCTCTTGTCCCTATCTGACTGGAAATCCGAATCCGTATAACCCACAGGGACTAATTGGTCTGCCCGGTAAACCAACATATAATCCCTAGTCCGTCTCAGGTATTTCAATATATGCTTTATTGCAGTCCAATGTCCTTGTCCAAGGTTACTCTGATATCTGCTGACCATGCCCACAACAAAGCAGATATCCAGTCTCGTGCACAACATAGAATACATGAGGCTTTCTATAGCCGATGCATAAGGAACCGCCTTCATTTCCTCTATCTCTTTTGATGTTTTCGGACACATCTCCTTGCATAGAGGAACTCCATGCTTGAAAGGTAGAAAACCTTTCTTAGAGTTTTCCATGCTAAAATGAGTCAGGACAGTGTCAATGTATGAAACTTGGGATAAGCACAACATCCTTTTCTGGCGATCCCTTATGACCTTGATCCCAAGGATGTGTCACGCTTCTCCTAAGTCTTTCATATCAAACTGTTTGGACAACCAAACCCTTACGTCTTACAACACTTTGACATTGTTGCCAATTAACAAAATGTCGTCTACTAGAGTACAAGAAACACCACTACGTTTCCGTCACATCTCTTATATACACATGATTCATCCGGACTTTGAATAAATCCATATGACTGGATTACTTCATCAAAGTGGATGTTCCAAGATCGCGAAGCTTGCTTCAACCCATAAATGGATCGATTAAGCATGCATACTAGATGCTCTTTGCTCTTTGCAATGAACCCTTCTGGTTGTTTCATGTAGATGGTCTCCTCAAGACTTCCATTAAGGAAAGCTGTCTTAACGTCCATCTGCCATACCTCATAATGCATATGAGCGACAATAGATAAGAGAATCCGGATAGACTTAAGCATGGCTACCGGCGAAAAGGACTCTTCATAATAGATACCCTCTTTCTGAGTATACCCTTTCGTAACAAGCCTAGCTTTGAAGATCTCAACCTTCCCATCTGATCATCTCTTTCTCTTGTAGATCCACTTGCATCCAATGGCTTTTACACCATTTGGTGGTTCTACTAGCTCCCAGACGTGATTAGAATCTATAGATTCTATCTCAGAGTTCATTGCCCTTTGCCAAGAATCTGCATCCTTATCTTGGAGGGCCTCGTCATAGGTCCAGGGATCCAGTTCGTGTTCACCAGGGACCAAGTCCGATGACTCTCCCAAAAATATGAACCTCTCAGGCTGTCTAATAACCCTCCCACTGCGACGAGGTATCACCTGTGTATCTTCTGTGATACGCGGTGCAGTGACTTGTGGTGTATCCTCTTGTGCAGTTGGTTCTAAGGTCGGAATGCCCCCTTTTAACTCTTCAAGCACTAGTCTACTCCTAGACTTGTGGTTCATCACATAGTCTTCTTCTAAGAATCTGGCATTCATGCTAACGATTACCTTCTGATCCTTAGGACTATAGAACAGACCACCTTTCGTCCCTCTAGGATAGCCTACGAACAGACATACTTTCGTACGAGATTCCAACTTATCAGTATCTCCTTTCAGCACATGTGCTGGACTCCCCCAAATCCGAACATGTCCTAGACTAGGCTTTCACCCAATCCATAGTTCTGTGGGAGTAGAAGGGACTGACTTAGATGGAACCAAGTTCAGTATGTACGCCGCCGTTTCCAGAGCATATCCCCAGAACGAATCTGGAAACTCGGAGTAGCTCATCATTGACCTAACCATCTCCATAAGAGTCCTATTCCTTCTTTTTGCTACACCGTTCTGTTGGGGCGTACCAGGAGCAGTCCGCTGGGACTGAATCCCAGCTTCTAATAAGTATGCCCTAAATGTTAGATCGTTACGCCTTGCTAGAGGGGTGGGGTGAATAGCAATTTTCTTGATCTTTCCTTACAAAAGAGTTAGCACAATACAAATATACAATGAACAATAAGAAACTCAATGCTAACAAGAAGAGTTTACTTGGTATCCACCCCTAAAGGTGACTAATCCAAGAATCCTTCGGTGGATCACTCCCCGGATACCCTCTGGCTAGCCCTTGTCGCTCCTTGTGGGTGGAGAAACCTCGCCACAACACCTCGACAATATCTGAGCTCTTAGACTACTATTTGGCTCTTACCCAAAGCCAAATTCGTCAAAGATCCCAGCCAAAACGAAGCCCTCTTAAATAGGACTTACTTTCTGTTTGGCCGCCACCAGTCGACTGCCCCCACTCAAATTCGACCGTTAACACCCAACGTACGAATTCTGGGAGCTACCAGTCGATTGCTCCCAAAGCAGTCGACTGGTCCAGGGTTAGAAGGCTACTTCGAGTTTCAAAACTTGCTGGCAGTCGACTGCTACATTACCAGTCGACTGCCCATCTTACAAAAGCTCTCTTCCTCACTCCAACGACCCACGTCGACATGTGCCCTCAATCATACTCCCTTGGCTTACTCCTTGAAGTCCTCTTCCACCGGCTATCGTCCCTCGAATGCGCACGCAAGTCCTTGACTTACCTCCATGCCACCCTTCACGTGTGCCCCTTGAAGTCCACTTCCCGGCTTGCCCTTGGAGTCATCTTCCCTCGGCTCTCGTCCCTTCATGACTCAGCTGACTCTTCACCAGCAGTCTTGACTATTGCCTTCGCTCCCTCTTTGTCTTCGGCTCCCATCCCTCGAATGCACACAAGCCTCCAGCTTGTCTCCATGTCATCCTTCACGCATACCTCGAAGTTCGTGCCCCTCGGCTTATCATCCCTGCTATCCAAGGTCCCTCGGGTGCACACAAGCCTCCAGCTTGTCTCCATGCCACCCTTCACCATACCGAAGTCGTCCAGCTAAGTCCATATGTGTAACCTGCACATCCTACACACTCACATACACATATTAGATTACAAGGGAAAACCTAACTTAAACTTTGCCCAAACATCAAAACACATGGTCACTCTGGACCAAAGATTGACCCAACACTAAACTCACCCAAAAGGTATTCGCCACCACGATCTGATCACAGTGTCTTGATACTTTTACTTTGATGTTTCTCCACATCAGTCTTGAATTCTTTGAACTTATCAAAGCACTCAGACTTGCGACGCATCAGGTAAATGTATCCATACCTTGAATAATCGTCAATACAAGTGACAAAGTATTCAAAGCCACCTCTAGCCTGGATGGACATAGGACCACACAAATTAGAATGAACTACTTCTAACACATCTTTGGCCCTATACCCCTTAGCCTTGAAAGACCTCTTGGTCATCTTACCTTCCAAGCAAGACTCACAAGTTGGGAAGTCTTCCACCACCAATGAACCCAAGGGTTTATCGGCTATCAACCTCTGAATCGTACTAAGGTTAATATGACTAAGCCTAAGGTGTCATAGATATGTCTGGTTCATTTTAGAAGGTTCCTTTCTCTTATTTAAGTTAGATGATGAGCTATTGGCCTATATTTGCATCGTGGGAGTTTTTGGTTCTAGAGTATACAGATTGCCAACCATAGTACCCGAACAGATAATCTCTCTGTTTCTCTTTATATCAACTCTGTTATTAAAAGTAATAAAATATTCATCCTTTATTAATTTAGAAATCGAAATTAAATTCTTTCTAAAAGAAGGTACATATAAGCAATCTTTCAAGACCAACACTTTATTTCTCTCAAACGATAAATAAAAATCTCCCACTGCAACTGCTGCCACCTCCGTAGCATTGCCCATGTAGACGACGATTTCCCTGTCAGCTAGCTGTCGGGTTTCCTGGAACCCCTGCAGAGTATTGCAGACATGATCAGTGGCTCCCGTATCTACACACCAGGTACTGGTAGATAGCACTGCTAAACATGTTTCAACGACTAAGCACGAAGAAATACCTTTGTCTTGACGACGGGGGTAGTTCGCCTTCCAGTGTCCAGTTTGCTTACACATGAAGCACTTGCCTTTCGACTTCTTCACGCTAGTCCTAGGTCCCTGCGATGCTGCTGCTACTGCCTTCTTGAACCCACCTTGTTTCTTCTTCTTCCTGCCTTTCGGCATAGAAGTAGAAACCTTCTGAGTAACCAAGGCCTGCGAGCTCTGACGAAAAAGGCCCTCTGCCGCTTGGAGTTCTCCTAGCAGTTCCCCCAACGTATATTCACGTTTGTTCATATTGTAGTTGAGCTGGAACTGCTCAAAACTCCTAGGCAGATATTGGAGTATAATGTCGACTTGGGTTTCTGATATTGCCCAATACTAGTGTCACAAGTGAGCCTCAAATTTAGATATTTATAAACTGAAAACCCTTGGCTAACAAGATTAAGTGTAGAATAGGGGCCTCCGGTCGTATTTTTCCAAGGACTAGTTGTGAATGTTTGAATTAAGCTCGTATTTGTTTGTCGTTAAATGTTTTGGAGTTTTCGAATAATATAGGGGTTTTGTTTTGCAAATAAGATTGAGAATGTAGTTGAAATGAAACAAGTTTAACTAAGCAACCTTAAACTAGGAAATTGTAATTCTAAACTTAACCTACTTGGAGATTGAGCATAACAATTCGAAATTGCAAGATTGGAAGATTAAACTGATATCTATTGCAGAAAGACACTAAAACTGTATCTAACTTTGGAAATAAAGAATTGAAACAAGCTGAGTATTGAAACAGGGTCAATTTGTGCAAAAAATTTCCTGATCGGTCGGCTGACCGATTAGATACGAGACTGATCGGACTGGTGTCTGATCAGGTGCTGCCTGGATCAGTCGAATGACCGATTAGTAGCTGAAACACGGATGAAAACAATTCGAAGCAGACTGAAATGTTACAGAACTTAATACAGAATTGAAATCTACAACTAATTGACCCTAGTTCAAGTTCTTCACCGAGATTTTCTCCTTGCTGTCACACAAGGATCGAGCTCGGAACCCCCTCGCTCGAGATTCAAACAGAAATCAGCTGTCATGACAGAGTTGTGTACCTTGGATGTGTAATCTGAACTCCTCCCGATCCTTCCTTCCGTGATGATTTGTATGGCGAGTGATAGCTCAGGGAACCTCGAATCAACTCAGAAAACCCCTCTGACTTGGCCCGATTGATGGAGAAGTGGAATCAAATGAAGGTTGGTCGGATGAAGCTAGCTCACGGTGAAACCCTCGC
The DNA here is from genome assembly GCA_024364735.1 of Boesenbergia rotunda. Lineage (NCBI taxonomy): Eukaryota > Viridiplantae > Streptophyta > Magnoliopsida > Zingiberales > Zingiberaceae > Boesenbergia > Boesenbergia rotunda. The sequence continues at coordinate 863,121 of JAGFNQ010000636.1, forward strand.
CGGAGCTTTCAGATACGAATGGATTGCAAACCTCTTGCGAAACTGATCTTGATGAATTGAAAACTGAAGAAGATCTTGATCTAGGTGGCCGCGTGCGATCGGAATTGGAAAATGAAGAAGAACGGAAGAGCTCTGGAGATGCGATCTGGCGACCATGAGCGGAAGAGGGAATTCCCAATTTAAATCTCCTTTTGAATTTTAGACGGCTGTGATTGTTTCGGACTCATCCAACGGTTGGATCAAGTCCGATCTGAACCAAACCTTACAGATCTTGATCAATGGCTCAGATCTACTTCTCCTTACCTCGGATCAATCAGATCTATGGCGGATGACTCAGATCTTTCCTTCTCTTGAATGAATGGTCTAGATCATCTTGAGCTTGATCCGATGGTCAGATTGCTTCTGATTTGGATGAAATTTTCAGATCTTGATTTGTGGTCATGATTGACTCTATCTTGAACTCGGATTGATCAGAAGTTGACCGATGGCTCAGATCTAGCCGTTTCTTGATCGGATGGCTCATATTAATCCGATGCTTGATCACTTTGATTCGGATCCAATTCTGACTCAAGTTTGACCCAATCTGATCTAGGTCCATGATCCTTCAAAGCCTACAAAAATAGATTCAAATTTAATGCCTAAAATATCTCAAATATACAAAGATTTGAATCAAAAGCTAAAATAGAGACAATCCATGAAACCTAATATAAATGCAAACTTAAGCATATAAAAGTGGATCAAAACATGGATTTGAGAGCCTAATTTAATCAACAAAATGGTAGTTATCAACTCCCCCACACTTATTCTTGGGCGTCTCGCACAAGCTAATAGTAAACTAAAGATGCATCCCCCTAGATTATTCTCAATCATAGTTAGAAGCAATTGAAAAGAAATTACCTAGGGTTGTCAATTCTCAAAAATCTAAACTTAATGGACTAGTAACTTGTCCTTAAATCAACAACTTAGCATACTTCCTCCTTCATGACTCATTGAGATGAACTCAACACACCAAACCTTTCAAAGGGATTTTTAGTGGCTCTCTTCCTAAATTCTACATTTCAATGAAAGTGGAGCTCACTCAAATACAACATGTTTCTTGAACTACCATAAGCTTGCTTATTATCTACTCTCCACCATCATTCTTGACTTGGGTCCACATCCACAAAGGTTTATTAGAACAAATTAAAGAAATATGAAATGAATAGAATAAAAGAGAAGTTCAACAAATTTTGATACTAAAGAATCATGATAAAGGAAATAGAGACTATGATATGATAAAGAAAGATATGAACAAGAGATATAGCATGATAAGAAAATATAGAAAGTAAGAAAAAATGGAAGACTTGGATACTCAAAATTGTTTCCTAATGCACTTTGCCCTCTCATGGTAGCCTCTCAATGGTATCAAAGCTAAAGTGGGTAGGTATCATCTGATTTAGATGAGGAACTTTACTGAATTCTGAATTTTGTACTGTGCCAATTCTTCTGATCGGTCCAGAGACCGATCAGACTCTTCCTGATCGATCTGGAGATCGGACTGTGCCTCTTCTGCTCGGACTGGATAGCTCCTGATCGGTCTGAGTGACCGATCAGGCTCCTCCCTGATCGGACTGGTGACCGATCAGGGGTTGATTAGTAGCTGAGATTTTAGAATTCTGAAACTTCTTCTGCCGAGATTTCTTCCTTCAATCAACACCATATCTCAAATCCAACTAACTTCTTATTCACGACTTCAAGTTTAGAAATCTATCCGTCTTTTGAACCTTCATGTTTTCCTTTGTCTTTTCTTTACTTTCCTTTTCTTCTCTTTTTTTTTTTTCTGATTTCTATTTTTTAGCTGCTTGTTGTTTTTTTTTCTACAGCTTCAACTACCTCCAACGACTAGATCCTACTCCCTCATCTCCACTTCAGTCCTTTGTGAGCTCCCATTCCTTTCGAAATTAGCCTCATAGAGTTGAAACACCAACAACATTCAGAAATCAAACTGCTCCAAAAGTGATCTTTACTTCCCAATACTCACAACTCACCTTTGATACACCACTCTATCTAATTGGCACACTTCTTCATTTTCTTTCTTCTTTCTTTCTTTTTTTTTCTGTTTTTGCATTGCATCCCTCATACTCTTCACCTCTTAAAATCCATCAAAACCGATTCCCACTATGATTCAACAAAAAGATACTCCCAACATTTTTCAAATTATAACTTCTTACCACAACTCTTTTTCAAAACTCTAACCACCTCCCCCACACTTAATCTTTTGTCCGTCTCAGGCAAAGTTACATCAAGAAAAATCCCAAGTAACCATGTCCATGGAGAAAAATAGTTATGAGCAAAAAAATAGAGAAGGAAAAAAGAATAAAGTATGTTTCAACAAGGATTATTGCAAAATCTCATATGAAAAGGGAAGACAAAGTGATTAACCTCTATAAATGTGGTCCAATCATAGAAATATGGTTTCGAAAGAACCTAAGCAAGTTCTAAAGTACAATCACATGTGTGTATCTCACAAATAAGGCTAAGTCCTCACTAAGTAAAAAAGAATTCATCTCAAATTATCACTCTAGAGTCCATAACTAAGTAGTACTCAAGCAACCAAGAATTTTTATCCATTGATTCAGTCCTAAGTTTTGACAACCAAATTTAATTTGCTTTCAAGAGACTCTAAAATGATATAGAGAAAACTTAGATGGATACATTTATTCCTAATCATGCAAGAAATAAGGTTCCAAAATGATAAAATGGTATCTACGATAACTCTTTATTCATCATAAACTACCAAAACATTTATTATCAAAAACTCATTGTAAAAGAAAGATTTAACTACTTGAAAACAATAAAATGGTATTTACAATGAAATAAAAGCACAAGAAAAGAAAACTCCCCTCTAGGTTGGGTAGATAGCATCTTTGATGTCCAAACCATCCAGCTCTAGCTCCTTTAATTCTTCAAAGTATTTCTTGAGCCGGTGGCCATTAACTCTCCAAACAAAATTATTAGTTTCATCCTTTATTTCAACAACACCATAAGGAAAAATGTTAGTTACAAGGAATGGACCTTCCCATCTTGACCTCAACTTACCCTTAATCAACATGAGCCTTGACTTGTACAATAGAACCTTGTCGCCAATTTGGAACTCTTTCCTCATTATATGTTTGTCATGAAAGTTCTTGGTCATTTCCTTATAAATCTTTGAGTTTTCAAATGCTTCTAGTCTTATCTCCTCAAGTTCTTGCAATTGAAGTTTCCTCTCTTCTCCCACCTTAGTAGGATCAAAGTTGCAAGCCTTCACCACCCAATATGCTTTGTGCTCTATCTCCACGGGTAGATGACAAGCTTTTCCATATACTAATTGGTAGGGAGACATTCCAATTGGTGTTTTGTATGCCGTTCTATAGGCCCAAAGTGCATCATCAAGCCTCTTGCTCCAATCTTTCCTATTAGGCCCAACGGTCTTTTCCAAAATTGCTTTGATTTCTCTATTTGAAATTTCAGCTTGACCATTTGTTTGGGGATGATAGGAAGTAGAAACCTTGTGTACAACCCCACACTTGCTAAGTAGGGCCTTCATGTGTTTGTTGCAAAAATGAGATCCTTGGTCACTTATGATAGCCCTGGGGATTCCAAACCTGCAAAATATATGTGACCTGACAAAACTAACAACAACACAAGAGTCATCAGTCCTGGAGGGAATGACCTCCACCCATTTAGAAACATAATCTACAGCAAGTAAAATATATAAATAACCACAAGAAGCAGAAAAAGGTCCCATAAAGTCTATTCCCCAAACATCAAAAATCTCACAGAAAAGCATAATCTGCTGGGGCATCTCATTTCTAGCTCCTATGTTCCCCGTTCTCTGACATCTATCACAATTCTTATAAAATAAATATGCATCATAAAATAGGGTGGGCCAGTACAAACCACACTCTAAAACTTTCCTAGCTATCCTCTGTGGTCCAAAATGTCCTCCACAGGCTGATGAATGGCAAAAAGTAAGAACTGAAAAAAACTCATGGTCAAGTATGCATCTCCTAATTATTTGATCATTACAAAACTTCCATAAATAAGGGTCATCCCACACATAGAATTTAGCATCACTTTTGAGTTTATCTTTTTGAGCCTTAGACAAATGTGTAGGAAAAATATGTGCCACTAAAAAGTTAGCAAGATCTGCATACCAAGGCGACTCACCATGTATTACAAGAAGGTGCTCATCTCTAAAGTCATCATCAATGGTGGTAGGAGATCCATCTCCCTCAATTCTGCTCAAGTGATCTGCAACCAAATTTTCTTTGCCACTCCTATCTCTGATTTCCAAGTTAAATTCTTGGAGTAGAAGCATCCATCTGATTAATCTAGGCTTAGCATATGGCTTCTTCAAATGATATTTTAAAGCTGCATGATCAGAAAAAATAATAACATGTGAGCACAACAAATAAAATCTAAATTGGTCTAAAGCAAAAACTATAGCAAGAAGCTCTTTTTCAGTAGTGGTGTAGTTGGCTTGGGCGGCATCTAGGGTCTTGGAGGCATAGCATATGACATGAGGTGCTTCATCCACCCTCTATGCAAGAACAGCTCCTACAGCAAAATTAGATGCATCACACATTAATTCAAAAGGTAAATTCCAATCAGGGGGTCTAATGATAGGAGCTGAAGTAACGGCCTCCCTTAATCTCTGAAAAGGTTCTTTGCATTTTTCATCGAAACGAAATTCAACATCATTTTGCAAAAGTCTTGTCAAGGGCCGAGTAATCTCACTGAAGTCTCTAATAAATCTACGGTAGAATCCTGCATGACCAAGAAAAGCATGAACATCCCGTACGCATACGGGGTAAGATAAAGAAGATATGACACTAATTTTTACAGGATCTACCTCAATACCTCTCCTAGTGACTATATAACCTAATACAATACCATGCTCTACCATAAAGTGACATTTTTCAAAATTAAGCACAAGGTTAGTCTCAATGCATCTATGTAAAACCCTAGACAAATTCTCTAAACAAGAATCAAATGAAATGCCAAAGACAGAAAAATCATCCATGAAAATCTCCATGCAATGCTCTAATAACTCCCCAAAAATACTTACCATGCACCGTTGGAAGGTCCCTGGAGAGTTGCAGAGTCCAAATAACATCCGTCTGTAAGCAAATGTGTCAAAAGGACAAGTGAAGGTAGTCTTCTCTTGATCTTCCGGGTCTATGCAAATCTGGAAATATTCTGAGTACCCATCCAAGAAGCAGTAATGGGACTTCCCTGCCAACCTCTCAAGCATCTGATCAATAAATGGCAAGGGAAAGTGATCCTTCCTCGTGACTTGGTTTAGCTTCTTGTAGTCAATGCATACTCTCCATGAATTTTTAACTCTGGTGGGCACTAGCTCATTGCTTTCATTTTCCACCACTGTAACTCTAGATTTCTTAGGAACCACATGGATAGGACTAACCCACTGGCTGTCAGAAATATGGTAGATGATACCTGCCTGCAAGAGTCGAGTCACCTCTTTCTTTACCATATCCAAAATCAGTGAATTAAGTCTTTTTTGTGGCTGCCTAACTGATTTGACATTTTCTTCCAAAAATATCCTGTGCATGCATATAGCTGGGCTAATACCTGGTATATCTGCTAAGGTCCACCCAATAGCTTTCTTGTGCTATCTTAGGACTTGCAATAATTTTTCTTCTTGCTCTGATTCCAAGTGCTGAGCAATAATGACAGGAACATTCTGCTCCTCTCCTAGATAAACATATTTCAAATGATCTGGTAGTGGCTTAAGCTCAATCTTGGCCTTCTCAGAAGGTATGGGTGATCCTTGGGGCTCTGTGCAATCCCCTACACTTATAAAATCCTCTCCAGCTAAAAGTGAATCTGAAATACCCTCCAAGTCATCCTCCTCAATAGCAAGTGCAACCTCAGCCTCTTCTGATCTGACAACTCCTTTGGAAACAAAAAATGGAGCTCCCTCAGCCAATATATCTGCGTCATCCAATTCCTCTAGAATACCAATGCTCATAATAGAGTGATCTTCTCTAGGGTGCTTCATGGCATCAAAAAGCTGAATTGGACTACTGTGTCTCCTATTTCCATAGACAGTGTCCCAGCATAAACATCAATTTTGGTCCTTGCAGTCTTCAAAAATGGCCTCCCTAAAATGAGTGGAGATCTGTGTGCTAGGTAGTCCCCCTCCATGTCCAAAATGTAGAAATCCGCAGGAAAGATCAGCTCCTTCACCTTTACCAACACATCTTCAATAATACCGGCTGGGTGGGTTTGACTCCTGTCTGCTAACTGAATCACCACTCTAGTAGGCTGTAGAGGACCAATTCTAAGCATCTGGAAGACTGATTTGGGCATCACATTAATTGAGGCTGCTAAGTCCAACATGGCATCATGAAACATAGTCCTCCCTATCTCACAAGACACAGTAAAACCCCTGGATCTTCACACTTCTGAGGGATGGAATGGATAAGTGCTGAAATATTTTTCCCTAAGCTGACCAACTCATTCTCCTTAAGCTTCTTCTTGTGAACACATAGATCTTTGAGGAATTTAGCATACTTGGGAATTTGTTTAATCATGGTCAACAAGGGTACATTAATCTCCACCTTACTAAACAACTTCACAAGCTCATTGTATTCCTTAGCCTTCTCCTCCTCCACTTGCTTTTTGGCTTGAGTTTTGCGCTGTGGAAAGGGCAAGGGAACCCTTAATATCTCCTCTTGGGCCGAAACTTGTGGGGTTGAATTCTGAACTGGATTTTCAACTGAAGTAGCTGCTGTAAGTCCACTTTTACCACTGATTTCTCCTTCATTTTCTACCAAAATCACAGGTTCACTTAAGGAAGGAGTTAGGCTTGGACTAGGGTTGAAACCAACTGATTTTGAAGTTTTTTCAGGGCTGTTTGGGGCTGAAAATGTAGGTGCTGTCCGATTTTCAGAAAAATTAGCCCTTGGATCATTTGAAGTTGAAGCAACCTTCCCACTCCTCAAAGTGATGGCACTAACATTTCCCTTGTGATTGGGAGTAGCTTGAGAAGGTAGTTGACTTGATCCTTGGGCTTGCATTTGGTTACTCCCACTAGCCAATTGTCCAATTTGTCTCAAAATGTTTTGTAAGGTGGGATCATTTTTTTGTTGGCCTTGTTGTTGCAAGAGTTGTTGTAACATCTCCTCTAGCTTTTGTTGTTGAGCATTCAACCCCACTAGAACCTCCATAGCCTCCTTGGTTAGAATGAGTCTTTGGTTGACCTTGAAATGAAGAAGTAGACTGCTAAAACTGTTGACCTTGCTGTGAACTTTGAAAATGGGGTTGTTGGGGCTGATTATAGGGTTGAAATGGCTGCTGAAATGGTTGGTAATTAGGCTGGAAACTTGACTGAACTTGCTGAGAATTGTAGCCCTAGAAATTCTGAGTTTGAGGTTGAAATTGTTGTGGTGAGGGTTGAAATTGAGTGGGCTGGAAATTCTGATTTGAGAGCTGAAAATTTTGATTGAATGGCTGAAAACCTTGCTGTGACAACTTTGCTGATAATTCAGATTACCTTGGAACCCTTGCTGATTTCCTTGAAAAGGTGGCTGATTTTGATTAAAGGGTTGTTGAAGTTGCTGAATTGGTTGTTGAAATGGCTGAAATTGTTGCTGCCCTGGCTGATTTTGTTGGAAATTCGGTTGAGGCTGCTGATATGGCTGTTATGATGGTTTTTTTGATAAAAAGAGTTGCCATACTTTAAGTTTGGATGATCCCTCCAACCCGGATTATAGGTAGATGAGTAGGGGTTGTTCTTGGCTTGAAATTGTCCTCTAGTCAAAGTCGCTAGTGTCTCATCTTGTTGGAGGTTAGGACATAAATCCGAATTGTGGTCTTGGCTTGAGCAAATACTACACAACCTCATCACTTGGCTTGAAGGTGGAGGTACTGAAAAATTAGAATTTTGGTTCACATTGTTTATAGTCATTTGCTTTATCAGGGAAGTAAGCTCAATCTCATTAGATACCATCTGAACCTCATTTACTCCTCTGGTAGACAAAGCTCTACTCCCAAATTGCTGTGAATTTTCTGCCATATTTGAAATCAACTCCCTAGCTTGATCTGGTGTTTTGTTTACTAGGGCTCCCCCAGCTGCAGCGTCAATCATTATCCTATCCATTTGGAGTAAACTCTCGTAGAAGTACTGAATAAGTAGCTGCTCACTGATCTGATGCTGTGGGCAGCTAGAGCATAGCTTGTTAAATCTTTCCCAATAATCATACAGAGTCTCTCCCACTACTTGTTGTATACCACAGATACTCTTTCTGATGATTGCAGTTCTAGAGGCTGGAAAGTACTTTTCCAAAAATGATTTCTTCATAGAAATCCAGCTAGAAATGTGCCAAGTAGGTAAATAGTAGAACCAATCCTTAGCTGCTCCAGTCAGGGAAAATGGAAATGTCCTCAGCTTAATATCTTCTTTTGAAATCCCCTGAGACTTCATGGTGGAGCAAACTACGTGAAATTCATGTAAGTGTCTGTTGGGATCCTCCCCAGACTGTCCTTGAAATTTGGGCAACAAGTGGATGAGTCCTGATCTCAACTCAAAGTCTCTAGTGAGCTCTGGGTAAGCAATGCATGAGTACTGGAAAGCATCATCAGGTGCTGCAAGTTCCTTCATGGTTTTCTGGTGATCTGCCATAGGATCAACTGAATGATTGGAAATAGACAGAGTAGGAATAATGTCAAAAGCCTCTGAAACACTGATTTGGTTCCTCCTTGCTCTGAAAGTCCTCTCAATTTCATGATCAAATTCTTCAAGAACATCACCTGCAGATCTGGTTATACAACAAACAAAAAATCATAGCAAATGTATACAGAAAAATGAAACAAGTAAAATAGATCACAAGATATGAAAATAAGCATGCAAGCTAGATCAAACAAACTCAACTAGGTTCCCCGGCAACGGTGCCAAAAATTTGATATTGCCCAATACTAGTGTCACAAGTGAGCCTCAAATTTAGATATTTATAAACTGAAAACCCTTGGCTAACAAGATTAAGTGTAGAATAGGGGCCTCAGGTTGTATTTTTCCAATGACTAGTTGTGAATGTTTGAATTAAGCTCGTATTTGTTTGTCGTTAAATGTTTTGGGGTTTTCAAATAATATGGGGGTTTTGTTTCGCAAATAAGATTGAGAATATAGTTGAAACGAAACAAGTTTAACTAAGCAAACTTAAACTAGGAAATTGCAATTCTAAACTTAACCTACTTGGAGATTGAGCATAACAATTCGAAATTGCAAGATTAGAAGATTAAACTGATATCTATTGCAGAAAGACACTAAAACTGTATCTAACTTCGGAAATAAAGAATTGAAACAAGTTGAGTATTGAAACAGGGTCAATTTGTGCAGAAATTTCCTGATCGGTCGGCTGACCGATCAGATACGAGACTGATTGGACTGGTGTCCGATCAGGTGCTGCCTGGATCGGTCGAATGATCGATTAGTAGCTGAAACGCGGACGGAAACAATTCGAAGCAGACTGAAATGTTACAGAACTTAATACAGAATTGAAATCTACAACTAATTGACCCCAGTTCAAGTTCTTCACCGAGATTTTCTCCTTGCTGTCACACAAGGATCGAGCTCGGAACCCCCTCGCTCGAGATTCAAAAGGAAATCAGCTGCCGTGACAGAGTTGCGTAGCTTGGATGTGTAATCTGAACTCCTCTCGATCCGTCCTTCCGTGATGATTTGTATGGCGAGTGATAGCTCAGGGAACCTCAAATCAACTCAGAAAACCCCTCTGACTTGGCC